>CM035162.1:17869149-18280752 GCA_020205615.1 Panax quinquefolius | reverse complement strand
ATAAATAGAAAATTAAATTTCATTAATAATAAGTTGGGGTCTTCTGAAACATCCCCATAATATAATGTAAAACACATTTATCCACGCATCGTAGTTGGTAGTAAACGAAATAAACATGTTACTTATCTTAATAAAATTCCATTTAATAAATTCTAATTCTAATTTTTCATTGGACAAAATTAAAATCTTTATTTATTAAATGTAACATTATCGTGATTTTTCTTAATCTTTAATTGTTTCAATTAATAATCCTCCAGTTGAAATTTGATTATTAATTTTAACAATAAAAAGAGTCACGCATACACGTAAATTTTTATAATCAAACTTAATTTTCTTTAAACAACATATTAATCAAGTTTGAAAATTAACATTATTTAAAATTTACATGTAACATCTTAAAAGCCCTAATAATACATTACATCATGTTCTAAAATCTTAAATTAAAATATATAATTATGAACATGAATTGATTTTAAAATAATCACGTTAATTTTAACATGAATACATGAGGTCATAAGAATATCATAATATTATCTAAACATAATAAATAATAAATTTTACATATATATATAAATATACTACAATTATATGTTAACGCATATAAAGATCTGCAATTTCATGGAAGCACCAAGGTATCATTCCCAATTTTACGTAATTAAAATTAGCGTATATATATGACAAAGTTTTCATAATCATATATATCTTACTATATAAATTAACATTAACCATGTATACGAAATCAATTACTATTTCACGGCATTTGGGTAAAGCACAATGATTACCCAACACATGCATGTCACCACACAAAAGTCCATCACGCAAGTATTAAAAAAAAACAATAATAATAATAAATAAATAAGCACATAATACATAACATACATGAAAACACTTTTAGTGTCATCATGAATATAGGAATATTCATGAAAACACTTTCTTCACGATTGAGATCATTAGAACATGAGTAAGCATAAAAGGATAATATTTTACTTAGAAAATTTCCTTTCCGTTAAAATATACCGAAAAGACCTTATATCATATTAATAAAAGCGTGAAGGAAAAGGAGCGATATATCGAATTCAGTATGCTAAATTGGTACGATACTACGTTACTTTTGAAAATTCCTTTTCATAAAACATACTAATAAAGAGGTTATCTTGAAAATAAAATTTTAGCATAACAATGTAATTAATTTATTCTATCTGATAACGTAACCATAGCTTTGATACGGATGTTGAATAAATTATACACGAGGAACGTGTTATTATGTAATAAAATAAAATTAATAATCATAATAATAAGTACTTACATAAATTGAGAGAAGACCTTCTTGTGTATATCAGCGCTTACGCTGCGCTTTAGGGTGAAGGTCTTGATTACCTCTCTCTCGATCTTAGGATCAATCTTTAGGATGGATAGTGTTTATATGTGAGACCCAGTTTTATCAATAAAGATTTAAATTTTGTCAAAATAATTTTTTAATATTATGGTGTGAATTTAAGATAATATTATAGTTGTGGGTAGTATTTATAAATTTTGCAAAGTATCTGAGTGGTTATATTATATTAGATTGGTGGAGAATATTAGGTTTAGCGAGGAATATTAAATGCAATAGCTCAATCATTGGTGGACCTAGCGAAATTATTAGCCGGATTGAAAAACGACAAAATATTTTATTAAAATAACGGCGGAAGTTTTACCGTAGTTCTTGTTGAACTACTTTCGGTAGTAAAAGAAATGCGATGTCGTGTGGTTGCGTAATGTAACATCGGTATTGATTATTGATCTTATGTGAGAAGTCACTTTCGGTTTGATTCCATTATTGTCGATTAATAATATGAATTATTATAGCGATAATGACGTTTTGTTTTATTAAGTATTATTAACGTAATAAAAGCGAAACATCTTTTATATAAAATAGAATACTTTATTAAAGTTATTACATAAATAGAATATATTATATTTTATTATGCATAGTGTTGCGTAGTGTTTTGCGTAGTGTTTTGCATAGTATTGCATAGTGTTTGCATAGTAAAATGTTTTTATATAAATAGAATATATTATATTTTATTTAAAAGATTTTTCTTTAAATATGGATAGTCAGATTAAAATGTAAATCAATGGGATAGTTCATGGATTAATTCTTATGCATTCCATTTTCTACATAAATAGAAGCTCGTTCCTTCATTATTTTCTTACGAATTCATTGAAACTACAGAGAGAAATTATAGAAAGAAGCTATAGAGAAAATTATAGAAAGAAGAAGAGTATTACTAACTTCTTCACTACTTATATATTTAGTTCTTTTTACGGTGAAAGGTGTTATTCTTTCTTCTTGAAGAGAACTTACATTATTCCATTCATTATCATTACATTGGAATAACTTTTGTAAAAAGTGGCATACCTATACATAACTTTTGTATCTGTGGCGTAGATACCACTATACTTGGTGAAATCCTTATGTTATTCCATTGCTTATTATTACATTGGAATAACTTTTGTATCTGTGGTTACCCTATACTTGGTGACATTCTTCTATTATTACATTGGAACATCACATGCATGTGTTTTACACCTGACTGGTTAGATTTTTTATTATTCTGTTGGAACATCACATGCATGTGTTTTACACGGACTGGTTAAAATCTTTATCGTTCTGTTGGAATATCCTATCGTGTGTTTTACAGGATGCAGTTCCATCTTTATTATTACATTGGAACATCACAGCGGTGTGAATTTCACGACACTGGTTCCGTTATTATTATTACATTGGAATAACTTTATACATCTTAATCTGCATGCATGGTGATTTCTTTTGTTATTCCATTCTTTATTATACCCGGTTGGTTAAAACTTTGACTTATATACTCCATGAAATTAGTAGAATATCCTTGATATTTGCGTTTCATCCATATCTTTTCACGGAAATATTCTTGATCATTCTTGAATTTTACTCTGCAAGCGATGTCGTGTTGACAATTTGGGCGTTAATAATTCATGGATTAAATAATTCTTGAACTTGTTTTATTGAATTGTTATGTCATTGTCATCATCCTCATGTTATATTATGTTATCTTTTGACTTACGTGCGTAGATGAACTTAGTATGATTATGACCGAGGGATCATTCGGTATAATCATGACTTGATATAAATGATGTGACAAAAAAGTCCTCGATGGCACATAATGCGATGATGGATAGTTTTGGTATGATTATGACCGGGGGTGATTCGATATAATAGTCATGACCATTGATAATTTGATGAAAATCCTTGGCCAAGTGAGTACGGGGATGATTAGATGTGGTGGTTTATTATTAAAAATTTGAGTCTCGGCGATAAAATTGATGAAAACCTTTTAAAACCTAAAAG
The DNA here is from genome assembly GCA_020205615.1 of Panax quinquefolius. Taxonomy (NCBI): domain Eukaryota; kingdom Viridiplantae; phylum Streptophyta; class Magnoliopsida; order Apiales; family Araliaceae; genus Panax; species Panax quinquefolius. The sequence goes on along the minus strand of CM035162.1, from coordinate 18,277,385 downwards.
ATAGTAGACTTTATTCTCTACTTGACTCTTTTAATGGATTGCTTATTCCATTGCAGATTAAAGCGGTTTATACATTGTATTTTATCGGTTTAACACTGTTTTGAAGGCTAATGATAATTTATTACGCATTATCTTAGTCGTAATATTTCTTCTTGGGCTAGTTGAGCTCACCACCTTTCTTTCACCGTTCTCTTTAGGAAATGAGAACATAGGCTGAGACAGTCGGGAAGCAAGTAATGGTCCAGAGGATAGCATTAGTAGTCCTCACTATTACGTGAAATAGTGTGATAATAGTTGTAATGAGGACTCCTTTTGAGTTTGTATAATATCTAGTAGACAATATTTGTATTCAAACTCACGGTTTTGTCGTATTATACCACAGCAGTTATATTAGTAAGTTGTATTTGAATTTATGTACCATGTAAGTGGCGACCCAAGATGGGTGGCGTATACCTAATTTTGGGGCGTCGCGGTTGGTATCGAGCTTAGGATATGATCCACAGCTAAGATGTGAGATAAGAACTAGGAGGAGAGGCGGAAATTCCTTGTTAGTATGACCTACCTAAGTTTATTTGGTATTTAATTGGTCGGTCGAGTATAGGGATAATATTTGATATATTAATTAACCGCTTGTGTTGTGGCGGTGTTTGGAAATGGCGGTGAAAATATTCACAATGGAGTGAATGTGGCCAGTTGTGACACCTTTAATCACTAATCGGGTTAATGCGATTATCGATCGAGGAACAAATTAGAGATATCCACGTAGTAAATGAAGAACTAATTGTTGCACCCGAGCTAGTTAGAGGTAGCAATGAAAGTGAGGAAGAAGAGAAGAAGAGAAACACGAGGAGAATTGGTTAGAAGAAATTTATGATCAAAACTTAGAATTACAAAATCGTGTTCGTGAGCTAGAAGAAACGGGTTGAAGAAGCGGCAAGCGGTAGTGGAACAAAGCGATCTGACAATTCAAAATTGGGTTACCCGATATGTGATGCTCGAACAAAATCACGCTTTGGCGGTGTGTAAGATATTAAAGTTGGAATCGAGAATTTAAAAATCAAAGATCAATTTGAAAGAAGAAACAAGCGAGCGAAGGAGAATAGGCGATGCATGGGTAAAAAGGCGCAACGCGTTGATAGTGTAGAAAAAGGCGTCCGATCGATAAAGCGAAAATAGATGAAATGGACTTTACTTTTTGGGCTGACAATTGGGAGAACCCAACATCGAATTGAAATTACCACATGCGTAGCGGTCGACCCGAATTCGATATGGATCGAGAGAATAATGATTCAAATTATGGATCGGGAATGTGAAGAAGCATTTAAGGGTGGAATGTACCCCATAGTAAAGTCAAACTTCGGTAATTTAAGCGAGGCGTTTATCGAAAGCCGAACGAAGTTATTACGGGTAAATTAATTATTGCGAAGTCTATACTTTATTCAATACAAGTTCTACCCACTCTTTTATTCTACCTAGTGGTGTTCAATGTTTAAATTTGACTCCGAAAAAAAAAATTAGACTTTGATTTATCTATTGAAACTTCGTTGGGAGAAACCTTCGTTACCTCCACTATTTATTAATCTTGTTGTTTCAAATAAACATTTTCACGTTACACATCGATTTTATCTTTTGAAAATACTTGCCTTTGATGTGATTTTTAGGAATCAATTGGTTAACTACTCATCATGCTTTTAAATGGGTTGTTAGCTTTTATATTTATAACAACCTGTTACGAATTCAAAGTAACCAAAACCTAAAATTAATCATTGTCATATCAAGCCATAAGTAAAGAGCCCGAACCTTTCGTTGTTGACTTCCTTGTGTGGAATGCAAAGCGGACTTTCTGTAACACAACATCGTGAATGAAGATGGCAAGTTTATAGGTATCATTGTGAGGTCTTTATCTAGGGTTAAGGGATAGAAGTCACAGTTGGTATCGATGTGACGTCTTATCAAGTCTTGGATGAAGTCCACAGTTTTGAATGATATTTCTATTATTAATAAATTTCTGACGTATTCTTGAAGACTTCTTAGCCTACTTAGGCGTGAAATCGAATTTTGTATTGACCCCATCAAAAACCCATTTCTTAAACCCTCAAATATTTCTTGAACTAAAAGGATGCATTTACGTGGATTATGATGAAAGTCATAATAAAAGCATTGGACTAATGAAAATCATGGGTATCGTGGTATTAGTAAGTGTTATAATGAGTTATGTTGGTTGGTATGTGAAAACATGAAAGTTTCTTTGAAATCACAAAGAGTTGAAAATCGATTTTGGTGAAAAGCGTAACATGAAATTCAATTGACCATATCTCCTATTATTTTTTGAATTTTTGAATGTGGTCAAGTCCTAGAGTTAGATCTACGAGTTACCTAACTAATCCAAGTGGAATTACTGGAAAAGGTGTTGTAGATTTTTGTGTGGACTGATTTTAGCAAAGGAGGCCAAAGCTGTAAATTTCGAAAATGCTACTGCCCAGAAAATTTAAGGGACTGTTTCGGCCACTTATATTATGAGAAAAATTCTGGCCTTTTGGGACATGAAGGTATATGGTATAAAGTACCTCCTGTCCAAAAATGAGCTCATTCTGACTTAAAATGAGCAAGTTATGACTATTTCAATATTTAGGTTTTTTTCGAAATGAAAAACGCTATAACTTAGGAGTTCTATAACTCAGATGACCATGAAATTTAAACTAGAAGCTCACGTTAACATGTGTAAGATCCTGCCAAGATTTGGGAATTTTGGAGTTAAACTTGAGGTAGCTAATTTCTTAAGAAATTAATTAGAAATTGATTTTGAAAAATAGTAAATGAATTTTAAAATTTTGAGAAAAATATATTTTCATCATGGGACTATATTATGCTAAATCCCAGAAAAGAAATATTTTTGGGACTGATTTGGTATTTTTCATGAAAATAGTTTAATTCTGAACATATGAGTTAAATATGTTATGTGAAGTAACAAAGTTGAAAATAGGATTTTATGGCTAAAGAATCCTATATAGAGTATATGCATATTTTTTGAGAGATTTGATAATTGGTGATGATATCTTATGAGTATGGCATTTTGAATGATTAAATGCATTATATGGTAAGCGTAAAAACAATTAAGATAAATTGTTTATAAATTTAAGAAGTGATTAAAATATTGTTATAATATTAATGATATTAGATTATGAGATTATTAAGTGATTGAAAACATGGGGATATTCTTGAATCTGGATAAATTATATTATAAATGTTTAATATTTATCCTTTATCTCATTTGATTGATTCTTTATATCATTATCCTCATTACTTATATTATGTTGAAAGTCATCTCAGTATGCACGTGAAGCATAGATGGACTTGGTATGATTATGACCGAGGATTGTTCGGTATAATCATAACAGTAATTGAATACACAATTATCTTTGGTAGTAGTCATGGATAAGTTGTTGGATAATTTATGTGGTCGTGATCTTAATGAATACACAATTATCTTTGGTAGTAGTGCATGGATAATTTGTGGTCGTGATAATCTTAATATCCTTGGCACGTAGTGCGGGGATGATTCGATGATATGGATTAATTATTGAAATGAGTCTCGAATGAATGAAATATTAATTCATGGATGTGGTAAAAAGTCATCTTTGGTAGTAGTGCATTGATAGACTTGGTATGATTATGACGAGTTATTCGGTATAATCATGGTAGTAATTGAAAACACGAATATCCTTGGCGATTGGTGCATGGATAATTCGTGGTCGTGATACTTTATTAAGGCTGCGTCTCGGCATTATTGGTTTTTCTGATTTGTATATCTTTAGCTTTGTAGTGCAAAGATGAATTGTTAATGAATAGCTTTGGCGATTTCAAAGATGAATTTAATATTTTTAAGCGATAAAGGTATTGAAGGTATCCTCATCTCTTTATCATACAGTGCATTACCCTAATTTCGGAGGCGAAATTCTATAAGGAGGGAGATTGTGAGACCCAGATTTTTATCGATAAAGATTTAAATTTTGTCAAAATAATTTTTTAATATTATGGTGTGAATTTAAGATAATATTATAGTTGTGGGTAGTATTTATAAATTTTGCAAAGTATGCAGTGGTTATATTATATTCGATTGGTGGGAGAATATTCGGTTTAGCGAGGGATATTAAATACAATGGCTCAATCATTGGTGGACCCATGCGAAAATTATTGTCGGATTGAAAAAACGCGACAAAAATATTTTATTAAAATAACGGCGGAAGTTTTACTGGTAGTTCTTGTTGAACTACTCGGTAGTAAAAGAAATACGATGTCGTGTGGTTGCATAATAACATCTGGTATTGATTATTGATCTTTATGTGAGAAGTCACTCGGTTTGATTCCATTATTGTCGATTAATAATATGAATTATTATAGCGATAATGACGTTTTGTTTTATTAAGTATTATTAACGTAATAAAATGAAACATCTTTATATAAAATAGAATCTTTTATTAAAGTTATTACATAAATAGAATATATTATATTTTATTATGCGTAGTGTTGCGTAGTGTTTTTGCGTAGTGTTTTTGCGTAGTATTGCATAGTGTTTGCGTAGTAAAATGTTTTTATATAAATAGAATATATTATATTTTATTTAAAAGATTTTTCTTTAAATATGGATAGTCGATTAAAGTAAATCAATACGAGATAGTTCATGGATTAATTCTTATGCATTCCATTTTTCTATAAATAGAAGCTCGTTCCTTCATTATTTTCTTTACGAATTCATTGAAACTACAGAGAGAAATTATAGAAAGAAGCTATAGAGAAAATTATAGAAAGAAGAAGAGTATTACTTTACTTCACTACTTCTATATTTAGTTCTTTTACGGTGGGGTGTTATTCTTTCTTCTTGAAGAGAACTTACATTATTCCATTCATTATCATTACATTGGAATAACTTTGTAAAAAGTGGCATACCCTATACATAACTTTGTATCTGTGGCATACCTATCTTGGTGAAATCCTTATGTTATTCCATTCTTATTATTACATTGGAATAACTTTGTATCTGCAGTTTACCCTATACTTGGTGACATTCTGCAACATTATTACATTGGAACATCACATGCGTGTGTTTTACACCTGACTGGTTAGATTTTATTATTCTACATTGGAACATCACATGCATGTGTTTTACAGGACTGGTTAAAATCTTTATCATTCTGTTGGAATATCCTATCTCGTGTGTGTTTTACAGGATCTGGTTCCATCTTTATTATTACATTGGAACATCACAGCCGATTGTGATTTTCACACAGTTAAGTTATTATTATTACATTGGAATAACACATACATCTTGTCTGCGTGCGTGGTGATTTCTTTTGTTATTCCATTCTTTATTATACCCAGTTGGTTAAAACTTTGACTTATACTCCATGAAATTAGTAGAATATCCTTGATATTTGCGTTTCATCCATATCTTTTCACGGAAATATTCTTTTGATCATTCTTGAATTTTACTTCTACGAAGCAAAGATGTCGTGTTGACAATTTGGGCGTTAATAATTCATGGATTAAATAATTCTTGAACTTGTTTTATTGAATTATTATGTCATTGTCATCATCCTCATGTTATATTATGTTATCTTTTGACTTACGTGCGTAGATGAACTTAGTATGATTATGACCGAGGATCATTCGGTATAATCGTGACTTGATATAAATGATGTGACAAAAGTCCTCGATGGCACATAATGCGATGATGGATAGTTTTGGTATGATTATGACCGGGGGGTGATTCGGTATAGTCGTGACCATTGATAATTTGATGAAAATCCTTGGCCAAGTGAGTGCGAGGGATGATTAGATGTGGTGGTTTATTATTAAAATTTGAGTCCGGTGATAAAATTGATGAAAACCTTTTAAAACCTAAAAGATAGTAGACTTTATTCTCTACTTGACTCTTTTAATGGATTATTATTCATTGCGATTAAAGCGGTTTGTCTATTGTATTTTATCGGTTTAACATTTGTTGAAGGCTAATGATAATTTATTCTGCATTATCTTAGTCATAATATTTCTTCTTTGGGCTAGTTGAGCTCACCCCTTTCTTTCACACTGTTATTCTCTTGAAAATGAGATACATTAGAGAGACAGTCGGGGAGCAAGTAATGGTCCGGAGGATAGCATTAGTAGTCCTCACTATTACGTGAAATAGTGTGATAATAGTTGTAATGAGGACTCCTTTTGAGTTTGTATAATATCTAGTAGACAATATTTGTATTCAAACTCACGATTTTTGTCAAATTGTACTGCGCAGTTATATTAATAAGTTGTATTTGAATTTATATATACCATGTAAGTGGCGACCCAAGATGGGTGGCGATATCACCTAATTTTGGAGGCGTCACAAGATAAAATTCTTGAGGCAACAATTGGGAATAAAACCTTAATTGTTTTATTTATAAAATAAATAAGAATCAAAATCGTCCATCAAAATTATGAAATACTAAGGCCCATTATGCCAAATACTATTAGGAATAATATTTATAGGCCACATAATTAAATACCAAACCCATAAATAAAGTGATTAAATTAATACAATATGTAAGCCCAATAATTACATAAATAGTAGAGGCCACATAAGTAAATAAAATATTCTAACACTTGCAGTACTATTACTATAAAAATCCCAACTTTGAAGCCTTTTAGGTTGATAGAGTTAAAGGGTTTGGGGAGGGCTATTTGTTTAGCCTAAGGGGCGGAGGAAAAATTGATGGGTTGCTTGTAGAGTTTGAATTTTGATTGGGTTTAGAGGAAGTGGTGACTGGTGAGGATGGAGGAGACTCGGAGAGAGGAGGAGGGGTAATGAATTTAGTTTCCAATAATCAAGAGTTCTTTCATTAGTGCTTAATGCAAATAGGACGAGGAAGAAGAAGATGGTTCATCAATCTCCGATAAACACATGTGACAAATTTGATCTGCAATCTTCGAATTCTAAAAGACAATTGCAGTGAATCTAGGATTTGAACATCATCGTTTTCACGATCTATGTATTTTATATATTTCTTGAGATATATATATATATATATATATATATATATATATGATTTTTTGTGATTCTTAAGGGGGCAACTAGATGAAAAAAAAAAACCAACCATTAAAATGAATTGGTGGAATAAAGTTTTACTTTGATCGGGTTTGGATTAGGGTGAAAGTAAAGCTTAGATTGGGATTTGAATATTCTTGGGGAGATAGAAAATTGAGGGGGAAAATAAGGAACAAGATCAAAATAATTTATGTATTTAAAAATAATAGATTTATTTAGGTATTATAGACGTATAAAAAAGGTCAAATTGTAGTCGATGCATATTTAACTCACCAAAAGTTAACACATGACAACTTCCGGCCAAATTGGCGAAAAGAGAACTAAATTGTTCTTTTTAAATATATAGGGTTATTGATTGACAATTTTAAACTTTGAATGTCAAATTGTTTTTCGGCCAAACTTAGGAAGACAATTTTGTCATTATTAGACTTTATTCAACTATTATAATTATTTTTACAAATTATTTAAAAAATATCATTAAGTATAAAATTATTATATCAAAATTAAAATAAATATTCTAAATTTTAAAAATTTATAAAGAGAATTTTGTACCCAATAATAATTACGAAAGAATTAAAAACAAAATGGGGACTGAAATGTCAATTGTTGAATAAAGTCTGGATAAGTGGACTAATGAAGTAGACTGATTTTGTTATAGGCAAAAACTATGATTTTCACCACTAAACTTTAAACGCGTTTAACTTGTCTGGCACCATTAATTTTTAATTTTTTGGATTACATCATTAAACTAATTAAAATTTTTAATTGGGTCATTCCGTCTAAAAATAGTTGATGACGTTAAAGTAGCGCGACGTTATGTTGATGTGGCAAAAAAAAAAAAAAAATTGCTTATGTGGCAAAAAAAATTAAAAACAGATTTTTTTAAAAAAAATTAACATTTTAAAGTTTTAAAAATAACAAAAACATAATAAAATACAACAAAAATTTTAAAAAACAGATTTTTTTAAAATATATTTTTTGAAAACAGATTTTTTTAAAAAAATAGAATTCTATAAAAATATATTTTTTTTAAAAAACAATTTTTCAAAAAGAAATTTTTTTTTAAAAACAGATTTTAAAAAAAATAGAATTCTAAAAAATATACTTTTTTAAAAAATAGATTTTTTTAAAACAGCTTTTAAAAAAAAACAGATTTTTAAAAAAGAGAATTTTAAAAAAAGATTTTTAAAAATGTAACTTTTAAAAAAACAGATTTTTCAAAAAACGGTAAAATTTTTAAAAAAACAGTAGAAATTTATTAAATTTTTTTATAAAAAATAGAATTTATAAGATTTTTAAAAAACGGTAGAAATTTTTTAAACAGATTTTTTAAAAAGCTGTTTTAAAAAATTCTATTTTTTTAAAAAGAATATTTTTTAGAATTCTATTTTTTAAAAAATCTATTTTTTTAAAAAATTGATTTTTTGAAAAACTCTTTTAAAAAAATATATTTTAAAAGTTCCATTTTAAAAAAATTTATTTTTTAAAAATTCTATTTTTAAAAATCTGTTTTTTTAAAAAAAACTGTTTTAAAAAAATTTCTATTTTTTTTTAAAATTATGTTTTTTAAAAAATTATATTTTTTAGAATTCTATTTTTTAAAAAATCTGTTTTTTAAAAATATATTTTAAAAAAAATCAATTTTTTAAAAAATCTATTTTAAAAAAATCTATTTTTAAAAAAATCAATTTTTTAAAAATCTGCTTTTTAAAAAGTCCTGTTTTTACAAATTCTATTTTTTAAAAATCTGTTTTTAAAAAAAAACTATTTTAAAAAATTTCTATTTTTTTTAAAAAATATTTTCTTTTAGAATTCTATTTTTTAAAAATCTGTTTTTTAAAAATTCTGTTTTTTTTAAAAAATCTGTTTTTAAAAAAAAACTGTTTTTTAAAAAACTGTTTTTAATAAAAACAATTTTTTTAAAAACTCTTTTTAAAAAAAAGCTGTTTTGAAAAAAAAAAATCATTTTTATAGAATTCTATTATAAAAAAAAAATTATTTTTTTAAAAATATATTTTTATAGAATTCTATTTTTTAAAAAAATCTGTTTTAAAAAAATATATTTTTTAAAAAAATTAAATTTTGTTGTATTTTATTATGTTTTTGTTATTTTAAAATTTTAAAATGTTAATTTTTTTTAAATCTGTTTTTGATTTTTTTTCTTAGCATAAAGTAATTTTTTTATTTTTTTACTACATCATTTCGTCTTGTCGTCAGCTTATTTTTAACGTCTGTCAATTATTTTGGACGAAATAACCAATTAAATTTTTTTAATTAATTTAATGATATAATCTAAAAAATTAAAAGTTCAGCCGTGAAAATCATAGTTTTGACTTTTGTTATATGTATATTCTCTCTCATTCATATTAATATTAATATTCATATTATTATTATTATCGTATGGCTCTAGCCTATGAGTGAGTGAGGAAGGCAATGGAATAGGACCAAAAACGCGGCTTCACTCCACCAGTCCACCGCCACCATTCCAAATCCATACCCTTTTATCTCAACTGTTCTCTCTTTCCGAGCTCCACAACACTCTCTCTCTCCACTCTTTCTTACACTTCACTCCAAACCCCTCTCTCTCTCAAACTACCAACACTAGGATCTCCACCAACTGATTTCATTCACTCTCTCTCAAATCCCTAACCCCACCTCAGATCTGCTCCCATTTCTCCACTGAATCACTAACCTCATGATCAATTAGTCTACTCTTGCTCTACACCCATGGCCACCTCCGACCCCACAAAGCGTCCGCGACCCGGACCCTGGCCGCCAGTCCCAGAAGAATCCACCGCAATGCCGCCGTCTTCCTGGGCCAAGCGCACTGGCTTCCGCCCCAAGTTCTCCGGCGAGACCAATGCCAGCGATTCAGGCCAGCTCCCTATCCAACCTAAACCTAAAAAAACTGCTCCTCAGGTAGATCTCGAATTGGGCCGTCCTCGGCCCACTACCGCCGTTAATGGTGAGCCAGTAGCTGAAAAGACTCCAACGCCGGACAAGAATCAGACGGTGAAGAGGAGGAGGGATTCGGACGGCGAAGCAGCAGCAGCAGCGCCGCCTAAGAGTACCTCCCTGCCGAGTGTGAATGGGCAGGCCCCGACGGCGGAGCCTCCACCTCCGAGTCGGAGGCCAGTGAGAAATGACGATGATGTGTTGCCTGTGGGTGATGATGAGTTTGGTTCTCGTCACTCTCATATGAAGTACGAGCTTAGAGATACACCTGGGCTTGGTGAGTTTTATATGGTTACTCAACTAATATTGAATTATATAAATATACATATATATTTATTTTTAATGTACCTGAGAAAGATGTCATTTTTATTTAAATGCGGGTTTAGTAATTTTGATATGATTTTTTAAGTGTTCTTTTGCATCTCAGACTCCATTGGTGTATATGGGATATATGTCACTTCTACTTGGGAAAAAGATGTTATTTTTCCATTGATGTTTATCTTGTATTCTTAATACTGAAATGGGTTTACATGTTTTTGTTTGTGATTTGTACTGTAGTGATTGGTGAAGAGAGGGCTGGTATTAGAACTATGCAAATCTTAATTTTTTTAATAAGTTTCATCTCATATTTGCTCAATATATATTTATAATTTTTCCGACACAATGATGAAAACAATTGAGATGATAAGATTAAATTAGTCTATCATTTACTTGTATTTGAGTTTCTATTGGTCTATATTGAATTCTTTTTGTATGAAAAGAGTGTTAATTTTTGTTGAACTATAAAGTTCAACGTTAATACCGTTGTGGGTTTGTTTGCATTTCAGTTCCCATTGGTTTCTTTGGATTCCAACATTTTATATCGATATTGGGTTCGTTGATTCTTATTCCGCTCGTCATAGTTCCGGCAATGGGTGGCACCTATGTGAGCACTTGTAATCTATTTATTTTACTGTTTCTTTCAAAGCTTGTTTATTTTGAGCTATTGTATTTTTAGATGACTTGGCCTGATGGAAATTAGTGGGTTTAGGAGGATACTTCGAAGGTGGTATCGACTGTGCTTTTTGTATCAGGAATGACAACACTTCTGCATACATCCTTTGGATCGAGGTTGCCGTTAATACAGGGTCCTTCTTTTGTATTTCTTGCTCCAGCACTTGCAATAATTAACTCCCCTGAGTTCGTGAGACTGAATGGAAATGTATGATTCTAGTCGTTTTTTTTACTCAACTTTATTAAATTGTGTAAATTTCTTTCAACTGTGCATGTCACGTTACCATTATGTAGATACGAACTTTATACAAATTTCAATAGTTTGGATTAGTTTTATAACTATATGTGAATATATCTTGATATTACATTTATTTGCAAGAAGGCATTAGAGCCCTACGATACCAGAGTTACCATATACTCTTATAAGTCTAGTGAACCGCGTATTGGTACTCACTACTCACATTCCCGAATATGGTACTCTTATGTACCAGTACTCTATATTTAGTGTACTAATATTTTTTTTGTTATTTCATCTACAATTGTACAAATATAAATATTCTAACTTAGAATGGGATGTTCAAACGTTGCATATTTACCAGGTTGAAGTTAGTTTTAAAAAATCAACTTGTTGATGTAACAAAAAAACTTCAATCAAACCTAGTTTTTTTGCATTTGGATTTTAAGATTTCCTAAATATAAGCACTCGTATAAAGCTACGCTACCATAACGCATTTTAGCCTATGTAGCGTACCGCGATTTAGTTGATTGACATTAATTATATACATAATAATCCATCAATTACATGTAAAAGCATAATATAACACTTAATCACGAGTAGATACAAAAGTCTATCCACATAATAACAAGAAATAACATACAAATTTGAAGAATCCAAATAATCAATAATAAGAAGTGAATCCAAACATGCTCGTTCTTTATTTGTACGAAGTTCCCTTGGCAGAGATGTTGTTTAATACTTCAGATCCTTGATATACTACAGATCTTTGAGTAAGGCTTTTGGAGAAACTTCATTGAACTCTATTCTTTTGTGAAATAAATTATTCTTGTGGTGAACTTATCTAAACAAAATAGTATTCTTTAGGTGCATATATTGCAATTCTGATTACTATTTACCTTGCAGAATTTCAAGCATATTATGAAGGAACTGCAAGGGGCTATAATTATTGCTTCAGCTTTTCAAGCTGTATTGGGATATAGTGGATTAATGACGGTATTCTTGAGGTAAGGATTTCTTCATATCTACTAATATTAATTTAATAATATATTTATAAGCTTTTACATGAGTCAGAATTGATAATCAAAATAATGTTAGAACTTAAAGGTTTGTATAGAAGGCTTATTTTCTCTGAGGATTTGTTTCTAATTCTGCTTGCTTTAAAATGTTTAGAGTAACTTACTTCTTTATACTTTTTATTAACAACATGAAATGTTTGAATTATCTTGACAGCTGGTCTAATCTAGTAAATGAATGGAGAGTTTGTTTTTGTCTGCTGTTCTGTGCATGCGGAATGCAGCTCCCTTTCGCTGTTAATAATACTTTAGTTCTTCAACCAAAAAATAAGTAAATTTTAGAGTTGTTAAAGAAGGATTGGTGGACAATATATAGGTTACTGTTGTAATATTCAGTTAATTTGTTTGCTTTTTTATTAGCTTTTTCTAGATGACCCTGATTATATCTAGGATTATTTGTCCTTTGATTGTGGTCCTTGATTGAGGCATAACTTTAGGGATTTTAGTTGTTCTAGTTGACCCATGATTCTGTCCTGAATTATCAGAAACTTCTTAACTCGGACAATGAGATCATGTATATATAGGACCAATAAGATATGACAGTTACAGTATAATCCCCGAGATTAAACTGAATATTACAACAGTTACATTTAATGTTAAGAGTTGATTTTATAAAGGGTGCTAGTATCTATTCTTTAATAATATGAGTGGATATTTGGTTGATTAAATGGTTTTGTTTTGGTGAAGGTGGATAAACCATTCTCTCAATTTGCTTATAATTTGGGTTTTCTCACGTGTCAGTAGCTCAGCTGTACTGCTTGTTATCCGTTTGAATTTATTGTTGCTTCAGAGCAGTATGGTAATAATTTTATAAATGAATCTCTTTTCTTTTCCTGGTTAACGATGCTGGAAATGCTAATGTAGAAAAGTTTTCTTGCCACACAACTTGAATGTACCTCTTTAATGGTGACATTTCTGACACGTGAGTACTTGGAGCTGAATTATAGTGGTACGACTTAAATTTCCCTTTTACATTCTACCATACCTACAGCTGTATAGCCTCTTCCATCTGCTCTGTGATCTATGGAGAATAACTTGTGTGGTATAGTTATATATCATCTTCTGGGTGTCGAAATAAATAATAGAGATTTAATAGACTTCTAATTGGTTCTCTTTATCTAAAAAAATAGAAAATTTTGCCTTTTACATTTTACCATGCCTACAACTGTATAGCCTCTTCCATCTGCTCTGTGATCTATGGAGAATAACTTGCGGGGTATAGTTATATATCAATTTCTGGGTGTCGAAGTAAATAATGGAGATTTAATAGACTTCTAATTGGTTCTCTTTATCTAAAAAAATAGACCTCTAGTTGGTTGTTTAGATTTTTACTGCTTAAAATAATGAAAAGGCATTTTCACCTTTTGTGAGGATACTTCAATTCTTCATTTTGTTGTGTTAATTATTTCTAGAATTCTCTAACTCGTCATTTTAATTTTATCTACATTGGTTCTTGGATAATGTTAAACCACGGGATAAAAGTATCAAGATATCAAATGAATATGACTGAGTGACATTTGCTGCTTGCTGCGGATGATTTTTTTTTTTGTTAAGCACAACTATTTAGAGCATTTTACTTTTCAAAATGCTAGTCTAGCTCTTTTATTGTTTGAACACTAAAGATTTTCCACCACATATACACTTTTACCATACGGTTACTTGTGTATGTTCAACAAGTCAAACAACTCATCCTCAGTTCATTTGCACTTGAATTCCAGGTTGATTAATCCAGTGGTTGTGGCCCCAACTATTGCTGCTGTTGGACTTTCTTTCTACAGTTATGGCTTTCCACAAGTGGGCAAATGTCTCGAGATTGGTGCAGTGCAGATATTACTCGTTATCATCTTTTCTCTTGTAAGTTCGATGAAGCTCCACTCTTTTGTTGTTTGGAAATGTCAAAAATGCTAAATATTTTATATTACACTAATTTTAACACTGATTAAAATACTGAATGCAGTACCTCAGGAAGATATCTGTTTTTGGTCATCGCATATTTCTAATATATGCGGTAAGTTTACATGGCTGCATTCTTTTAGTTTTCTTGTTTACAAGTATGTTACTGTATTTTTTATTTCTTCCAAACACTCCTCTCCAAATTAAGAAGTCCATTGTTTCTCTTTGAGATGTCTTGAAAATGGGTGCACTTTGAAAACCTAAGTATATATCTTATGACATTAACATATCTTTTGATATTTGTTCATTAATTAAATTGAAGTTGAAGTTTCCTTAAAAAGTTTGGACTTTTTACTTGGATTTTGATTTTTACACACACATGTGTGTGTGCGTGTGTTAATAGAGGGAGTATTTTTTTTGCGTATAGGGTCTTACTGTATTGTACAGCAGACCTTCTGTAAACATGGCTTAAGGAATTTAATTTATATCCAGGTACCATTGGGTCTGGCTATTACGTGGGCGGCTGCTTTCCTACTGACTGAAGCAGGAGCCTATAGCTATAAAGGTTGTGATGTACATGTACCAGCCTCAAATATAATATCTGAGCATTGTAGAAAGCATGTTTCTAGAATGAAGCACTGTCGAGTTGATACTTCTCAGGCATTAAAATCTTCTCCATGGTTTAGTTTTCCTTATCCATTACAATGGGGAATTCCTGTCTTCAGCTGGAAAATGGCTCTTGTAATGTGTGTGGTGTCCATAATTTCATCTGTTGATTCAGTGAGTTACTTCTCATTTATATAACTTACTTAATTTATTCCGATTGATCTTTCTCTAGAAATCCCTTTTTCCTTGGGAATTTAGTTTGAACTGCGGTCTTTCTATATATTGCTAAAAATTTCAGCCGAATTACAATTGCGACGTATATCAATACATGGGATTGGATAGGATTATAAAATAAGCCCACTGTATCAATACGTCGTAAAAGTATTACCAATTAGATTTATCCACGTAACTAGCAATAAAAAAGTCGACATGTAAAGTCGCAATATATCATTTTCCTATTCTTAATATCAAATCTTTGTATACAGATCCCTATTTTCCTTTCGAGTTTAGTTTGAATTGCAATTTCCTTGGCATCTAAATAAATTCTTGATTGGAATGAGTTTGCTTTTAGAGTATATTAGTATAATAACCATAGTTGTCATAGCCTTGGTAGCTTGCCCAAGTTAAGTGATTAAGTCATTTTTTTACCCATGACTCATCATAACCCATGAATTTGTTATGTTGTATAATTTTATTACTTATTATACTTGTAATGGGTGATGGGCAAGTCATCATTCTTTATTTTCTATGAGGTGTTTATTGACTTGTTCTACTAGTTTTTAATGTAAATGTTTTATTTTTGAATTTTGGTTGTGAAATACTCATATAATTGTGTTTATAATTGTATTCCATATGGTTAGTTATTATGATTTGGGTATTAATGTATATACAATTTTATTGTTCAATATACTTTTGAAGTAAAATAATAATATATAAATTGCACATTGTTAACGTCTTATCGGCATACAGACGCCATGGCGGGCGCCTTATTGCCTAGGCATCCATGTCGGCAGTCAACTAATGTCGCATCTCGTCATGGCGCCATGACAACTATGATAATAACTTGCTTCTTTGCATGGGGTCTCATTCTTAATTTGCTATAGTTTGTCGAACAAGGTCCTATAGTAGAGAAGTGTCTCAAGGGGTTACAAAAACTAAAATATGTATATATGGATACAGGTCATGGAGTTGACATAACATTGCAGATCTAAGAAAATGCAAAACACTAATGCAGTTATACTAAGAAAATGCATTCATCTGTATCTATGAGCGACTCATGCATCAATGTGCACTCAAAAAAAGAAGTATGCCTCATCCTCATCTGTTCCTTGGTAATCTTGCTGTATTTTTATTTTATTTTTTTTTGTTTTTACACCTGCACATGGTCCTAACTTGTAGATAAATGTATATGCTTTCTTATTTGTTTCTTATTTCTTGCTTTTTAAGAAAAGTTTTTTTAATAATAATTTTTTTCGAAAAACTACCTCTCCTCAATTTCCAAAGTGTGTGCGGATGAAAATAGAGCTCAAGAAGTTTATAATTTTCTTATTTGATGTCTAAAATCAGTTTTACTTGTATGATTTTGAACTGATTGGGTACAAAAACATATCAGAGCAAATTATGGGATATCATTTCAAGGTATAATTTCGATATTTTCCCCCTCTGTATGGAACTTTCTATGTTTTAAAATGGTTCCAACTTATTTTTGGTGGATTTATATTTAGGAAGGTTGTAGGGACCAAAATTAATTCAAATCCAAAAGTTTCCTTTATATTGCAGGACAAGTGTTGTAGGTTATTATTCTACATGATATTGGAAAGAAATTTATCTGTTATTATGTGGTGGGAATAAATCTTTATGAGAAAAGCATGGTGTTGCACCTACATAACTAAAACCATAGTTTGTAAGGAAGGCCAGTTGCTTGTGTTTTCCCAAAACCTGAGCAGAGTGTCAAGAATGGCAACTTGATTTGGACAATTAGCTGCTGTCCTGGTTTGCGTGTTTTCCTTGGTGATATAGTGATACCTGCTGTACCACCTAGGCGACTTTGTCATATCATAGGGTGGCATCTATTTCTTACAAACTTGTTATTCTATTAAACTATATCTTATATGTCATCTGCTTTTATTTAGTCTTCTAGATACCCTCGTATATTTAGACTTTGCATATTATGAGTTGAAAACAAATAATAAGACTGTAAAATGTGCATTAAGTAGGAAAGGTAAAATTTAACAAGGGAATGCAGCTTGGTAAACCACACTCTATTTTTTTTTTCAAGTTAGATTTATATTCAAGAGCTTTTAACTACTTTCAACATTATTCTTAAAGTTTAATAATGATTTATTATGACAATGCTCACTCTATATTAACAAGACTTGTCAACATTTAAATTGTTGAAAGTAGTGTATTATTTATAACAGACATTGATCCAGATGAGTGAGCATACAAATTATATGCATAGCTGTCATGGCGCCAAGGCGGGACACGGCGGTAATTGACCGCCAAGATGGCTATAAGGCACCTGCCATGGCGTCCTTCTGGCGACAAGTCGTTAATAATGTGCAATCTATACATTATTTATTTTATTTCAAAAATATATTGCACAATAAAATTTTATATACACCAAAATCCAAAACATAATAACTAACACTATGAAAAAGTCTCAACTCTCTACTCTGTTTCTAGTCATAGCTCAAAGTCATCAATTATGAAGTCTCTCACGAGCATTACTCGTTCAAAAGAGTAGGGTCATGGTTAGGTTAAGGTCATGAGTTAAGTTACTTGGGTAATTGGAAAAGTCTGATGGGTCATGGTAAAAAATAACTTAATCACTTAACTTGGGCCCGCTATCAATGCGGGAGCCTTGGTGGCTCGGCGTCCAAGGCGTTGCCTTACCCTTCTCCAACGCCAGGATGCCTAGGCGTCGCCTAGGCGATGCCATGACAACTATGATTATATGGACAGTACGAGTTGTCTGGTCTACAACCTGGGCACTTGGAAGGTTTATCTCCTATGCTCATGTGCTCATTTTGGCTATTCTGCTTACGGCTAGTGCTATTAAATGTGATATTCCCAACAGCCTCTTAAACCCCAATTCACAGCAAAATTACTAAAGAATGTTGCATAAAACTCTTATTTGCCATGCATAGCAATGTTGGATAGTTAATAATTCCTAATTTTGTTTGTTTCCCAACTTATTAGGTTGGGTCATACCATGCATCATCATTGTTGGTTGCATCCAGACCTCCAACTCCAGGTGTTCTAAGTCGAGGAATTGGTCTTGAAGGTCTTTCTAGCATCTTAGCTGGTCTATGGGGCACCGGAACTGGGTCCACGACGCTAACCGAAAATGTGCATACTATTGCTGTTACAAAAATGGGAAGTCGCAGAGCAGTTGAATTGGGTGCATGTGTTCTGATTGTTTTGTCTCTCATAGGTATGTGTCTGTGCCTTTGTACCAGACAGTTATAATTATGTTTTGGTTAAATGTACATGTTTTTGGTTAGGTAAGATCATTCATTTCCTTGCATAGTGCATTGCAAGTTGCAAAAACTTTTGAGTGCTGTAATTGTGTGCTTCTAAAATTTAAACAGAATAATTAAATAAATCACTATGTATTGCACTAGTAGAATATTTGATATTTTTATTCAAGAAGTATAAACAGTTGTTCAGATTGTGAAATATGTTTATGCTTTTAGGTTTGCACTCACCCTCCCAAGTTTGTAACGGTTTCTTCTACGGATGGTTAAATAACTAAAACTTGCGTGCCTTTACTTCAAGTTGTTAGGCTCCTTTTACCGCAAGTCATAATTTACTAAAATCTTTTTGAAATTAGAGACTACTGACATTGGAAGGGTAGTGAATTGCTACCCAAGCTGCACCTCTGAGTTGTTTGGATTTTATATATTTAAAAAAATGCAATACTGTTGTAAGGAACTTAAAAGATTAAATTGATTGCTTACACTTTATCTTTTTCAGTAGAGACTACTTTTAAGAAAAGCAGTTAGGCAGTGGAAAGTCTAGGTGAATATTTATATGTAAAATAAGATAAAGCAGTTAGAAATTTAGTATCTCTACGATGTGTTAAAATATCTGACAAAATTAAACTGTGGTATTATGACTTCACTATTGTGATTAGTGGTGTATTTTTAAAAATACATGACTAATAGTCTCTTATTATGTGGGGTACTGAAATTTCATTATTGTGGAATGCTGTGTATTTCAGAAGTATATCTTTACTGAACCCAAGTTTCGATTTCTTATCTCAAAACCTTTATTCTTGATGCATTGTTTGCTATATAAATGAGCTTAACATCCTTCAAATATTATTTCTCATTTCTTTAGTACTTTTGCTATCATTTTTATTTTTCTCAATTTATTTGAAGAGCAAATATTTATCATGTAATAAGTGACATGATAAGACTCAACACAAGAAGTTTAGTATATGATACGTGACAAGATGGAACAACAGTGGTTGCATCCTCAATTAGTTTCCAAATTATGGTGTATTATGTAAACAAATGAGCATAAATGCTTTTTGCTTGTATCCATAGTTATTCTGGTATACGACGAGTCATGGCGATGGTCGTGCGTGAGCGCGGATAGGCGTGGCGTCCAAATAAGCGACAATAATCGTTTACAATGTGTAATTTATATATTATTTATTTTATTTAACAAGTATATTGACAATAAAATTTTATATACATTAAAAATCAAAACATAACACTATGAAATAACATTGAAGGCATAATTATGTAAATATTTAGCAATAACAATCCAAAAACAACACACTTGATATTAAAAATTAGTCAAAGAAATGAAGAATTCAACAAACACCACATAGAAAATAAAGTTGCAACCAACCATCACAAATATATAGTCTAATAACTAATAAAACACCACCATAGCAAGCCAAAATAATGTCTAAGACTCTCCACACTAGTCTAGAAACATCGTTCAATCAAAATCATCATAGAAAATATCATCTCCATCTCTTCCACGAGAACTACTCTCATTCAAAGGTGTAGGTGATGATCTTTGTCCAAAATCATCCTCCACATCTTCATCATAATTTGGATTTCTCTCTTCTTCATGAACTTCATTATCGGAGTCGGAATCCATCAACCTTGATTCCCTTGAAGTTGAACCACCACCACGTCGAGAGTACGTCAGTACGTCATGAGATTATCACTAGTATTAGTACGAGCCTTCTTTGAAAGATTACGATTCTCAAGTGTGTTGGATGCACCGGTTACTCGATCCACATCATTCCATGTAAGATCCTCCCCGGGATGAACAACATCGACCTCATTATTGATCCATTCATTACACCATTCAAAGTCATCAATGGTTAATGGATCAAAAGTATTTCCAAGTTCACGCCTCTTTTGGAACCTTGAGTCGATCTTTCGATTGTATTGGACATACACCAAGTCACTCAATCGTTTGTGTTCCAATCTATTCCTCTTCTTCGTATGAATCTAAAATAAATAGAACAAAAAATAATAATATTAATGATAAAATTTTAATTATATAAAAAATAGTTAGTATTAGTAGTGAATGACTTGTTACTTTTGAAATTTGAACTAACAATAGAAAGTACTTGCATACTCAAATGTACTACAATCATGCGCTTCATGACGGAAGAAAAAACAACGAGTCCTAGAATTCTTTTTGCAAACGAGGATAACTTTCAATAGCCCGCGCTCCAAAAGCATTCCACCAATCAACTAGCAAACATTTAAAAGAAATATAAATATTTTTAAAGGGAAGAAAGGAAGAATGTATATAAATTATAATCATAATTTGGCTTTTATATCTTTATATATATTTTAATATAATTACGAGGATTTTTTATTTTCCGTTGCCTAATCACCATTTCTCTTGCAAAAGTATCTCGAGAAGTATCATAGTTGTCGGCTAGATTGCTTATCTTGTCTAGCAAATCTAGCTCGGGCACCATCTTTGCAAGAACATCATAGAAGTCATCTCGTAAAGCATCAGCAAACAACCAACGTTCCTCTTTAATATCAAAGTACTTGCCCGGATTGAGAAACAACGCAACCCCATATAATTTTTGCTCAATTTGATTTTCCCATCGCCGCTCAACAATTTCAATCACCTTTTTATACAGTCTTTGTTTGTTATCAAATGTATCTTTGATTTTTTTCTTCGCACATTCCATCGCATCAATAACTTCTGGCATAGCAGACTTCTCATCACCATCAACAATCCTCGACTATAAGAAGGGGTTGCGACGCCCTAATGCAATCCTCAACAGTATGCCAAAATATTGTTGAAATAACAATATCACATACTTTCTTCCCCGCTTCAGTAACCGATAACTTTGATTTTGACCAATCTTCACTTATGAACAAATGCTTCAATGCATCTTTATTCTTGTACAAACTTTGCAAGATGAGGAAAGCTGTAGCAAATTTAGTAACGACGGGTCTCACAAGATCCTCTAACATAAGGTCAAGACAGTGAACGACACAAGGTGTCCAAAACAATGTAGGTCTTCTCTCCATTAGTATATGCCCCACTGTCTTGTAATTAGAGGCATTGTCCGTGACCACTTGAACAACGTACTCTGGGCAAATTTCCTCGATCTTGCTATCAAGTAGATTTTCCAACATTGTGGCATTTTGAGACTGACTGGAGGCATCAACAGAACCCATGAAATAAGTCCCCTCCGGGCTATTAACAAGGAAATTCAACAAGTGTCTTCCCTTCTTATCTGTCCAACCATCCGACATGAGTGAGCAACCATATTTTTTCCAAGCAACTTCATGTTTCTTCTTTAATTCATCGGTTTTCTTTTTTGCCTTTTCAAGTAAAGGAACTCTCAACTCGTGATATGTTAGAGACTTGAAACCCGACCCATATTGCCCTATGGACTCGACCATTACTTCAAATCTCATTGAATTTGCAGCATTGAATGGTATGCCACATTCGTAGAAAAAGTCAATGCTCTAAAAGGCGGGATGCGTGTGGCCGAGGGGGGCCTAGACGGGGTCTGGGCGAGATTTTTTAGTGTAAGTCAATTTTAATATTTTATCTTACATTTTTTCAAACAAAGCAATAATATAAAGCAAAACAATCTATAATAAAGATAATAAATGTCTTTGCTTAAAGTTCAAACACATATCCATATTACTAATGTCAAAAGTTTAAACACAAACATGCAATTGTTTAAAGTTCAAACATATTTTTAACGTATTAATTTTATTCATAAACAAGATTGCTATTAAATAATAAAATTTAAAATTTCAAGAATTTATTTCAATATTAAAACTTAAGAAACTAAACATAAATTTAAGAATTATATTGAATTAAACTAAATATTACAAATGTATCATCATTTATATAATTTGAAGTTGGTACAAGTTCAAAAAATTACAACTATAATAAAATTATCCATTTTGACTTGATATTGTTCACTACTTGTGATTTGATATGCTACAACATGTATTATGAATATGGTAAATCATTAGAAAAATAAATATATCAAGATTTGGTTCGGGTAGTTATTAAAATAAAAAAAATCTCTTCCCCTAGACCCCACCTAGGCCCCTGCCTAATTTCCTGGAGGGATTTTTTTGCCGCCTTGGGCCTAGCGCCAAAGGGGGGCCTAGCACCTAGGTGGGACGCCAAGGGGGGCCTAGCGCCTAGGCGGACCTAGGCGGGGATTTTTAGAACACTGGAAAAAGTTGGCAACATGCATTTGGACTTTCTTCTGTTGTCCTCAAACGATTTTCAATACTCGTTTGGCTCAAACGCTTGCTATGCCTCTCTACAACTTCTTCGGGAGTCTTCCTTAGAAGTGTTTCAATCGTTTTTGTTGGAGCTTTTGGTTGTGACTTTTTGAATTGAAATATAGCTTTCTGCCTTTTAAAAGTCGTCCCAAAACTTGGGATAGTGTTAGAAGAAGTATTAGAAGCCATGGTTGGACGAACAGATGATTGTTCTTCTTGCACTTCTACTACATCATCATCATCATTTAGCTCAAGTGGTTTGTTACTCTTTTTACTATTCAAAGTCGTTTGCATCTCCCTCATAATTTCTGTTGTTGTTTTGGAACACTTCGCTACATCTCCAAAATTTCCGGCTAGATGTTGTTTGAGTCTTTTGATGCCCGAATGACATTTCTTCCCGCAAAGTATACATTGCACGACATTCTTATTACTTAAATCTGACCAATATCCATATTTCTAACCCGGATCGTTCGATTTAGCTTTTCTTTTAAGGTCCTTCGTTATATCATAATTATCGGTCCCCGAACTTTCTGCCATTTTACTTTCTACACAATACAATCAAATAAAAAATATAAGCAATTAAGCACACCAATAGTATTATATCCATAAGCATGTATATATAAATTTAGAGTAAAACTACACAATACACTCAAATAAAAACATTCATAAGCATGTATTAGTAAACATATATAAATTTATACATATATATATATATATATATATATATATATATATATATATATTTACCAAACAACTAATAATCTAGATTTCAAGTAAAAACATATTTACCAAGATAAGCCTACCTTGAAAGATACCAATATGCCATCAACTCTTACAAATTATAAAACTACCCAACAACATAATAAAGATAACTACTACTATGGTATTCAAGCACTCTATGAAGGCACTGCCTTACATAAATTTATATATATATATAAATTTAAAAATATATATATTTATAAATTATATATATATATATATATAAAAGACCCAGCAAAAGAAAGAAGCTAACGGAAAAAAAAAACCAACACCTATGACCTGTTACTATATTATCAGAGTGCCATCAATCTTGTCCACATAAGAGAAACAATAATCGGTATAAACAAAAAGAAAAAACCATTCTATACGTATCATCCAAGTCGAGCAATAAGAAGAAAAAGGAAAGAAAAAAAACGAAAAAGACGTACCTGTACTCTGTAGTCGCCATTCGTAGTTGAAGCCTCGCCGTCGTCGATCTGAGTCGCCTTGCCGTTCGGAGTCGCCGATCGTTGGCCCAGTCTCAGTCGACTTTGCTTCTCTTTCTCTCTTTCTCGGTTGCGACCGACTTCGAAGTTGGATGATCGACTGTCGAGCGAGCTAGGTTTGGCTTTCAGTCTTTCACTGGTTTGGCTTTCCTATACGATGTCGTTTTTTTTAAAAGCCAGTTCAGATTTGGGTCGACCCATGAGACCAAGTCGTCCGACCATCTGGGTAGTCGTCCAAGTCGTCGCTTGGTTGTCCAAGGCGAGCGACGCCTTAACAACTATGCTTGTATCTCGTACATTTTGCATCAATTATGTTGAAATTAGAAATAACTTTCGTATTGAAGAATTGTGTTATCTCAACTCGTAAAAGCACTATTGAGTCTAACAGGAGAGTGACAACTACTCTGCAATAATTAGTGTTTTCTGAAAACAGTTTACATAGGATAGTTATTGACAATCAGTGTAATGCACCTACATTGGTAAAGCAGTGGATGGTGCATAGAACTGTTCGCATGATCCTTATTCATTGTCTAATAGGTCACTGTTACTTCTCTTTAATAAAGGAATTTGTCAATCTGTACGAAAATCATTGTAATACAACATGATGTCTATGAAATGAGAACCAGAGGCTCCTTGTCTTGTGCACAATGCTCAAGTTGTTATTCTTGAACTGTATTAAGTCCAATTTCTGACATGCTTGTAGGTAAAGTTGGAGGATTTATTGCTTTAATTCCTGAAGTCATGGTTGCAGCTTTACTGTGCTTTATGTGGGCAATGCTTGCAGCATTGGGCTTGTCAAATCTACGTTACAGCGAGGCTGGAAGCTCCAGGAACATTATCATAGTCGGATTATCTTTGTTTTTCTCCCTCTCAGTACCAGCTTACTTTCAGCAATACGGTCTCTCTCCAAATAGCAACTTGTCTGTTCCAAGTTACTTTCAACCATACTCTGTGGCTTCTCATGGTCCTTTCCGCACCAAATTTGGAGGGGTTTGTTTTTGTCTTATTGTTTTTGGTGAAACATAAAAAGCTTATTTATTAGGGATGTAACTGAACTTGGGCTTTTCGTGAGCCTGGCTTCACTCAATTCAAGTCTGCTTAGCTAGTCGAGCTCGAGTTATGGCTTGTCTGACTCGAGACCAACTCGTTTAAACCCGACTCAGGACCAACTTGAGACTCAACTTGAGCTTGCAAGCAGGTCATATATTAGTCCCACTGAGTCCTGAAACTCGAGTTGGTTCGTTTAACAAATAGACGAGCTCAAGCTCGGCAAGCAAAAACTTGACTTGACTCGGCCTGTGTACAGCCTAAAATTTGAGAATTGACAGTTGAAAAACTTTACCGACTTTTGATATAACTATCATTTTTGTTCTTTTGCAGCTAAACTATGTCATGAACACATTGCTCTCACTTCACATGGTGATTGCATTTCTAGTAGCGGTAGTCCTGGACAACACTGTACCAGGCAGTCGGCAAGAACGAGGAGTTTACGTGTGGTCTGAAGCCGATGCTGCACGTAGGGAGCCTGCTGTTGCTAAAGACTACGAGTTACCTTTCAGAGTTGGGAAGGCTTTCAGATGGGTCAAATGGGTTGGAGTTTAAGATATCATCATCATATTATCTTCAAAGTCATCAACAGGATTGAAGAACAAGTCCAACTCCAACGGAGTACAGGTACGCGGAGGTGGTAGTTTGTATAACTCTTTTTCTTTTTTCTTTTTCCTTTACACCATGTGACTTGTTGAGATGATAGGTTTCTTAGAGATGAGTTATTTGTGTACATTGGAGGATCTGTTGGAATATGCTCTGTTGTATCTTAAAATGTAAAACCCTGTATGTAATTTGTCAAATGTCCGCATGGACTTTCTATTCGAGTAATCCTCTTTTGCCAACGACTTCTTTTTTACGTTTGTGCAAGATCTTTATGATGATACAATAGTATCTTCATACATGTGTATATTATTAGATGTTTAATTAGAGCTCTGTTAAATGCAGTTAGTTGTATGAAAGATAATGAATTGATAGAACAGAAATCTCCTCAGCACGTGGTTTATTACACCTTGTACTTGTACCTTAATGTGTTTAAATGACTAAATATGTAGTATTACTCATTTTTATGGTGTAGGTGTAGGAACAATATATAAGATAATCATCAGCCATATTAATTTCTTGCTTCACTGTCGAGTTTCTTAGAGCGACAGCTAAAGAAACAGAATTATCATCAACATTATTTCTACTCATTTATTTATTGGTAGCACTATATGATAGGCAGCCTCACCTCACATCTTCCCCCGGTTTCTATAAATAGGTTATCCTACCCTACGTACATTAAATTCCCAATAAATGCACTTCATCTTCATTTATCATGGAGTATTAAAAACAACTATGCTATGTGTGCAGCTTTAGAAAGTTAAACTGAAATCTTCTAAGTGGACATGAAAATTATAAACAAGTGTATTTGAATTTTATCTATTTATATTTTTACCCATCATTGTGATCAAAATATAATTAAGTGAAATTTAAATATACTCATGTTCAATTTTTATGTCAACATAAAATTTTTGTAAGAACAACTGTACGTTTAGCTAAAATTCTAGTTTCACACACATTGTAATAGCTCGGGACTCAACTAGTCAAATTCCAAATTCGAATCAAATAAAAACATAACAATGTTTAAAATAAGGGTTAAGTTCAGATGACCACCTGGGGTTTGAGCGGTTTTCCACTTGACTACGTGTAGTCAGTAAAGCTACATTTAAACTCTCGATTTTTTGAGTTAAAATGAAAAAGTGTTTTCCGTCTTAACTCCGTTACTTTATTTGACTAAAGACTTAATTACCCTCACCATGGTAAACAGGAAATTTGCAAGGAAAAAAGCACAGGCACAAACATCACCATAAAATCCGACAAGGAGACCAAATAGTTGGCGAAAGGCATGGTTTAGCAACAAAATCTTCCATACCCCAAGCTCGACACGTCAACGGCCATGGCCTACCAAATCAATCTCTGTTCTAAGCTTCACTAAGAACTACGGCTGTGAAGATCTGTTAGGAGTTAAGTAAGAAGAAAGGAAATTCAATTTCATTAGACCCATCTCAATCTCTCCCTCTTCACAGTACTCCTCATCCCAATTGATTAGATCCACATCTCAATTAATTCGATCCCCTTCAAAACCTCTCTCGAGCACCTTGTGTGCGCTGCCCAAACTGAACTACCTACCCTCTGTTGCAGTTATCTCTAACCCAAAAAAATTTCAAGCTGATCAAATCAATCGGTCAGAACAGCCCAATGCAATTAAAAACCAAGGGAAAGCAATACCAAATCCGAAAGTTAAATAAGCAGCCCCAATGCATATCCTCAACAATTAGATAAAATCTCAGTAAAAATTGAATACCTATAACAGTTTGTTATCTAATTCTATGCTAAATCACACCTTGTAAAAGAAGCATCGGTTCCACTTGTATTTAGGGATATCAAAACCTCAATCTAAGATCTGAATCAAAACCCAAGTATTTTTTCAGTGTAATTAAGTCCACTAAGAATGTACAATTTTTCCACAACACGACAGTATTATTGGTATACCTCAGATCGCAAGGTATGAAAGTACCCATTTAAAGCATATTTTGTAGCAGAGTATACTGACTTGACACAGTGCGGGAGACTTTCCGACAAAGACTACTCATCTGCAGATATAAGATGAAATTAACAAGAAAATTCTAATGGGGGAGGAAGAAGGAAAAATATAAAGTGCCAAAGTGGAAAACAAATCGTATCCCATTTAGAATACCCATCACTCAGCAGGACTTGATTAATAAATAAAAGGAAAATTCCATCTTAATATTTAACAGAGACCCAACCACCACATAGGGTCGGATATGAGGAGAGTCGGCGAGTCGGCGAATAAATCGATAACATCCAATTTGAACAAATAAATAGAGCAATAACGAATAAATTCAGACCGAGATGAAATCAGTTCAAGATCTGAGAACTAAAATCAATTCAAGATCTGAGAAAATGGAAAGATGAATAGGAAGAAACCCCACAATCTAAAAGCCCTCGCTTTTAAGTGAATCCCACCACCGCCTCCGCAAACATCACCACCCGAGAATCGGTGGGTTTGAAGCCTAGTCAAAAATTGAAGATTTGTTTAACTTTGATGAAGCCTCTTCATTTTCTTCCATGGCTAAACAAAGAGGAAGAAGAAGGGCTATTTTGGATATTTAACAGTTGTTTTTGACTGTTACACCTCCTTCTCACGCGCTTTTTGGCGTCTGACATACACGCACAGTTAAGTTGGACGGAAAATGTGACTTTTTCACTTTAACTCAAAAAGTCGGGAGTTTAAATGTAGCTTTACTGACTACAGGTGGTCAAGTGGAAAACCGCTCAAACCCCAGGTGGTCATCTGAACTTAACCCTTAAAATAATATATTTTTGGGTCATCTTAATTCAATACAAGTTCATCCAAGAAGAAAATATTATTCCTTCCGTCCCAAGATAAAAGTCCTGGTGGACTTTTCACGCATATTAAGAAGAAGAATGAAATGACAAAATTGTCAAGCCATATTTTATCTTACATTAAATAAAACCAAAATAAAATAACTCATTCAATCCTCTTCTCCCCTAATCTATCAATTCAATTCTCTTCTCTAATCGGAATAATCCCCAGAAAGTCGAACCCATCGGCCATCACCGACCACAACCACCATACCTTATCACTGCCACTTTCACTCACTCATCCATTATCAAACACAAGCAGCTAATTAAAAAAAATAGAAAGAGAAATAATTGCACCATCCCCCATAAGTTCAACACCAACGTTCATCACTATCACCATCAATAGCAATCCACCGCACCATGGCACCATCCCTATAAGTCGAGCTAGCACTACCACTCAACCCACCACCACCCATCACACTCAATCATCCCCCACCACAAACAAATAAACCATTACCCACCGCAAACGAAACAACCGAACTCCACCCTAATTAAACATTCAAAGATAAAAGAACACTTTAAATGCAGATCTGGAGAAAATAAAGATTTGAATAAAAAAAATAGATCGGAAGAAGAGATCTAGAAGGAGACAACATGGTATGTTGAACAAGATAAATGAAATTTTAGATCCGCCATCATAATGTTCGATTCTATCTCCACCTCGTAATTAAAATTTCGACGACCTTTCTCATCTTCAAAATCGATCTTAGAAAGTAGACATACTCGAGTTCTCGGAGCCAAAATTTTCATCTAACTTTGATGACGATATTTTCACCTGGTATGAGGAATTGATTTCCCTTTTTGTGATGAAGGCGTTAATGTTGGCCACTGGCGAAGAGGGTTTGTTGGTTTGGGGATGAAGGAGTTTTGTTTTGTATTGGATCTATTATTTAGTTATTATAATTTGTTCTTATATAAAATAGATTAGATATTTGTTATTTTTAAACTTTTATTGATTGTTCTTAATATACATTAGATTAGTCTGAATGAATGTATTAAAGATTATTGTGTGACGATTTTACCCTTGAATGTTTTAATAACAAAATAAAAAATTAATTTTTTTATCCACATCAGTTGAGTTATACTCCACCCAGACAGCTACGTCAGCAATTGCTGACGTGACAAGCTTAATTGAATGAAATTTAAAAAAATTAATAGTTCAAATTGAAAGGTGAATCACCGAAGTGGAATATGGCATATAGTTTAGAGTACTAAATTATATTTAAGCTTTTTACTTTCTCTCAACAACTTTCTTTACTGTCGTGTATTAGTGTATGTATAATTTAGACACGGAAAACTAAAGTAAGTCAGGCAAAAACTACTGGTTTTGGTAGACCAAAAATGTAAGCCCAAAGCTTCGGGTTTTACGGGAGGGTCAAGTCGATATGCTTATTTTTGGGCTTTTTAAACTTAAATTTAAAACACCAGTAAAAAAAAATACGAATTTTAAATGGGCTAAAAAATGCGGCTTAAAACCCAAATTTTAATTTAAGCGGGTGGAGCAGTAAGCTACCAAAATTTTAGACCGTTTGCTAAGTCGTGTGTGTGTATATATATATATATATATATATATATATATATATATATATATATATGTAATTGCATCAAGGGTTTTAAGAGACTTTATATAGATGTTAAAATAATAGATGTGCATTAAAATAATGTGAGACTTTTTTTTAGATTAAGAAAAAAGGGAGAGAGAACTAGAGAGTTGAAACTTGAAAGACGATCAAGTTGAATTTTTTATATCCGTAATATTTTAAATTTAAATGGTCCTCATAGTCTACGAATCTATTTTAACTATCAATGAATTTTTAGAATTTTAGACAGGATTGAAATTATAATTCTTTCTACTTCTCGATGTATAATGACAGACTGAGAGACTCAATTAAAAAAAATGACAGAAATTTTTTGTACCATATATATATATATATATATATATATATGGTAATTCTTTTAATATCTGAATTAGATTCGAAACTTCTTATTTGTGAAAGGAAAAAAAAGGGGAGCCGAGGGGGACTAATTGAAGGTCATGAACTAAAGACAAAGAAGACTAAATGGGTGGATTTGGGGTGCTCAAATTGACTTTTACCGATTGTTGGGATATTTTTTGGCTTGTTTTAATGGGAGGAGAGTCATCAACTCATCATGCATGATGTTTATACTTTCAAGTGATCCTCAACAATAATTAAAAAATAATATTATTAATTTACTAATCATTTTAAAGAAGCTAATTTAGAATAAAATTATAAATTAATAATTAAGGCAACTAACTTTCTGCAAATTAAATTATAAAAGAAATTTTTTTTACAAAACAAAATTAAAATTACACAAGATATGTGACTTTTGATTATCTCAAAAAATTATTTACTAATTAACTCCTTAATTTCTAGGATATGATTCAAACCCATGTCTATATATGTTGCAACAACTAACAGCTTTAAGAGTTAGTCAACTAGTTGAGTTGGTGTATATATTTTTGATCAAGTAGGTTCCTTGTCGATTATATTAAATTTATTAGTTACTCCCTCTGTCTCAAATTAATTGCTCAGTTTTGATTTTTTAAAGTTAAATTGACCATTTTTAAAACTAATTTTTTTACTATTTTTACTAAAATATAGGTGAAGAGATTATAACCAAAAGAAAGTATATACAATTTATTACTAATCCTAATTTTTATAATTTTAGAAATATATTTATATATGCTTAATTATTAATTCTAAAAATAGTCAATTTGACTTAAAAAAGTCAAAACTGAGCAATTAATTTGGGACGGAGGGAGTATAAAATTGGTTAAGGCAAACGATGAGTTGAAAATGGCAGATTAATTAAATAAACTTAGTATCTCTTAGTGGTAAAAAGTAATTTACACTTCAAGGGTTCTAGTAAGTATTCGATTATTAGGTAGGAATAGTCTTGCTACCCGTAATTAGATTTTTAATTATTAAATTGTCAGTATATTTTTTAAGTGTTTAGACTGATAGATACTGATGTTTAAAAATCTTAATTTTAATTAAGAAAATTGGCCAAAATTTATCTTCTTTTCTTAATCATCAAAGAGTAGAAAAATGATTGATTAACTACCGCCTATAAACTACTCCGAATATTATTTATTCAAGAATTTGCAAAAGAAATTAATAATGTTTGATAACTACCACCTATGAAATATACCTATACCCATAATTTTCATTATGTCCATACAACAGGGATAAAAATTCAGTATATGGAAATTAATCATGGAATAGGTTTAATTTTACCTTGACCGGCCCTTTATTGGAATAGGCTTAATTTTACCTTTACCATTATTATTCTATTTTAATAATCCCTAAGTCTTTTGTGCATATTAAAAAAGAAAATAAATTAAAATGATAAAATTATTAATACTTAAATTATCATTTAATTATATAGTTTTTGTATATGATTAGTAATGTTTCATAAAAATGCAGAGAATAAAATATAAAAATTAATACTAAGGGTATTATTTATAGGCAATTTTTGTAAAAAATAAATTATTTAAGATAAGTATACATTTAACTTAAAATTATCTAAAATAATAGTAATAAAACTTTTTATCTTAGGACAGATGGAGAAGTATAATAGAGAGGTTGTCAATTACTAATTATTCATATTTCCCTTAATATAAGTCGTTTTAGAGAATTAGTGTTTTTATCCCTTAATATAAGTCGTTTGAGAATTTCAAGTAAGCATTAATTACTTAATTAGTTTTCAATATTACCCCAAGTATTAAATATAACTTTGGTTCTCTCACTATTTTTTACCCAATAAATAATACGGAGTACTTTCTTTTTCCAATACAGGACAATATAGACAATTGATATTATATTTAATGATATACCATTATTTTTTTAATACTTGTACAGCAACTCAAATGATTTATATTAAGTGAAGAGAGAGTAACTATCTGGGTTACATTTAGTGGTCAAATGTATCTAATTAATATTATGATTTATTTTTATACAAAACAAAACCATTAACTAGTACTGTATGTGTTCATAATCATAATAAGGAAACATGAAAGTTCTCGCCAAGTAAATGAAATAAAAATTAGTTAAACAAGGAGTAGTATATTATACAAACGTAGAAGTAAATTTTTTCCTTCCGAATTTATATAAAGTGGAGTTTTAGACAGAAAACGAGCATAAAAATATTGGTGTTTATATTTGTTATTGCAAAATATGATACATATGTGAAGTACATGTTTCATATACTTAAAAAAAATTAAATAGATCAAAGAGTATAAACAAGTACGTACTACCAATTTTATCTTTAGTTGGTGAACCTCATATAATTATTTTAATGAATATTATTCTTGTCTTTTTAAAATTAACCTTGTAGGGTAGCTCACAATTAGTTAGTATATATACTTTTAAGCACAAACTAACTAATTTTTATACATATTTTAGTTATGTATTTGTGGATAAGATAAATTATATCTTGGAAGACATGTTTTTGATGACTACATAGAGAACATGAACATTAATGCATGTACCTACTTTCAACACTTTAATTGACGGGTTCTGCAAATCAGGGAAGCAAATGAGTTGGTGATCATCATGTTACCTTCACGATTTTAATTGATCATCACTGCAAGATGGGAATGATGGAAGAAGCAGAAAAGCTTTTTCTGGAGATGTTAAAGAGGAATCTTATTCCCACTGTTGTAACTTATACTACCATCCTTTTACATGGCTATAACAGTTTAGGGGAAAAATCCAACATGTTTTCACTTTTTGAGGAAATGAACCTGATGGAATTGTTTATAGTTTGGTTAATGCTCAATGGAGAATGGCTTCAAGTTTTGTAATGAATTTGTTGACGGGAGTTTATTCGTATGAAGTATTAATAATCCATAATCCCTAGGAGTTTCTTTAGACAGTTCGTTCATTCATAGTTTTCCATTTATATATTCAGCTAATTTCTTTCTTCTTTTATACATTAATTTTCTTTTCTGCTAGCTAGCACTAGGATTTATTTAACTGTTACAATTAATATTACAATATTATTTTTCTATGCCTCAATTTTCTTCGTTTGCTTATGATATTATAGAAGTTCAATTCTTTTTTAGAAAAAAAGAAAGAAAAGTATTTCTGTACGTAGCCGGCCCGCATTGCTGCATGTACCTAATCGTTCAAGGCACATGTTCAAGAATGGAGTTCAAAATACACGCTTGCTTGGTATACTCCTAGACCTAGTTGTGCCTGCATGCCTCATAGTCACACATATATATATATATACACGGTTCGTCTCTAAAGCGAACGGCCAAAAATAAAACAAAAGACGAACCGTCGTCTTTTTGTGTCTGTCCATGACAGTTCGATCCGTCGCCATAACCATCGTAGTCTTTAAGCGGCGGGTTTAATAAATGCTATATAAACACCAAAAGACAATCGGTTAAATTTGATTCGCTTCTTTAAAGTTCGCTTTTAGAAGCTTCTCTCAGATATATATATATATATATATATATATATATATCACCAAAT
Source organism: Panax quinquefolius (assembly GCA_020205615.1). NCBI lineage: Eukaryota > Viridiplantae > Streptophyta > Magnoliopsida > Apiales > Araliaceae > Panax > Panax quinquefolius. The sequence goes on along the minus strand of CM035162.1, from coordinate 18,243,547 downwards.
TAAAACTAACATTTCTATGTCTTTTCTTCTTTATTGAACATACATGATTATAATATATAATCTGCTTCTCCACGAACTAAGTCTGTACGTAGCCGGCCCACATTATTTTTGTTTTTAAAAAAAAATAAAAAAGCAGTTTTTATTAAAAAAATTAAAAAAGTGCACTTTTTTTTTCTCTTAAAAACTGCTTTTTATTTTTTTTTAAAAAATAAACTGCGTGTTTTAATTTTTATTTTAAAAAAATGCGTTTTCATTTTCTTAAAAAAAACTGCTTTTTTTAATTTATTTATTTATTTTCTTTTTTTTGGCTAATTTTTTAAATTTATATTATACTTTAAAATATTTTTTTTTCTATTTTTTCATAATTTTTTTCCTACAAATCCACATCATAACTGCCACATCGCATACTAACTCGTATTACATAGGTTTTTTTTTGACAACTCAAATTTTTTTCGTTAACAAATAAACGAGTTTAACTGTTTTTTTAACTTTTTGTTAGAAAAATCGAGTTCAGTGAGTTGATTGTAAGAAGAAAAAAAAAAATTCAATAACCCAATTGTTAGTTAATATATAGTACAGTGACTTAAAAAGCATTTAACCCCAAATTAATTGCATATATACCTGTTAACAATGAAACCTATAATTAGGTACATAGGTGTCAAAATGTGGTACTGGGTATGCTAGAGTGTCCCTCCATCTTTCATTACTCAATAAAAATACACAGAGAGAGAGAGAGAGGCTGGGGGTAGGTGTGAGATTGACCCAACCACCTCCGCTCATATACACATACACACCTTCCTCTCTCAAATATAAAAACCCCAAACATCCCCTTACTTTTTTCTCAGCTTGAACGTTCCCGTAAGAGAACTACAAGCTTTGTTTCTTAATTCCAATTAAGTCCCAATTTATTTCCTAAGAAATAAAAATGCACACCTTATCTCCCCCATCAACCGTTAATCTGAATTCTGCAATAAGGAGGCGGAAGCCGAGTTTGGCTCACCGACTCGGTCCGAGTAAACTCGCGATTCAGTCTGTGTTCCGTTTTGACTCTGCTAACGTAGCGAGCAGCTCGAACTACGCCGGCGTAGTTGGCGCAAGCCGAGCTGACTGGCAGGCCTCGTGCGCCATTCTAGCCAGCAAGGTAGCCTCAAAGCAGCAAGACACCGAGAAAACCGGAGGTGCCGATAACATCACCGCCGTGAACGGCCATAAAACCTTAGATCTTGTCCCCATCGACAACCTTCGAAAGCCGCTCACAATCGCTGACCTCTCCCCGGCGCCGATGCACGGCTCGACACTTCGTGTCGCTTACCAAGGCGTTCCCGGAGCCTACAGCGAAGCCGCCGCCGGCAAAGCCTATCCAAACTGCGAAGCCATCCCTTGCGACCAGTTCGAGGTTGCATTCCAAGCCGTCGAGCTCTGGATTGCCGATCGTGCCGTACTCCCCGTGGAGAATTCCCTAGGCGGCAGCATTCACCGGAACTACGACCTTCTCCTCCGGCACCGTCTCCACATTGTCGGCGAAGTCCAACTCCCCGTCCACCACTGCCTCCTAGCCCTCCCTGGTGTCCGTAAAGAATTCCTCACTCGCGTAATCAGCCATCCTCAGGCTCTCGCGCAGTGCGAGCACACTTTAACGAAGCTCGGCCTCAACGTAGCACGCGAGGCCGTCGACGATACCGCCGGAGCTGCAGAATTTATCGCCACAAACAACCTCCGCGACACCGGCGCAATCGCCTCCTCACGCGCCGCCGAGCTCTACGGCCTGCAAATCCTCGCGAACGGAATCCAAGACGATTCGAGCAACGTCACTCGATTCGTGATGCTGGCACGAGAGCCAATCATACCGAGAACAGATCGGCCATTCAAAACAAGCATCGTGTTCGCTCACGATAAAGGAATGTCAGTCCTTTTCAAAGTGTTATCCGCCTTCGCTTTCAGGAACATCAGCCTCACGAAAATCGAGAGCCGGCCTCACCGGAACCAGCCGATTCGATTCGTAGACGAGGAAAACGTCGGAACGGCGAAACACTTCGAGTACTTGTTCTATGTGGATTTCGAAGCTTCAATGGCTGAAGTAAGGGCTCAAAATGCCCTGGCCGAAGTTCAGGAGTTCACATCATTTCTACGGGTATTGGGGAGTTATCCCATAGACATGACTCCGTGGTGTCCTTCACGAGAAGATTAACCGAAAAACTCTTTAAATTGATAGTTATCCATTTTTATTTTATGAAAATTGTTTTTTTATAAATATTATTATTAATTTGTTGGGGAAAAATTTAATCACACCTCAACAAGAAAAGGAAAGGAAAGGAAAGAAGAAGATTGTTGGGTTAATATGTATGGTTATTGATGGATTCGATTAGTGATTAGTATGAAGTTTAATTTTTTTAATCACACTTCAATTGATGGATCCGGGAATTTATGTTGGATTTGCGTATAAGATTTTGTATACCGTTTACCAACCAATCTTTTTGTATGTTAGACGGCCCAAACATATACTCTTTCCGTACTTTAATATATGTTATTTTAGAGAAATATTTTTGTTTTTTAATATATTTCATTTTAGAATTTCAAGTAAACATTAATTGCTTAATTTTTAATATTATTTCAAGTATTAAATGTAACTTTGATTATCTTACTATTTTTTATCTAATAAATAATAATCTCTTCTTCCAATACAAGGGTAATATAACTAATTGATATTATATTTAATGATATATAATCATTTCTTTAATATTTGTGCACAACTCTAAAACGACCTATATTAAGGAACGGAGGGAGTATGTTGGAGAGTAGATCGTCTGTCCCCATTTTCCCTATCCTCCTAGTGTCTTCCCACTTAAATTTTGACACTTAATCTCTTACTTAACACCAATTAATTTTAAAATTAAATAAATGATCAAGTGTCAAAATTTAAGCTAGGGGATACAATGGGACAAAGAAAATAGAGACAAATGTATTTTTTTTTGTTGCTAAATAAATTGGGAGTATTCTTTTTGATCCAACTTTACTCTTACGCATACAAATTTGTACCAATAATCTTACAGTTAGACCCGTTACACTAATACATATATGGTTTGTAGACTTAGAAGTTAAGACATTCCTTCATCTCGATTCATTTATAAAATGACTAATTAATTTTTTTAATATTAACCAAAATATAGTAGTTGTAGTTGCATAATAAGACTCAATTAATTGGAATAAAAATAATAATACCTTCTTTGTTCCGGCATAAATATAGTAATTAAAAATGCAAAAAAAAAACAATTAATATTACAATATTATTTTTCTATGCCTCAATTTTCTTACAACGGAAGTCATTAAAAAAAAACAAGCTGCGATCTCTTGTAGCAGCTTGGTAATAGTGTTATTACTTGTCTTTTTATTATTAATATTAATTGCATTTTATTACTAATACTAATATTAATTGCCTTTTTAGTAATATTAGTAATAATATTAGTAATTGCCTTTTTATTACTATTACTAATATTAATTTCCTTTTTAGTAATATTAGTAATTGCCTTTTTCGTCTTAATATTAGTAATTGTCTTTTTAGTATTAATATTAATTTCCTTTTTATTACTATTACTAATATTAATTGTCTTTTTATTACTATTACTAATATTAATTACTTTCTTATTAGTAATACTAATATTAATTGCCTTTTTATTATTAATACTAATATTAATTGTCTTTTTAATTCTCATTTAATTAATATTAGTATTACTAATAAAAAGGCAAACTAATAACACTATTACCTAGGGGTGAACATAGTGCGGTTTGGAGTTCAAACCGCACCCAAAACCGCTTAGGTGCAGTTTGACAAATTCAAAATCGCACACGAAATCGCTTGTAATTAGTGTGGTGCGATTTTAAACTGTGCGGTGTGGTTTTAATTGGTGCATTTTCGGTTCCAAAACTAATTGAAACAACAAAAAAGTTTAAGCTTTCAATAAAATTTAACATAGAACTCACATCGAGCAATTAACTTAGTGACAAAGTCGGCAAAGAGAATTATATCAATCATAGAACCAAAGTTTTTTCTGCCAAACATGTCAAATTCATCATCAAATCATAGAACAGTGAGACATGTAAAATAGTTTTAGTTTGTAATAAAAGAATGATGCTTTAAAACTAAAACATATGCTATATAAAACAATGTAGACCATATATTTGATAACAAACAAAAATGTTTATCTAGTTTCCAAAAAATAAAAGTATATACTGGAGATAGAATCTTATATATTACAGGGAGGAATAATCCACTTTTGGACTGCCACTATAATGTCCAACAACTCTTTTTCATAGGTGGATAATCTCAAGTGTCTAGTAGATGGGTCGAGGGGGGGTCCGTTACAAAATGTACCGGACGTTAGTGCGGTACAGTGTAATTTTTTTATTTGTATTTGTATTTTTAATCATAATTATTAGAATAATAAATAAAAAATAATAGAACAAGTTTGAACAAAAAATTATAAAAAAAAATATTTTTTATTAAAAAACACTGTAAATAAAAAATATAATTTTTCTTATAATTTTTTGTTCAAACTTGCTCTATTATTTTTTATTTATTATTCTGATAATTATAGTTAAAAAAAAATTTAAAAAAATAAATTACACTGTACCGCACTAACGTACGTTATATCGCCTCCCCCCAACTACTAGTTGATAGGGCCTTGCTGTGAAATGCTAAAGGTGTTCCCTGTTGCACTAACACAACTCCAATTCCCGTTTGGCAAGCATCAATTTCCAAGATAAAAGTGTAAGGCCCCACCTTTTATAAATAAAGATGAATTTTCTATAATTATCATTTTTGAATATTATGGAATAAATTTGATATAATATTATAGTTGTGGGTAGTATTTATAAATTACGCAAAGTATGCAAGTGGTTATATTATATTCGATTGGTCTGGGGAATATTCGCTTTTAGCGGGGAATATTACGTATAACGATCGCAATCATTGGTGGACCCCACAAATGTAATTATGCTTGATTAAGAAAATGACAAAAATATTTTTATGAAAACAACGACGTAAGTTTTACCGCTTGATCTTGTTGAACTACTTTTAGTAGTAAAAGACAATGTCTGGCGCTGGTTGCATAGTAGCACCGTGATTGATTATCGATGCTTACGTGAGAAGTCATTCAGTTTTGTTCAATTATTGTTATAGTAATTGTTGCATAGTATTTCACGTTATTTGATTCAATTATTGTCGATATTTTTTATATATTGTTAAAATCAATAATTGAGACGACAAAATTATTAATATTATTATTTGCAATATTAACGATGTCTAGAAGTTCTATCAAGGAGATGTTTGGTCACTTAATTGTGCGCCAATAGGGAGAAATCCTTATTGGAAAGCCCCCTCTTTCTTGGAAACGACCTGGTCGATTAATATTGTGAATTGTAATAAAGATGATAAATGTTGTTAAAATTATTAAGGTGATTTTTATGAAGTTTGCTTATTTTATGGATTCCTATTTACCCATTTTTCAAAATAATCGATAGAAATTTTTTAAAGGTGGGGCCCACATGTGGGGCCCATGTAAGACCCCGAATTTTTTTTAAAAAGGAATTTCCTTTATTTATTATTTTGAAATAGTAAGGGTTGATTTGATTAATGTGGATAGTTAAGGGTTAAATACGCAAATATTTCAAAATAAGCAAGTGGTTATAAAATATTCATTTTTGTCGGGAATATTCGTTTTGTCGTGGAATATTCAAATCTTTGTCAGAATATTCGTTTGGTCGTGGGAATATTCGTCTTCGTCGGGAATATTAAATGCGACGGCCGCAAATGTGTGTAAAGGGCCCCATAACTGAAAGCGATTGGATGAGAAAACGACAAAGTTTGGGTGGTTATAAATAATCTTGGCGTAGTTATTCTGTAAGATCATTGGAATACCGGTGGTTAAAATACACGATGTCTGGCGTGGTTGCACAAAGAAGCACACGGTATTACACGAAGATTGTTGAATTATTGATCCTTACGTAAGAAGGCACTTTACTCAATAATTTTCACAGATGATTCTTATGCTCAATATTTTATTTTATTGATTCAATAATTGCTGCGTTGGTATTTTATATTATTCTTTGTTTCAATAATTGTCAACGCATACAAGATTTCCCATTATCGGATCAATAATTCATATTATTTGAATAATATTATTAGATAACATTATTGGCAATGTCTAGAAAGTTCTGCCTACAGGAGAGGTTTGGTCACCTAATTGCGGCCAAGAAGGAGAGATCCTTATTGGAAAGCCCCTCTTCCTGGGAAATGTTCTTTCGTTTGTCATAAATGTGATTCTGTAATATTATTTGTGAATAATTAATTATTGATTCATATGATAAGAAAATATTTATTTTATATGAATATAAATGATGGATTTATTTATGTGGTTATTAATGAAGGAATTAATGTTGAGGTGTTTTATCGAGATTTTATCTGATTGGAGGTATTAAAAATTAAATCGGGGTTTTTGAGATATATTACGGGGGTTATAATTTTTAATCCGACCGTTGGATTGTGGTAATTTTTGGGTATGTTATATATACATAAGTTGAGTATATGTCCACAAATTTTGAACCGTTAAAATGCTGCACGAATGATTTGTTGTGAATTTTAAGAGGTGTCGGATTCTAAATTAGGTTTATAATTGATTTTGGTGGAAAATTCTAGAATTGAGTGGGCCCCACTTGTGGTTGGTGAAAAAATGTGCTGAATTTTATTTCAAATGTGGTGGGTGGCAATAGTAGCGGTAGTAAAGCCATCAATGAAGTCAAGTCTCTTGCTTTACGGCTAACATTTTCCTATAAATAAGAGGGCTAAGTTAGAATTGAAAATCACACCGAAACAAAGTTTTCTCTCTTTCTCTCTCTATATTATTGAGCGTATTTTGTGAGTATTTAGATACTTTGAGAGTTCTTTGCTCAAGACAAGTTTCATTCAAAGATCACTTTCGACCTTTCTTCCAAAATCTTGATTCTTTGAGGTAAGGGATGTTATTTTCTTCTCAAATGATATTAATTCTTCAATATCATTATCTTTGAAATATTGGTTGGTACTTTTTATCAAATTTGGAACTTTTTCATATCGGGTTACTATTCATGAGTTACTATTCACGAAAGTTACTATTCATGAGTTACTATTCATGAGTTACTATTCACGAGTACTATTCATGAAGCGTGAAGATGTTTTTTTTGTGGAATTTCTATCTTTGGGTGTTTGAGATTACTATTCACGATACTGCCTTTATTCACGATATCTAGACTATTCACGAATACTAAGACTATTCAATTTAAAAATGAAAATTTTTCTTTTAAATCTAAAATATCTATTCGGATACTAGTTTTGATTGTATCCATGTTTTGATCATTCTTGAATTTTACACCACTATGATTATTTTTGAGGTATTGTTGGACATGGATAAAACAAAGTACTCGAATCCTTAATCCTTAATCCTTGTCGCTTTGTTTCAATTTGGATTCGTTCTTTTAAAAATATTTTCATCATCCTCGGTCTTAAATGATGATATTATTGAATATCTTTGGCCCGTGTGTGCAAAGATGAATGATTTCTGAAGAATATCTTTGGCTGTAGTGCAAAAGATGAAAGCGAGTGTTTAAAATGAACATACGACCGATCGATGAATATCTTTGGCCCATAGTGCAAAGATGAAGCGGTGTTTAAATGAACATGATCGATCGATGAATATCTTTGGCCCAGTAGTGCAAAGATGAGCAGTGTGTTGAGATGAACATGACCGATTGATGAATATCTTTGGCACAGTAGTCTGCAAAGATGAATATTTGATTTGAGATGAATATTGATTGATGTTCTGGGGATAAAATATTGATGATGGACTCGTTAAATTCATAGATTATAGTAGATTTCATTCTCTACGTAACTCTTACTACGAATTTATTATTCATTCTGCGAATATTGATCTGAAACTTGTTGTCTATTGTATTCTATCGATTTTTCCTCGTTGGAGACTAACGATAATTTGTTGTATATTATCTTAGTCATAACATTCTTTTACCGGGCTAGTTGAGCTCACCCTTTTCCTTGTTGTTCCATTTTTCTTCTCGTGGAGGCGAGAATGTAGCGAGTACTTAGTGGGGTATGGAATGAAGGTTCTAGAGAGAGTTGTTTAGTAGTCCTCACCATTATTGTAAAATAATGTATCAATAAATGTGATGAGGATTTATTTGAGTATAAATATTGTCTAGAAGATAATATTTGTATTTAAACTCACAGTTTTATTGTTGTGATAATAAAGTTGTAGTTGTTTCTGTACCATGTATTTGGCGACTCAGAATGGGTTGGATGGAATGGACCTATTTTGGGGTCGTCACAGCCCATATGTGTTGGAAAAATGATTTTGGAAATGGAAGAGTATACGTATGGAAGTATATGTGTGTATTGAGTATATGGTGGGAGAAAATGAGATGTGAAAGTGATGGGTGTGTGATGTGTGTGTAAGTGGAAAATGGTGAAAAAATGGTAGTGTGATAGTGATGTGTAAGAGTGTAGTAAATTTGATTATTGGGTGGGTGGGGGATTGATGTTGGTTATGGGGGAGAAAAAATTAAGTGGCGTATATATAATAATGATATATATAATATGAAAACATGTGTTTATATATATGTGTTATATTTTAATTTGTGTTGTAATCTTATTGGTTAATGGTTTGACTTAATTGTAGTTGATGGAAGAAAATAATTTTGGAAAATTATTTCGTTCATGTACAGTACACTTCCATTCTCCTATAAATAGAAGCCCATTCCTTCATTATTTCTTACGAATTCACTGAAACTCTAGAGAGAGAAAATTATAGAGAGAAAGAAGAAAAGTTTTCTGTTACTTAACTACTCTTATATTCAATTCTTTTATGGTAAGGGGTGTTATTCTTTCTTATTCATAAAGAGAACTGTTGTTACTCCATTTCTTATTATTCTGTTGGAAAAACCTGTATACGCGGTCTACCCTATACTTGGTGACATTCTTCTATTATTTCGTCTTTATTATTCTGTTGGAATATCCTGTCTGTGCGTTTTACGCCGGACCTGATTCCGTCTTTATTATTCTGTTGGAACTTCCCAATTGCAAAATTTCACTTTGACCGTTCCGTTATTATTATTCTCGTGGAATAACCTGGCCTACGCCAAGTACCGCATGCATGGTGATTTCGTTGTTATTCCATTCTCTATTATACTCGGTTGGTTAAAGTTTGAGACTTCTATACTCCATAAAATTAGTGGAATATTCTTACATTTTGCGCTTCATCCAAAGATCTTTTCATGGAAATATTCTTACGAGCATTCTTGAATTTTACTCTACAAAGCAAAGATCATGTTGACAATTTGGACGTTATTAGTTCCTGGATAAATTAATTCTTGAACTTGTTTTATTGAATTCTTATATCATTGTCATCATCCTCATATTTATATTTTTTTTGAAAGTCATTTGTGGTCTACAGTGCATAGATGGACTTGGTATGATTATGACCAGGGATTATTCGGTGTAATCATGACCGTAATGTTACAAATGATGTGGTAAAAGTCCTCATTGGCCCGTAGTTCATTGATGGACAGTTGTTGGAATGATCATGACCATTAATGAATACATAAATATTCTTGGCCCGTAGTGCATGGATAATTGTGGTCGTGATACTAAAGAATATCCTTGGCCGTAGTGCATGGGTGATTCAATGATGTGGAATATTTATTAAGCTGAGTCTCAGCGATAACAGTGATGAAAAACCTTTTAAATCATAAAAGATAGTAGATTTTATTTTCTACTTGACTCTTTTAATGGATTGCTTATTCCGCTATAGTTAAACTTGACGTCTATTATATTTTATCAGTTTAACATTGTTGGAGACTAATGATAATTTATTCTGCATTATCTTAGTCATAATATTTCTTACTGGGCTAGTTGAGCTCACCATTTCTTTCAACTGCTTCTTCGTGAAATGAGAATATAGTGGGACGCAGTCGGGGAACAGAGTGATGGTCCGTAGGATAAGATTAGTAGTCCTCACTATTCTGTGAAATAGTGTGATAATAATTGTAATGAGGACTCCTTTTGAGTTTTTATAATCTTTAGTAGACAATATTTGTATTCAAACTCACGATTTATGTTACGTCAGTATTGTATACTACGACAGTTGTATTAATAAGTTGTATTTGAATTACATACCATGTATCCAAGCGACCCAAGATGGGTGATGTATACCTAATTTTGGGGGTGTCACAGGTTGGTATCAAAGCTTAGGATATGATCACCGGCTAAGATGTGAGACTAGAACTAGGAGGGAGAGGCGGAAATTCCTTCGCTAGTATGACCTACCTAAGTTTATTTGGTATTTAATTGGTCGGCCAAAGTATATGGATAATATGTTATATGTTAATGAACCTTTGTTTTGTGGCAGTATCTGAAAATAACATCCGAGAATGTTGAATACAGCAATGGAGCAGAAGAGACCGTTGAGTCTCCACATATCAATAATCAGGAGAATGTGCATCAAGAAGGCGATAATTCTCATGCAAAAAATAACATTGGTGGAATTCTCCTACAACAACAGTTATCAGGCAAGTATAGGTGTGGCTCCATTCGAAGCATTATATGGACGAAAATGTCGCTCTCCAGTATGTTGGGACGAGGTGGGTGAAGCAACATTGTTGGGACCCGAGTTGAATACGTATGACTCACTTTAAAAGATCCAAATGATTCGACAACATATACAAACGGCACAAGATCGACAAAAGAGTTATGCGGATCTTCATCGAAAGGACGTGGAATTTAGTATAGGGGATCATGTATTGTTGCGAGTTGCTCCATGGAAGGGAGTTACAAGATTTGGGAAGAGAAGAAAGCCCAATCCACGCATTTATTGGTCCATTTCAAATTCTTGACCGAGTAGGAAATGTAGCCTATAGACTTGCGTTACCTCCGAGTATGTCTCGTGTTCATAATGTGTTTCATATATCCGTATTTCAGAAATATGTGAAAGACTCGAACCACGTTATAGAGTTAGAACCCGGACGAAATAGCCAAGACTTAACGTATGAGGAGGTACATTGTTAAGATCTTGGATAGGAATGAGCATGTCCTACGCCAAGAAAGGTCATACCACAAGTTAAAGTTTTGTGGAGGAATCATGCTATAGAGGAAATGACCTGGGAATTGGAAACGGAAATGAAAGCGAGGTATCCTCACCTTTTCGAAACACCAGGTACGTACGTCAATTTCGAGGACGAAATTTCATAAGGAGGGGAGGTTATAAGACCCCAACTTATTATTAATGAAATTTAATTTTCTCTATTTTGAAATAGTAAGGGTTGATTTGATTAATGTGGATAGTTATGGGTAAAATACGCAAATATTTCAAAATAAGCAAGTGGTTATAAAATATTCATTGTTGTCGGGGAATATTCGTTTGGTCGTGGAATATTCTTGCTGTCGGGGAATATTCGCATGCAACGCTAGCCTTTTTTTGGGGGCCCCATAACGGAAAGTGATTGGATGAAGAAAACGACAAATATAAGTTGTTTAAAAATAACTACAGAGTAATTATCAAGTAATCTTGTTAAAATACTTAATTGGTTAAAACACAAGAAGACACGGTATTGCACCAATTATTAATTCTTACGTAAGAAGGCACTACTCAATAATGGTTACACGATAATTCTTTATTCAAAGATTTTATTTTATTGATTTAATAATTATTGCGTTGATATTTTATATTCATTGTTGTTTGATAATTGTCATTACATACAAAGATTTTTCGTTATCGAAATAATAATTCATATTATCTGAATAATATTATTAGATAACATTATTGGCAATGTCTAGAAAGTTACGCTTAAGGAGAGGTTTTGTCACCTAATTGCGGCGTCGAAGAGAGAAATTCTTATTGAAAGCCCCTCTTTCCTGAACCGCCTCGTTTATCAATATTGTGATTCTCAGTAATATTATTTGTGAATAATTAATTATTGATTCATATGATGAGGAAAATATTAATTTTATGTGGATATAGATGGAGAAAATTTTTAATGTGACAATTGTTGAAAATTGAAATTTTATCTTTTTCGATAAAATAATTCATTTAAATATATTATTATATTTTAATAATATAATAATAGTGATATTTTTACAACGAATGTGGGATATATGAGTATCTGAGGAGGAAGAGTATTTTTGTTGCAATAAATGTTTAAAACATGTTAAACATGTCTGGTGGACCCCATTTATCGACCGAAATTTGATTATAACCGTAAAATTGCCCGCTTTGTGGATTTGGTCAATTTCTATTTGGAATTTGGGAAAACTTTCTTCTGCAAAGTTGTAGAGAATTGAATTTCCTATACAAAATCGCGAGATTCAATTTTCTGATAAAAGGGCTATTTATTATGAATTATTGAAGTTCGAAGTCAAAATAATTGATTTTTGGAAGTTTTAATTATTTATTTTATGAAAACGTTTTTTACTTTTTCTAGAAGGTGGCATGTGGGAAATGCTAGGAGCTGAATTCTAAAGTGGGCGTATGAATTTGATATATATATATATATATATATATTAATTTATTAAATTTTCTCTTTTTGGTGTTTCAAAGCATTTTTAAATAAATAGGTGCTTAGGTTAGAATTGAAAATCACACCGGCTAAAGTTTTTTCTCTATATATTATCGGCGTATTCTTGTGAGTATTTTGAGTATATTTTGAGTATTGCTATACTTGGTGCAGTTCAAGTCATCGCCTTTATATCCTGTTTCAACTAGAAGATCATTTTGTGAAGTAAGGGATATTATTTTTTTCGTAATGATATTATTTTTTCAATATCATTATGCTGAAATATTGATCTGAAGTTTTTATCAAATTTGGAACTTTTAGTGTCGGAGTTACTATTCACGTATACGGCACTATTCACGTATAAGACACTATTCACGAATACGACACTATTCACCGAAAAATAAAATTTTCCTTTTCGTCCAAAATATCTATTCTGGATACTAGCTTTGATTGTATCCATGTTTTGATCATTCTTGAATTTTACACCACTATGATTATTTTTTAGGTATTGTTGGATATGGATAAAACAAAGTACGAATCTTTAATCCTTAATCCTTGTCATTTTGTTTCATTGGATTCGTTTCTTTAAAAATATTTTTCATCATCCTCGGTCTTAAATAATGATATTATTGAATATCTTTGGCACAGTAGTGTGCAGATGAATGATTTTTGATGAATATCTTTGGCCAGTAGTGCAAAGATGAGCAGTGTTTAGATGAACACTGACCAATGATGAATATCTTTGGCTGTAGTGCAAAGATGAATATTTGATCCCGTATGTATATTGATTGATGTTACAGGATAAAAGATAGATTTATTTAACTTTTAAATTCATACATAGAAGATAGTAGTTTGCATTCTCTACTTAACTCTTCTAATGAATTATTATTTCATTCATGAATATTGGTTTAAAACTTGTTGTCTATTGTATTCTATTAGTTTTTTTCTGTTGAAGACTAATGATAATTTGTTGTATATTATCTTAGTCATAATATTCTTTATCGGCTAGTTGAGCTCACCCTTTTCCTTGTTGTTCCATTTTTCTTCTCGGAGGTGAGAATGTAGCAGTACTAGTCGGGGTATGGAAGGAAGGTTCTAGAGAGAGTTGTTTAGTAGTCCTCACCATTTTGTAAAATAATGTATCAATAATTATGATGGGGATTTATTTGCGTGTGGATATTGTCTAGATGGCAATATCTCGTATTTAAACTCACGCTTTATATGTTGTAATAATAAAGTTGTAGTTGTTTTACGTATCTATGTATTGACAACTCGGAATGGGTGATGTATACCTATTTTGGGGGCGTCCACAATAGATGCGATTTGGGTCATTGTTGATAGATTGACCAAGTCCGCTCATTTCTTACCGATACGGTAAACTTATACACTTGAACGTCTTGCTCAGTATGTACATAAACGAGATTGTAAGATCGCATGGTATGCCAAGATCCATAGTTTACGATCGAGACCCAAGATTCACTTCACGATTTTGGGTTAGTTTGCAGAAAAGCTATATGAGCACAGATTTACGATTTAGCTCGGCATATCATCCTCGATCCAGACGGACAATGGAGAGGACAATTTAAACTCTTGAAGATCTATTAAGACTCTGTGTCCTTGACTTCAAGGAAGTTGGGACAAGTTCTTACCATTGGTGGAGTTTTCTTACAACAACAGCTATCGCAAGTATTGGCATGGCTCCATTCAAGCGTTGTATGGAAGAAAGTGTCGTTCTCTAGTATGCTGGGATGAGGTGGGTGAAGCAACGTTGTTGGGACCGGAGTTGATACGTATGACTACGGAAAAGATTCAAACGATCCGACAACGTATAAAAACCTCACAAGATCGACAAAAGAGTTATGCTGATCTTCATCGAAAGGACGTGGAATTCGATATATGAGATCATGTGTTGTTACGTGTTGCTCCATGGAAAGGAGTTACGAGATTTGGAAATAGAGGAAAACTCAATCCTCGATTCATTGGCCCATTTTAAATCCTCGATCGAGTAGGAATCAGAGCTTTATAGACTTGCTTTTACCGCCAAGTATGTCTCGTGTTCATAATGTTTTTCACTTATCCATGTTACGTAAATATGTGAAAGATCCGAACCACATTATTGAGTTAGAACCGGACGAAATAGCGGAAGACTTAACGTATGAAGAGGTATCTGTTCAAATCTTGGATAAGAAGGAACATATTTTACGCTCCAAGGTTATACCTCAAGCCAAAGTTTTGTGGAGAAACCACGATGTTGAGGAAATGGCCTGAGAGTTAGAATCTGAAATGAAATCAAGGTATCCTTACCTCTTCGATATACCAGGTACGTACCCTAATTTCGAGGGCGAAATTTCTTAAGAAGGAGAGGTTGTAAGACCCCAACTTTTATAAATAAAGATGAATTTTCTATAATTATCATTTTTGAATATTATAGAATAAATTTGATATAATGTTATAGTTGTGGGTAGTATTTATAAATTCTACAAAGTATACAAGTGGTTATATTATATTCGATTGGTCGGGGAATATTCGCTTTTAGCGGGAATATTCGTAAACCACAAGTTAATCATTGGTGGACCCCACAAAATTAATTATGGGATTTGAAAATGACAAAAATATTTTTATGAAAACAACGACGTAAGTTTTACTGCTGATCTTCGTTGAACTACTCCTAGTAAAAGTACAAGAATACTGGCGTGGTTGCGTAGTAGCACCGGTATTGATTATTGATGCTTACGTGAGAAGTCATTCAGTTTTGTTTAATTATTGCTATAGTAATTGTTGTATAGTATTTCACGTTATTTGATTCAATTATTGTTGATATTATTTATATATTATTAAAATCAATAATTGAGACGACAAAATTATTAATATTATTATTTGCAATATTAACGATGTCTAGAAGTTCTGTCAAGGAGAGGTTTGGTCACCTAATTGTGCGCCAATAGGGAGAAATACTTATTGAAAAGAAATCCTTAATATTGTGAATTGTAATAAAGATGATAAATGTTGTTAAAATTATTAAGGTGATTTTTATGAAATTTGCTTATTTTATGGATTCCTATTTACCCATTTTTCAAAATAATCGGTAAAAAATTTTTTAAAGATGGGGCCCACATGTGGGGCCCATATGTGTTGGAAAAATGATTTTAGAAATGAAAGAGTATACGTATGGAAGTATATGTGTGTATTGAGTATATGGTGGGAGAAAATGAGATGTGAAAGTGATGGGTGTGTGAGTGGAAAATGGTGGAAAAATGGTAGTGTGATTTTGATGTGTAAAAGTGTAGTAAATTTGATTATTGGGTGGGTGGGGGATTGATGTTGGTTATGGGGGAGAAAAATTAAGTGGTGTATATATAATATTGATATATATAATATGAAAACATGTGTTTATATATATGTGTTATATTTTAATTTGTGTTGTAATCTTATTGGTTAATGGTTTGACTTAATTGTAGTTGATGGAAGAAAATGATTTTGAAAAATTATTTTGTTCATGAATAGTACACTTCCATTCTCTATAAATAGAAAGCTCATTCCTTCATTATTTCTTACGAATTCAATTGAAACTCTGTAGAGAGAAAATTATAGAGAGAAAGAAGAAAAGTTTTCTGCTTCTTAACTACTCTTATATTCGGTTCTTTTTACGGTAAGGATGTTATTCTTTCTTATTCATGAAGAGAACTGTTGTTACTCCATTTCTTAATATTCATTGGAATAACTTTGTATCGCCATGATCACCCTATACTTGGTGACATTATTCTATTATTTCGTCTTTATTGTTACATTGGAATATCACGTGCATGCGTTTTACGCTGGACTGATTCCGTCTTTATTATTCTCGCTTGGAACTTCCCGCTTGGTAATGCAATTTCGCTTTGACTGGATTCCGTTATTATTATTCTATTGGAATAACTTTTTATCTGGCACTGCATGCATGGTAATTTACATTGTTATTTCATTCTCTATTATACTCGGTTGGTTAAAGTTTGACTTCTATACTCCATGAAATTAGTGGAATATTCTTGATATTTGCGCTTCATCCAATATCTTTTCATGGAAATATTCTTACGAGCATTCTTGAATTTTACTCTACAAAGCGATGATCATGTTGACAATTTGGGCGTTATTAGTTCTGGATAAATTAATTCTTGAACTTGTTTTATTGAATTCTTATATCATTGTCATCATCCTCATATTTATATATTTTTTGAAAGTCATACAGCTTAGTAGTGCGTAGATGGACTTGGTATGATTATGACGAGGGATTTTTGGTGTAATTATGGTAGTGTAATGTTACAAATAATGTGGTAAAAGTCCTCGTTTGGCCGTGTGCATTGATGGGCCAGTTTGTTGGCATGATCATGACCATTAATGAATACACAAAATATTCTTGGCCGTAGTGCATGGATAATTGTGGTCGTGATACTAAAGAATATATCCTTGGCCGTAGTGCGGGGTGATTCAATGATGTGGAATATTTATTAAAATTTGAGTCTCGTGATAACGATGATGAAAAACCTTTTAAATCATAAAAGATAGTAGATTTTATTTTCTACTTGACTCTTTTAATGGATTGCTTTATTCATTGCGGTTAAACTTGATGTCTATTATATTTTATCGGTTTAACATTGTTGGAGACTAATGATAATTTATTCTCGCATTATTTAAGTCATTATATTTCTTCTTGGGCTAGTTGAGCTCACCTTTTCTTTCACTTTATTCTCTCTTGAAATGAGAATATATTTGGGACGAGTCGGGGAGCGGAGTGATGTTCCAGAGGATAGCATTAGTAGTCCTCCTTTATTACGTAAAATAGTGTGATAATAATTATAATGAGGACTCCTTTTGAGTTTGTATAATCTCTAGTAGACAATATTTGTATTCAAACTCACGGTTTATGTTACATAAATTATTATACGATAGTTGTATTAATAAGTTGTATTTGAATTACATACAATGTATCTGGCGACCCAAGATGGGTGATATATACCTAATTTTGGGGGCGTCACAAAAAGGCTTTGTGAAATTAAATCTACAAGTGTCAATAACGGTGTGGTAGATAATGCCTTACTTAGGCGCCCCAAAATTAAGTATCGTCACCCATCTTGGGTGCCACATAATGGTATAAATTCAAATACAACTTACTAATATAACTGCTGGTGGTACAATACGATATAAATCGTGAGTTTGAATACAAATATTGTCTACTAGATATTATACAAACTCAAAAGGAGTCCTCATTACAACTATTATCACACTATTTCACGAATAGTGAGGACTACTAATGCTATCCTCTCGACCATTACTCCGCTCCCCTCGACTTTCGTCTCAAATTATGTTCTCATTTCAAGAAGAATAAAAGAAAGAAAGGGTGAGCTCAACTAGCCCAAGAAGAAATATTATGACTAAGATAATGCGTAATAAATTATCATTAGCCTTTCAACAATGTTAAACCGATAAAATACAATAGACAACCATTTAATCTGCAGCGGAATAATATGCAATCCATTAAAAGAGTCAAGAGAGAATAAAGTCTACTATCTTTTAGGTTTTAAAAGGTTTTCATCAATTTTATCATTGAGACTCAAATTTAATAAATAAACCACCACATCTAATTATCCTCAGATCACCATCAAGGATTTTCATCAAATTATCAATGGCCATGACTATACCGAATCACCCCAGTCATAATCATACCAAAACTATCCATCATCGCATTACAGGCCACCGAGGACTTTTGTCACATCATTTATATCAAGTCATGATTATACTTAGAATGATCCTGGTCATAATCATACTAAGTTCATCTATGCACGTAAGCCAAAGATAACATAATATAACTTGAGGATGATGACAATGACATAGTAATTCAATAAAACAAGTTCAAGAATTATTTAATCCATGAATTATTAACGTCCAAATTGTCAACACGACATGCTTTAGTAGAGTAAAATTCAATAATGATCGAAGAATATTTCCATGAAAAGATATCTTTGGATGAAACGCAAATATCAAGGATATTCTACTAATTTCATGGAGTATAGAAGTCAAAGTTTTAACCAACCGGGTATAATAAAGAATGGAATAACAAAAGAAATCACCACGCATGCAGATTGCGATGTATAAAAGTTATATTCAACAATGTAATAATAATAACGGAACCAGTCGTGTGAAATTCACACCGACGTGATGTTCCAACAGATAATAAAGATGGAACCAGATCCGGTGTAAAACACACGAGATAGGATATTCCAACAGAATGATAAAGACGGAACCAGTCCGATGTAAAACACATGCATGGATGTTCCAATGAATAATAAAAAAGCAAACCGTGTCCGGTGTAAAACACATGCACGGGATGTTCCAATGTAATAATAGAAGAATGTCACCAAGTATAGGGTAAAATCAGCGTATCTGAGTTATTCCAACAGAATAATAAGCAATGGAATAACATAAGGATTTCACCAAGTATAGGGTATCTGGCGTATACAAGTTATGTATAGGGTATGCCACTTTTACAAAGTTATTCCAATGAGAATAATAATGAATGGAATAATGAAGTTCTCTTCAAGAAGAAAGAATAACACCCTTACCGTAAAAAGAATATAATGTAGTAAGTAGTAGAGAATACTCTTCTTCTTTCTATAATTTTCTCTCTATAAACTTCTCTATAATTTCTCTCTCAGAGTTTCAATGAATTAAATGAGAAAATAATGAAGGAATGAGCTTCTATTTATAGGAAAATGAAATGCATAAGTAACTAATCCATGAACGGTCCAGATTGATTTACTTTAATCGACGGTCCATATTTAAAGAAAAATCTTTTAAATAAAATATAATATATTCTATTTATATAAAAACATTTCTTACTATGCAAACACTATGCAATACTATGCAAAACACTATCGCAAAACACTATACAACACTACGCATAATAAAATATAATATATTCTACTTATAGAATAACTTTAATAAAGTATTCTATTTTATATAAAAAGATGTTTCGCTTTTATTACGTTAATAATACTGAATAAAACAAACGTCATTATCGCTATAATAATTCATATTATTAATCGACATAATGGAATCAAACCCGGTGACTTCTCACATAAGCATTAATAATCAATACAGGATGCGACCACACGTATTCTTGTACTTTTTACTCTTCAAGGTAGTTCAACAAGTAACCACGGTAAAACTTCCGCCGTTATTTCAATAAAATATTTTTGTCGCTTTCTCGATCCGATAATAATTACATTTATAGGGTCCACCAATGATTGAGTTGCTAGTTGTCTAATATTCCTCGCTAATCGAATATTCCCACCAATCGAATATAATATAATATTCCGCTTGCATACTTTTGCAAAATTTATAAATCTACCCACAACTATAATATTATCTTAAATTCACACCATAATATTAAAAAAAATTATTTCAACAAAATTTAAATCTTTATTGATAAAATCTGGGGTCTCACATTACTCCACCTAAATGCTCCCTTCTTAAGAAAATTAGTTAAGTGTGAGACCCCAGATTTTATGAATAAAGATTTAATTTTTTCGAAATAATTTTTTTTAATATTATGGTGTTGATTTGATGTAATGTTATAGTTGTGGGTAATATTTATAAATTTTGCAAAGTTAAGCAAGTGGTTATATAATATTCGATTGGTGGGGAATATTCTTTTTGTCGGGGAATATCCGTACGATGGTACAATCATTGGTGGATCCCATGAATGGAATTATTATCGAATTGAGAAAGCGACAAAAATACTTTTTATGAAAATAACGGCGGAGGTGTTACCGTTAAAAAACTGTTGAACTACCCGGTAGTAAAAGTCACGATGTCTGTGAGTTACGCGATGTACACGGTATTGATTATTGATGCTTACGTGAGAAGTCACTTCAACTATACTCAATTATTGCTACGATGGTTCTTGCATCATATTTCTCGTATTATTGATTGTTATTATTCGATTATCATCTGCATTATATGATATATTATTAAATCAATAATTGAGACGGAAAAGTTATTCATATTATTATTTGTAATATTTACAATGTCTAGAAGTTCTGTCAAGGAGAGGTTTGGTCACCTAATTGCGCGCCAATAAGGAGAAATCCTTATCGGAAAGCCCCTCTTCACAGGAACAACTGTGTTGTTAAATATTATGAATTATAATATTAATGATGAATAAGTTCATGTTGATTAAAGATGAATTTTATAGTTCTATTGTGTTGGACTTATTTGTGTTAGTATAATTGATGTTTGGAGGATATATTGTTCAATTGGGTATTTTTGGACACTTTTAGGTGTAGAGTTCTGATTCACGATTCTTATTCATGAGTTACTATTCACGAGTTCTTATTCATGAGTTACTATTCATGAGTTACTTATTCACGAGTTACTATTCACGATTACTATTCACCCTTTCTTTATTCACTCTAGTATTTGTGCATTCGGTATTTGGATACAATATTATTCCATGAGGAGATGTGCTAATTTTGAATAGTTGGTTGAAAATAAAATAATAAGTCGATATGGACCATTGGTGGTGGAGTTATAATAGTAAATCAATATGGATCATTGGTTTATAGTTTTAATAGTAAATCGGTATGGATGTTGTTTTAAGTTTTAATAGTAAACCAATATGGATAGTCCGTTTAATAGTAAATCAATCTGACCGTTTCATGAATTAGTTTCTTATTCATTCTATTTTCCTATAAATAGAAGCTCATTCCTTCATTATTTCTTACGAATTCACTTTGAAACTCTAGAGAGAAATTATAAGAAACTATAGAAAAGTATTACTTTACTTCTCTACTCTTATATTCAGGTTTCTTTTACGGTAAGGGATGTTATTTGTTGTACTCATGAAGAGAACTTACATTATTCCATTATTTATTATTACATTGTTGGAATAACTTTTGTATCTGTGAACTATCCTATACATGGTGACATTCTTCTAATATTCCGTTCTTTATTATTACTGTTTAATATCACATATGCAATATTCTGCGGACTGGTTCCATTATTTATTATTACATGGGAATATCACATCGCGTGCGTTTACGTGGGACTGGTTCCATTATTTATTATTTTGTCAAAATATCACATGCATGCGTTTTCGGCGGACACGACTGGTTCCATTATTTATTATTACGTGGAATATCACATGCGTGCGTTTACTGCGGGACTGGTTCCATCCTTTATTATTACATTGGAATAACTTTTGCATGTCGATTACATCGCATGCATGGTGATTTCTTTTGTTATTCCATTCTTTATTATACTCGAGTTGATTTAAAACTTTGACTTCTATACCCATGAAATTAGTGGAATATCTTTGATATTTGCGCTTCATCTATATCTTTTCATGGAAATATTCTTACGAGCATTCTTGAATTTTACTCTACAAAGCGATATCATGTTGACAATTTGGGCGTTATCGGTTCTAGATAAATTAATTCTTGAACTTGTTTTATTGAATTCTTATATCATTGTCATCATCCTCATGTTTATATTTTGTTGAAAGTTATATGTGGCACATAGTGCATAGATGGACTTGGTATGATTATGACGAGGATTATTCGGTTGTAATCATGGCCGTAATGTTACAAATGATGTGATAAAAGTCCTCATTGGCCGTGGTGCATTGATGGACGATTGTTGGCATGATCATGACCATTAATGAATACAATATCCTTGGCGTAGTGCATGGATAATTTGTGGTAAATGATACTAAAGAATATCCTTGGTAGTAGTGCGGGGTGATTCGATGATGTGGATTATTTATTAAAATTTGAGTCTCAAATGATAAAAGTGATGAAAAACCTTTTAAATCATAGAAGATAGTAGATTTTATTCCTACTTGACTCTTTCTAATGGATTGCTTGTTCCATTTGCGATTAAACTTGATAGTTATTATATTTTATCGGTTTAACATTTGTTGAAGGCTAACGATAAATTATTACGCATTATCTTAGTCATAATATTTCTTCTTTGGGCTAGTTGAGCTCACCTTTTCTTTCATTTGTTCTCTTCGAGAAATGAGAACGTAGCTAGGGACTAGTCGGAACAGCAGTGATGGTCCTAGATGGTGCATTAGTAGTCCTCACTATTACGTGAAATAGTGTGATAATAATTGTAATGAGGACTCCTTTTGAGTTTGTATAATCTCTAGTAGACAATATTTGTATTCAAACTCACGGTTTATGTTTTGTCATTTTGTACCTGACAGTTTGTATTATTAAGTTGTATTTAAATTACATACCATGTATCTGGCGACTCAAGATGGGTGATGTATACCTAATTTTGGGGGCGTCACGGTTGGTATCAAAGCTTAGGGATATGATCCTGGCTAGATGTGAGAATAGAACTAGGAGGGAGAGACAGAAATTCCTTAGCTAGTATGACCTACCTAAGTTTTTTTGTATTTAATTGGTCGGTCGAATATAGGGATAATATGTTACATGTCAATTAACCTTTTATTTTGTGGCGATGTCTGAAAATGACATCCGAGAATGTTGAGAATAGCAATGGAGCACGAGAGACCGTTGATTCTCCACAGATCGATAATCGGAGACAATGTGCAACATGGGATGGCGATCCTCCTCTAAACAACAACACTAATCAATTGATTGTGAAATGCCAGTGCGTTTAGGAGCTTTTAGAATTCATGCAACATCGGTGAAGGCGGCTCTGTTCATAATAATGCGAGGAAGAAACAATGGCAACCCACGGTTGGTCACCGCTTAAGCAATTTAAGGAGCTGGGACCACGAGTTTTTTGGAAAGCGAGAACCACTTAAAGGCGGAGCGTGGTTAAGCGAGATCACCAAGATATTTGATGTCTTGGGATGCTCAGAGAGCAAAAGGTTCCCTTTGCCACCTTTATGTTGCGTGAAGAGGCGGATCAACGGGTGGGAATCGTAAAAAGCGTACCCGACTGGCCTTTTCAAAATGTCTTGGGAGAAGTTCGAAGAGTTGTTCAATGACAAGTACTTTCCGAAAGCATTAAATCACATGAAGAAGGTGGAATTTATCAAGTTGGAGCAAAACAACATGGCCAGTGTGTCGCGATCTGAAGCCAATTTTGTCGAGTTATCCGATTTGCGTCCCACTTGGTTGATAATGAAGAGAATGGCGCGATGTTTTAAGAGGTTTGAAGCGGGAGATACGTCGATATCTTATTTCTCATAAATTGTGTTTGTATTCGATGTTGTAAATAGGGCTCGATTAGTGGAGCGCGCGATAACGAGTCAAAGCAACCAAAAGAAGCGGTAGGAAAAAAAATGATAATACCGGTGATACTTGATCATCAAAGCGGTGACAATAAGCATGGAGGAATCAACATGCCAAAATCGGTAACCACTTGGTGGTAATCATGGTCAAAACAATAAGAATGGACATTTCAAGAAGAGAGATTCAACAATGATGGAAAGACGTCGGCACCGACACACCGTTGTTAAGGAAGGAGAACGACCACCTATCATATGCTTCAAATGCGGAGGGAGGACACATCGGTCAAAGCTATGCGATGCCATCAAAGCATGCTATAATTGTGGAAGAAGGTCATCACTTAGCCCGATTTTGTCGTTCATCGAAGACAAGTTCAAAATAGGATGGAGGCACCAAAGGATGTCCCGGAAAAGCCAAAGCCGATGGTTTAAGAGAGCATTTTTTTTGTGATGAGACGAGGAACACGAATAAAATTATCACGGGTATGTTAGTCATAAACTCTTGCGAAGTCTATACCGTGTTGAATCTGGGTTCTACTCACTCTTTTATTACACCTAGTTGTGTTCAATGTTTGAAGTTAACTCAGGAGAAGTTAAACTTTGATATATCTGTTTAAACTTCGGTTGGGAGAAACCTTCGTTACCTCCACTATTTATAAATCTTGTTCAAATCAACACTTTCACGTTACTGTCGATCTTATCTCTTTGAAAATACTTGCCTTTGATGTGATTTTTGGAAACGATTGGTTAACTACTCATCATGCTTTTTCGTAAGGTTGTTAGCTTTCATACTCTAACCAACTGTTATGCGAATTCAAAGTAACCAAACCACTAAAGTCGATCATTGTCATATCGAGCCATAAATAAAGAGCCCCGATCCTTTCGTTGTTGACTTTCTTGTGTGGAATGCCCGAAGCTAGACTTTACGTAAAGGTAACGTCGTGAATGAATATGCGATGAGTTGATAGGTATCAATGTGACGTGTTATCCAAGTCTTGGATGAGAGTCACGATTTTGAATGGTATTTCTATTGTTAATAAATTTCTAACGTATTCTTGAAGACTTCTTAGCCTACCCTAGGCGTGAAATCAAATTTTGTATTGACCTCGATACAAAACCCATTTCTAAAACCCTTAAACATTTATTCAACTAAAACAAGCGTAACATGCGCCAGAGCGTTGGCTCGAAATTTAAAAGATTATGATCGTATCATACCATCGTGGAAAAGCGAAAGCGTAGTAGAAGATGCGCGTTGAGTAGAAGATCGTATCGTATCTTGATTACAAGATGCGAATATCTGAACCCACGTGAAAATAACGAATATACGATTAGAATCGACTTTAATCGATAAAGTTAAAAGCCCGCTCAAGCTACATACTCGGAGGCGATGAATGTGAAGAAGAAGGTTCAAGAGGGCGTTATTCTAGAAGCAAGAATCGACGAAGAAAAAAATCTCAACCCTCGATTTAATTGACCCATTTAAATCCTCGATCAAGTAGGGCTGTGGCTTATAGACTCGTTTTACCGCCAAGTATGTCGGCGTGTTCATAACTTTTTAACGTATCGATGTTACGTAAATATGTGGACGACGAACCACATTATTAATTTAGAACCGGACGAGATAATGAGATGATTTAACGTGTGAGAAGATCGTGTTAACATCTTGGATAAGAAGGATTATATTCGGCGCTCAAAGGTTATACCTCAAGAGTTATAATTTGAAGTGAAGTCGAGGTATCCTCTCTGTTACGGCATACCGTGCGTCGTAAATTTCGAGGCGAAATTCATAAGGAGGGGAGATTGTGAGACCCAGTTTTATGAATAAAGATTTAATTTTCTCGAAATAATTTTTTTTAATATTATGGTGTTGATTTGATGTAATGTTATAGTTGTGGGTAATATTTATAAATTTTGCAAAAGTAATCAAGTGGTTATATAATATTCGATTGGTGGGGAATATTCTTTTTGTCGGAGAATATTAAATGCGACGATCAATCATTAGTGGACCCGTGAAGAAATTATTATCGGATTGAAAAAAGCAAAAAAATACTTTATGAAAATAACGGCGGAGGTGTTACTGAATTAAAAGCTGTTGAACTACCCGGTAGTAAAAAAATACGATGTCTGGCGTAGTTGCTTACATGATAGCACACGGTATTGATTATTGATGCTTACGTGAGAAGTCACTCGGCTATACTCGATTATTACTCTGATAATTCTTACATCATATTTCTCGTATTATTGATTCAATTATTGTTATTCTATCATCATGCATTATATGATATATTATTAAATCAATAATTGAGGCGGAAAAAGTTATTCATATTATTATTTGCAATATTATGATAATGTCTAGAAGTTACATCGAGGAGAGGTTTGGTCACCTAATTGCTTGCGCATGATAAGGAGAAATCCTTATCGGAAAGCCCCTCTTTCTTGGGAACAACTTGGTTGTTAAATATTGTGAATTATAATATTAATGATGAATAAGTTAAGTGTTGATTAAAGATGAATTTTATAGTTCCATTGTGTTGGACTTATTTGTGTTAGTATAATTGATGTCCGGAGGATATATTGTTCAATTGGGTATTAGGGACACTTTTTGTGTCTGATTACTTCATTACTATTCACGAGTTACTTTCACGAGTTACTATTCACGATTCTTATTCATGATTACTATTCACGAGTTACTATTCACCCGATTCTTATTCACTCTACTATTGTGCATTCGGTATTTGGGTACAATATTATTCCATGAGGAGATGTGCTAATTTTTTCGAGAATAGTTGGTTGAAGATATAATAGTAAGTCGATATGAATGGCATTTGGTGGAGTTATAATAGTAAATCAATATGGATCATTTGGTTTAAAGTTTTAATAGTAAATCGGTATGGATGAGTTGTTTTAAGTTTTAATAGTAAACCAATATGGATCGTCAGTTTAATAATAAATCAATCTGGACCGTTTATAAATTAGTTCTTATTCATTCCATTTTCTATAAATAGAAGCTCATTCCTTCATTATTTCTTACGAATTCACTTGAAACTCTAGAGAGATAATTATAAGAGAACCTTATAGAAAAGTATTACTTTTACTTCCCTACTCTTATATTCGGTTTCTTTTACGGTGAGGGATGTTATTTGTTGTACTTTCATGAAGAGAACTTACATTATTCCATTATTTATTATTACATTGGAATAACTTTATTATCTGTTTGGAACCTATACATGGTGACATTCTACCATATACATGGTGACATTCTTCTAATATTCCGTTCTTTATTATTATTCGGGAATATCACTCGTTTCTGTGGACACTGATTTCCATTATTTATTATTACAGCCGGAATATCACATGCGTGCGTTTACTGGCGGACTGGTTTCCATTATTTATTATTACATTTGAATATCACATGCATGCGTTTACTGTGGGACTGGTTCCATCCTTTATTATTACATTGGAATAACTTTTGCTGCATCGATCTATCGCATGCGTGGTGATTTCTTTTGTTATTCCATTCTTTATTATACTCGGTTGGTTAAAACTTTGACTTATACCCATGAAATTAGTGGAATATCTTTGATATTTGCGCTTCATCTATATCTTTTCATGGAAATATTCTTCTTACGAGCATTCTTGAATTTTACTCTCTACAAAGCGATATCATGTTGATAATTTGGGCGTTATCGGTTCTAGATAAATTAATTCTTGAACTTGTTTTATTGAATTCTTATATCATTGTCATCATCCTCATGTTTATATTTTGTTGAAAGTCATATGTGGCACATGATAGTGCATAGATGGACTTGGTATGATTATGACCGAGGGATTATTGATTATAATCATGGCCAGTAATGTTACAAATGATGTGATAAAAGTCCTCATTGGCCCGTAGTGCATTGATGGACGGGTTTTGGTTGTTGGCATGATCATGACCATTAATGAATACCACGAATGTCCTTGGCAGTAGTGCATGGATAATTTGTGGTCGTGATACTAAAAGAATATCCTTGGCCGTAGTAGTGCGGGGTGATTCGATGATGTGGATTATTTATTAAGTTGAGTCCCAAATGATAAAAGTGATGAAAAACCTTTTAAATCATAGAAGATAGTAGATTTTATTCCTACTTGACTCTTCTAATGGATTGCTTGTTCATTGCAGTTAAACTTGATAGTTATTATATTTTATCGGTTTAACATTGTTGAAGGCTAACGATAAATTATTACGCATTATCTTAGTCGTAATAATATTTCTTCTTTGGGCTAGTTGAGCTCACCCTTTCTTTCCTTTGTTCTCTTGAGAAATGAGAACGTAGGCTGGGACTAGTCGAGAAGCAGTGATGGTCTAGATGGTGCATTAGTAGTCCTCACTATTACGTGAAATAGTGTGATAATAATTGTAATGAGGACTCCTTTTGAGTTTGTATAATCTCTAGTAGACAATATTTGTATTCAAACTCACGTTTTATGTTTTGTTTTTTGTGTTTTGTATTATTAAGTCTATTTGAATTTTGTACTGCGGCTCAAGATTGATGTATATTTTGGGTTGTATTTGAATTATGCCATAATGTTGTACAAGCCTCCTATAATATTCTGTCGACCCGTAAATCCTTTCAAAGGGTGATGTATACCTAATTTTGGGGCGTCCTTAAATAGGGAACAAAGACCTCATTCATGATGCATTGAAAGGTGGCTGGGCCATTGGTTAGCCGAAAAGGCATTACCATGAATTCGTAATGCCCTTGGTGTGTTTTAAAGGCAGTTTTTTTGGATGTCTTCATCTTTAACTCTATTCTGGTGATATCCATATCTTATGTTCAGTTTGGTAAAAACTTAATTTGCTCCCTTTGTGTTCATCCAACAGTTCCTCTATTATGGGAATGGGAAATTTGTTCTTCACAGTGATGTTGTTTAAGGCCATGTAATCTACGCAAAATCTCTATATGTTGTCCTTTTTCTTCAATAACAATACAGGATAAGCATATGGTGAAGTAATATGTTTAATAATCCCACTATATAGCATTTCTCTAACCATTTTCTCATTTTCTGTCTTCTGCATGTAAGGATACCTGTATGGATTTGAATTTACTGGACTGCAACCTGCCATGATGAGAATATGATGATCTTGGGTCCTTTTTGGCGGCAGCCCTTGAGGCTCCCTGAAAATGTCTTCATATTCTTCTACTAAAATCTTAATTTCTGGAGGTAATGCTTGCTCCTTAGTTGTCGTTTCTTCTATTGCATGCAACTGAACTAGAAAATAAGCTTCCTCTGTGGGCTTCCAATGAAACTTGTCAACCACTTGCATAGTATAGGAGTGTGCAGCCAATTCATGATCTCCTAATGTTATTCTCATCCCTTTCCAATGAATGATAAGTTGATAACCTTTCTTTCCTCAAAATCAAAAATTATAGGCCTCATAGTCTTCATCCACTGGACCCCTAGGAAAACATCATACCCTCCCAAAGGAATTATAAACATCGGAGCCTTAAATTTTTTGTGAATCATTTCCCATGTAAATCCTGAGATTATCCTATCACAATCGATGGTTTCCCCATTTGCAATAGTCACCTTGATTGGAGTACATGGCTCAGTTGTCAACTGGTACTTTTTAACCAAGGATTCTAATATGAAATTATGAGTGGAGCCACTACCAAGTAGTATACTGATTCGTCTGTTCTTGATATACCTTTTTTACTTGAGTGTATGCAACCCATGTGTTCCAGTAATATCATGAATGGACACTCCACAGTTATCTTCTATTTGTAGTATCTCTTCTCCTTTTTCTTGTATTATCATTGTTAATTCTTGTTGGTTCTCTCCTAGTTGTATTTGATTCTCTTCCTCATATGTGATCATAATGTAGATATGTTTATTCTTGCATTTGTGCCCTTGTGCATACGCTTCATCACAGTGATAACACAAGCCTTTCTCCCTTCTAGCTAGTTGTCATTTCAGTTGTACTTAATCTTTTAATTGGAAAAGTTCTTTAACTGGTTCCTCTTTTGGCAACAATTTTGTATGGCTCCTTGTAGGACTCCTTGCTGACCACAGAGTTGGTTTTAATGTGATTTCCTGCAACTGGTTTAGTGGTTGACTGACTCCTTATTTCTGAGGACTTCAAATACAACTCTTGCCTCCTTGCTTGATTTATAGCCTCCCTGAGGGTAGTAGGTTTCATCAAATATAAAGCATTGGCAATTTCATCTATCAGTCCACTTATGAAGCTTTCAATAAAGTAATCTTCTGTATAATTTCTATTTTGTGTCAACATATAGGTTTTTAATTCCTTAAATTTCCTTATGTAATCATCTACCTCTCCTTTCTGCATAAGCTTGTTAAATTGACCGTGCAGGTTTTCATGACCTCCTTTTGTAAACCTATGGCAAAGGTTTTATACCAGTTCATCCCATAACATCCATATATAGGTGTTCATCGTGAAAAGATTGATACCAAATGTTTGCTTCCCCATCCATGTACATAGGGTTAAGTTAAAAGAATTTTTCACATTTCTTCAGCCATCCTCTGGGGTCCTTACCATCAAATCTGGGAAAGTCTATCTTTGGCATTGGTAATAGAAGGAATGGTGTTTGGCGATGGGGCAGGGATAATATGGTTAGGAAAATAGGTATAAGGAGAATATGTGGTAGTTTGAGGTTGTGTTAGTGGGCTAAAAATGTGACTGTATGTATGGATATTTTGTGGAAGTGTTTGGGAAATAGGAGTCTGAATACTTGGTAGAGCCTGTGTTGGGAAAGAATTAGCTGGGGTTACAGATATAGTATGATTAATGGTGGGAACAGAGGCAGAGTATGGGTACTAGCCCATGCTAGATGGGTGAGATCTGGGGATATGTAATGCAGGGTTAACCCAAGGAATAAGGTCTCACCCATGGTTTAGACATAACAGATATGTGTGTAGATGGTGTAGTAATTGGGGTGTGAATTTGTGAAGCCACATAAGGCCTAGAAGCTTGTGAGAATTGCCGCTAAGGAGTGGGTTAATTAGGAGCAGTCCCCTGCTACTACTCCTATTTCCAGTAGTTCTCCACAGATAACAGAAATATAGCCCACAACAACCTAGCTCGCCCGTTTGCCAGGTCTAGGCCTTTGCACAAAAGCAAATAAATTCTCTTATTCACTTTATTTGGAAAAAAATAAAAATAAAAAACTTGTAAGTTTTATTTAATCCTGTTACTGAGTTTAT
Organism: Panax quinquefolius; assembly: GCA_020205615.1. Taxonomy (NCBI): domain Eukaryota; kingdom Viridiplantae; phylum Streptophyta; class Magnoliopsida; order Apiales; family Araliaceae; genus Panax; species Panax quinquefolius. Next base: position 18,212,511 of record CM035162.1, on the reverse strand, counting down.
AATTGAAAAAATAACTTCTATTTTACATTTAGATTATAATTTATCTATTATATTAATTTTGTTGTCTTTAAATATTAAGGGTATAATAGGAATCATTTAAGAGTTACTTGTGTTATTTAGTGTTTCGTGACAGAAAAATGTGGTAAAAAAAAAGGAACAAATCTTTCGTTCATTTATATTTTTGTTCTTTTCATTAAAAGAAAACTTGGTAACAAAATAATTTAAGTTTTCTGTATTTTTATTTTGCTTTCCAAAACTTGAATAAAGGAGCCAACAGCTTTATAAGAGCCAAACTTGTTCCAACAGAACCTGAATCAACTTACCAATACGAGTTGGGAGAATTTTGACCACCAACATGTACAAAAATAACTTAAATTAGCAATGGCTTCATTGAGTTAGTAGTGTTATGTGTCGATTCGTTAGAATTACAGAATACAAAATATTACATTTTCAAATATAGGCTACAATGTGTAGAATTGGATAAACTTGAGAGATGTAAAGTGCATCTATCTCTCAATCAAATAATAAAGTTAAGAAAGAGGTAGAATATATTTAGAGCATGGGTAGAAGCATCAAGATGGGAAATGCCAAAAAGAGTGGAGTATAAGGAACACACACACACACACACACACACACACACATATATATATATATATTGGACACCCCACATGTACCACAAAGTGTAGAAGAAGTGAAAATATCATCGTGGAAAGCCATATAAAAGAACTTTGGACTTGTTTCTGCTGCAAAGCCTGTCATGGAGATGCCATTCATGCATTGGTGTTGGGATTTCAGATTCCCTAATATATCTTCTAATCAGTGGCCTCCCAAAGACGTAAAAAGCAAAAGCAACATTAATTCATAGAAAAGAAAAAAATAAAGGTCTTCTATATATATATCATAGAAAAGCTAGCTATACTCCAAAGAAATCAAATTTTATCCATCCCTACCAAAGAAATACAACAATTCAAGTGATATTTGACTTCTATAAAAATTAATACTGAAAAAAGAACTTTAAAAAAGTTTACGTCCTAGGCAAACACATTAATATATATAACTCTCACTCAAAGAGATCTAGTAATTAATTTGCGAAATATTCGGGGGGATGGGGAAGAAGAAGAAGAGAGTTAGATGAGTTTTGCCCAGACTTAAATAATAGTTTTGTGGTCTTTTTAGGTATCTGAGATTCAAGTTAATCCAAATGGGAGAAAAGGCTGGTAGGAAATTGTTGATTATTCTCCAAAATTTCTGTAACCCCCATTTAGAGTTAATACTCTAGCCGTTACGTTTTCTGTAACCCCCAACGGTTAATGAGCAATTACCAACGTTAATGTGTCTAACATTCTGATCATCCTTATAAATATCACTATTATTCTTCTTAGTATGAGTGATATATCATTATCATCTTCTTCTTCTCCTAACAAGAAATCGCCTTTGTTCTTCACATAATATACAGTTTATTTTCTTACACAAATATATACTCTTAATTGGGCAATCCACATAGACAAGTCCAAAGCCTCCTTCCGTGAGTACACGATCGGAGACTTCGCCGTTGAATCCTGGAGAGTGACCGCTTGGTAGCCCATTTGTACCATGATTATTATCGATGAAGTGAAATCACTTTTTAGGACATGGCTTCTGCTTCTGTACCTCGGTTTTTTCACTAAGTTGTTCCAATTTATTGTATTATTATTCTTGTTAATTGCTATATTTTCCAACAATCTAAAAAGTGATTACATCTATTAACAAGAATACATGATGGAGGAGCTGATATGATCTGTTGAAACTTCTCAAATATCATCAATTGAGAAACTAGATTATGTAAAAGATATTAGTTCAAAGATGCAATATAATTTAAAGATTGAGAAACTATTATGCAAAGAAAATAGTAGTTTGTTCTCCTTTAAGAAAATTAAGTGATAAAGATTGTTGAAAGCAGCTTATATGGGTACATAGAAGATTCATTTTTCTATGTTGATAATGTTTTTAATGTTTGTGGATTCGAGTAAAGCTGAGGAATTCTAAGTGAAGAATTCCTTTCGTTGTCTTGAATAATTTAGTAAATTTTGATTAGTAGTCTTGAGGGATTTTTATATTATTCTGCAGGATTGGATTTTCCTTGCTTTGTGTCATCACCTATATCTGTTGTTTGTGTTTCCTCCTTAATTGGAAGAATTTTTTTTTACATCCTATAGCATATGATTTTTTATCCAATAGTTAAGGAAAAAGTGGAAAATAAGTTTTGTAGATACAGGTTACCAAATGATAGTAATGGACTAGATGTTGTTTATAATACGTAAATTGTTTTTTATATACAATTTTGGAGAATTGAGTAATTATCGAATTTGGTGGAAGTTTTATTTCCATCAATGATATTGTTTATTTGTTATGTGCTTTCAATTACGGAACATAAATGGTATTAAGTCCCGAGTTAGTCTCTCTTGGATATAAATAATGCTTTGATAATTATGATAATTCTTACATTGATGCACGGGTTTTGTTACATTCACGAATGCCCAACGATATGCGAACAACATATCATATATAATGTTGGTTAATTATTTTTTGTTTCCACTTTATTTTCTGTTTTGAGAAAGCAATTTTAGTTTCATTTGCTTCGCATATATGCACTGCGATAATAAGTAATCTTGGATCCGATATAACAAGAGTTGTTTATAGAGGTTGGTGTTTATACTTTATAGTGACTTGAATATTGATATTTCTACTTAACCGATTATTTGAGAAAAATTAATGGAAAGTGCTTTATATGTCAACTAATTTTATGTCCAATGTGGATTGCTACTAACGTTGTACTGAAGCCATAAAATAGAATAGTAATAAGTGGGTCTTTCTTTACATAAATTTGCTGTTAACATATATAGCAACACTCAAAATCAATTTAAGTTCTAGGGAGAGTCTAGAATGGTGACTGTACTTTATGATGATTTTCCTAGAGTTTGCATACTTTCGATGTCCAAACTCATTTGTAATTGTGCATCATGAGTCTTTGGATCCGATTTTTCCGCTTCCCTACTTAATTTGACGATAAACGTTTACTATATTTTTAGCTTTACATCTTATTTGTCAAAGTTTGTAGTTTGCACTATTTGTTACTATGCTCTTTGCTTTACTACTACTCTTTAGCATACCTCCGTGACTTGATACATTTATTAGTTCTTTTTTCTTTTTTTTTTTTTTTAATGCAGATTAAGGTTTGCCAATGGGTCATGACAAACTTAGACTTTGTTTTTTCATGATATTTTATTTTAGATACAAAAGTTTTAGGACTAAAATTGATTATCCGAAATAAAATTGAAAAAGTTATGTTAGAGTATGTCTTAGAAACCTTAGTATCTTGAAAAAAAATCAACAAGTCAAAAACATGACTTATTTTTTGGCATGAGGAGTGCAAGATGTGAAAATCATAAGAAAAAGTAAAAGAAGAAACTGATAATAAAATTAATATTTCCACTAAAGTTTTGGAAAATTAATATATTTGGATAATTTTAGTTAATTTCTAATTTAATTATGTAATAGTTAATTAATTATGATAATTTGCATGATCTTCAGAAAAAATTTGAAATTACGGTAACATTTGGTGATGATAAGATACTATTGTAAATTTTATGAAAGTATTTTAATGTGTTTATAACATACTTGGAATATTAATTGAGTAATATTATATGTTATTTAATTCTTTTGTTAATATTTTGAAATATTAATTGTTGGTGCTTGGAATTAAATTACCATGTTGTAATAACACGTACTCTAACTTGGGGTATCTTAAAATGTGGGGGTGTCTAGCTAAACTAGCTATACCAGAATTTTAAGAAAGGAATAGAATTGAACATAAAACAATAGTTTGTGTTTTTACTGGATATGTTTCAAACAGTGTTGCATTTAGACTTTTGATAACTGAAGATGCATGACCCTAAAACTTATGAAGAAATAATGTGATAATAACTGTTAATAGTCCATTGATAATTTAAGTTAATGTGAACTATATAATTTGAGAAATCACGAGTATGAGCATTATGAAAGATGTATCGATGATGTCAGTATGTATAAATGTACAATATGAGAAAGATGAAGAATGTATAAAATGCGAATTATACATGAGATGTGAAGCATGAGAAATGTGGTATATGCATGAGATACAAAAGCATGAAAATTGTGATGTGATTATTTATTTATATGTGGAAGATTTGCTGATATTTGGTACTGGTGAGAAAGTTGTGAAAACTATTAAAATAGTTTTTATTCTCTAAATTTGACATGAAAAACAAACTTGATTCTTGGCATGAGAATTAATAAAAATGCACATGGTTTGTTTTCATCTTAGTCTCATTATGTGGAATTCTTAAGAAATTTAATTTCTTTAATGAAGAGCCATTAGGAACACCTTGTGACTCTAGTGTGTGCATTTAAAGAAAAATAAAGGGGATTGGTATTGCACAAATTGAAGATGCCAGAATCATTGATAGTGTAATGAATTGTACTCGACCTGATGTTGAATATTTCATTAGTAGACTTAGCAGATATACGCATAATCCTTCATAAGTTCATTGGAATGCATTGTCACGTCGAATGAGGTATTTAAAAGGAACAGTTAATATATGTGTACATTTTTCTGATAATCCTAATGTTTTTGAAGGATATTGTGATGCTAATTGGGTATCTGCTAATGATGAAACAAGCTCCACAAGTGGATATGTGTTTACTTTAAGTGGATAAGTTGTTTCTTGGAGATCTGCAAAACAAACTTGTACTGTTAAATCTATTATGATATCTGAATTTATTGCATTAGAATTGACAGTCTGAAGCGAGTGGTGAGGAATTTATTAGATGACATAATATTGTGGTCTAAACCAATTCCTTCCTTCTATATCTCTGCATTGTGATTCTCAAGTTGCTTTATTGGAAGAGTAATGAACCATGTGTATAATGGAAAAGCAGAGGCGTATTCGTTTGAGATATAATGAAGACCGATCGATGAAATCTGTTATTATTTCATGGAAATTTGAAAGGTCTCGAAAAGAACTGGCGGATCCGATTACAAAGGGATTAATTAAAAGAGAGTCCAAGAAGCATCCGGAGGATGGGACTATTGCCAATATCTTGAGTAAGTAATGTCTGTGATGGAAACCCAACCCATGTGATTGGAGATCCCATGAATTGGGTTCAATGGGTAACAACAAGTCACGTAATTACTTAATTATAAAGACTACAATTATTTATATCCCTTCTTGTGTGCATGTGGTGTTTCTTGACAAATTGTGAAAGGATGAATCGTTTAGATTCTTAATGAAACTCATAGCCCCTAAAGGGTGGTGTATGTCAGTATACATTTGATGGGTTCACCTATATAAAGGTGGAAGTGTAGGCCGCTTCCTATGAGAGTCCTTGGCAAACTCTCTAGAGCCTTTATGAAAATCTGGGACATGGCGCATGGCCTAGAACGTGCCCAACCGCGGACTTGTGTGGATTTAGGATTTAAGATATGTGTGCAAGCTCAATTGATTGTATGACAGATAATAGGTTCAAGAATTTAATTCACCTATAATCTACAATCATGAGCTTGTTCCACTAAGTGTCGATTCAAACCCATAAGGTATCGACATTATGTATCTAAAATTCATTGCCCTTCTCACTTCCTTTTATTTTTTCTCTCTTTGATAATTTTGGATCATGTGGGGGATTGTTGATTATTCTCCAAAATTTCTGTAACCCCCATTTAGAGTTAATACTCTAGCCGTTACGTTTTCTGTAACCCCCAACGGTTAATGAGCAATTACCAACGTTAATGTGTCTAACATTCTGATCATCCTTATAAATATCACTATTATTCTTCTTAGTATGAGTGATATATCATTATCATCTTCTTCTTCTCCTAACAAGAAATCGCCTTTGTTCTTCACATAATATACAGTTTATTTTCTTACACAAATATATACTCTGTTAATTGGGCAATCCACATAGACAAGTCCAAAGCCTCCTTCCGTGAGTACACACGATCGGAGACTTCGCCGTTGAATCCTGGAAGAGTGACCGTCAGAGCCCATTTGTACCATGATTATTATCGATGTGAAGCGAAATCACTTTTTTAGAAGAAATGAAATACGCTTACGCCTTTTTTTTCAAATAAGTTGTTCCAATTTATTGTATTATTATTCTTGTTAATTGCTATATTTTCCAACAGAAATAACCATAATATATAAGATATTTCCCACAGTTTCATCGTGTGTGTATATATATATATATATTCTTTTCTGTACCTATTTCCACACAGAATAAAATCTACAATATTAATCTAACATATATAAAGACCAAATAATAAAAATGGAGAAGTATCACAAAAGAATATCAATAATTATATTTCAAGTATAAATGTGGTGGTAGAAATTAATGATAACAAATAATATATGAGATTAATTAATAAAAGAGTACAAATAATCCGTACTTCCTCGTGGTAATTAAATTCGTATAAATAATCTTAACTCATCCATATTTTTGCAAACAGAAGTATAAATTATTGACACCGGCAAAAGAGCAAAATGCTTATGATCATGAAGTTGGCTAAGCAAGAACACATATTATTAGCCTCCACTTTCCGCTTCAAAACAATAGGCATCACTGTTATTGTTTATACATATCAATCAATATGGATAAGTAAAATAATTAAGTTCCGAGTCCATAGTAGCAGACACAAGCACACACATAAGCACATTATGTATGGTTTACAGCTTTTATCATGAAACGAATAACTTCATATTTTTCTAATTAGATTTGTTTCCTACAAGCTGACACACATTTAATATTGCAACTCCATTCCCTAGAGAAGTTTTTCAAAATATATAGAAAAGCATTTTGTAAAGAATCCAAACCCTACTTAAGGATTTCCTTACATATTTCATATTCCTCTCTAACAAGCATAGAAAGATTTGTATTGATCTCCCAAAGTGAAGCATGCATAATATCAACTCCCTTTAACATGAATACATCATTAAGTTTGAGTGATTACATAAAAATATGAACAAGTGTCATTGAAACAAAGGCAATAAAAAGTTAGGCACTCCACTATTTGCAGTAGTGGACAAAATGGAAAAAAAAACTGTTCCAAGGAATAACTTCAAGTTCGCTAAATTTGTTCCCATATTTGGGACGAAGTTCGTGGGTTTCACTTATTATTCATTCGAAGAAATTATTTAAAAAGATTATGTTTACATGTAAAAATATTAATTTTCATAAATAATAACATTAAAAAAACATGGAAAAATTTGCCATAAAAGCTTGACACTAAAACGGTAAGCTTCAAACATGGTATGTTTCCCTAATAAATATTGGGATATGAAAGGGTGACGAAGAGAGGATGACACTGATACTGAATAAAGAATGGTTTGGTATAGTACTAAAAATAGGTGGAGAAGCCACTTATAATACTGGTTGCAAACATGTGGGATACAAATTTGATTGATGGGTTAAGTAGTGCTAAAATGCTTTTCTTTTTGGTTATCATTATTTTGTTTTGTTAAGCACTACTAGTAGTTAAAACAAGTTCCTATAAACGTGTCAGCATACAGTATAAGGTAAAAACAAGTGATGATGGGAAACAGTTGTCAGCATGTCCAAAAGGTTGACTTTCTTATGACTGTCAGCCACTATCACACATTGATTTTTGGGAGTCTTTGGACTTAGCCTGGACCACTATTTTGACAATGACTAAAGCTACTTCCCTCTCTCAGCAATTTAGTGGTGTTGTGTCATACGAGCATGGAGAGTATAATAATAAGATGATGGTGGTTTGGGCCCAATCTATAACATAATTAATACTAGGAACTGCCTTATTTAGAGCCTTCATGTCATGTGGATCAAAATAGTGGATACTTTATTTGTATATATATATGTATATTATATATACTAGGCATCCAACACCCCCAACTCCCAACAACATAATTTCTCTCCTCTTTTTTTCTCTATAAGCTGAAAAAATGAAGCAAAACTTCCATTCTTGTTGTGGCTTTTTATTCTTCTTTATTTTCCTCATCACCTCACAAACATCTGCCCGTTTTTTAGCAACCAAGCAAGGTAACCAAATGGTTTCTTCACTTCTTTTCCATCAACTCTTCTTGGTATCTACTTCCTCTGTTTCAAAAAAGGGCCTTATTTGTCAAAAAAAGAGTCCACGTTTTGGTGATAGTAGTAGAAATTGGCATCATATCCTTCCGTTTATAATCATAGTTTCAGTATCATATCAACTAATTATTTTTAGGAATATAAATGAAACAAAAATATATCCTTAATATTCACATATTTTGAATAATGATACTCTTTTTGTAGAACTAGGGAGTAATATCTAAAATCTTGAATCTTGAATTTGCAGGAGTTAATGAACTGGTTAAGTTCAATAATTTAGACATGGAAGAAGGCAGTGAATCTTTAGAGGTAACCTTTTTATACTAGTTTCTTCTCTTATTGAACTTGTTAATCAAGGTTACTATATTTATCTAGCTAGTGTTTTTTTGTTTGAAAACTTTTACAGAAGCTGATGGGGTTGGAGGAATGTAAAAATGGAGATGAAGAGTGCTTGAAGAGAAGGGCCATTGCAGAGGTTCACTTGGACTACATCTACACTCAGCAACACAAGCCTTAAAGATTTGGCCCCTTTCAAAGATTGCTAGTCACACATATGTATAAGTTTTAAGAGAAGCTCATCAGGTTTTTCCTTGTTAGATTCTTCTACAACCAACTACTATATACTTTGAGAATGAGGTATCCATTAGGATCATTGCTAAGGTTCAGTTCTAGTTGTGTATTTCTAGCATATAAGATTGTAACCTGTTACATCCCATAATTGATGGACTATTTTCTAATAGCAATGTTTATGTTCAGATGATCGTATCATAATTGATTATAAATATTTCATTGATTATACTCCCAATATATATACTATACCCTGCAATTATAATTCCTACTCAGTTTTATTTTTGTCTCGAAATGATAACCACTCTTTTAAAATATAAAGATAATATTAATGCAAAATAATTGAGTAATTTATGGGGTTCACTGCAAGTATAAATACATGTTTGTATTGAAATATCTTAAGAATTACTAATAATCTCGAAAATGACAATCTATGCAAGATGGACGAAAGGAATATACAAGAAAAGTGGGATGAAAATATTTCTGGGCCTTCTGGCCATGATAAGTACATAGAAGGATAAGTGTGTTGTGTGTTATGTATGCATTTTGTGTGTCGTATTGATTTTTGTCGAGGCTAACTGTGTTAGTGATCTGTGGAGAGAGAGAGAGAGAGAGAGAGAGAGAGAGAGAGAGAGAGAGAGAGAAGAGGGGGGAGAGTCAAACCTAACTTGCAGGTAAGGAAGCATAAACTCACTCTAAGATCACTTATTTAGTACCAAAGATATATAGCTCCAAATTTAATTTCATGGGCAAAGCCATGCAGAAAGTTTTTGGTATTGGTAGGTGAATTTAAGATTAAACATTAAAGCAATTTACTAGACAGTTGGGAAGATATGTTCAACAAGTTTGCCAATACCGTGTCGCAGTATTTATTTTCACAATTTCCATATTTAACTATGTAACTACAAGTGCTTAAATTTATTTCATACATACAAGATTATCCTGGTTGTGCATATGCCAGGGATGATCTAGCTAGCTATTGGAAGAACTAACTATCAAAAGTCTTAATTAGCCAAAGTGCTAATTTACGAAATTAACCTTCTAACTAAGTTTGAATTGCATTTGTTATAACTTGATAGTTTTAGCAGGTTAATACTTTAAGAAATGAAGTGGGAAAGTATAAGTATATGTTTTAAGTTTTCAAACCGTACGTCTTCCATAGCCTGATCCTATTACAATCATTGTATAAAGAATGTTCCTACTTCACTGGTGGAACGACGAACGGATACAAACTGATATGTCATCCCGGTAGCTACAGATATTGCCTTCCTGTTTTATCCACTACAAGAAAAAAGCTCAAGTCCGACGAATTATTCCGTCGGAATTACTCCTATTCGGTCGAAATTACATTATTCCCGACGAAAATATCCGTCAGATATTCGGTCGTAAATATTCGCGTCGAAAATAAGATCCGTCAAAAGTTCTGTCGGAAATTACATATCTTCGACGCACGTATCTCCGACGGATGTACGTCGAACATTACCTATCTTCGACCGAATACATAGGACGGAACATTTCGTCGAGTATAAGAGTCCCTACGTTCGACGGATACATTCCCTCGGAATTAACTTATGTCCGACTGAAAAATAGAATAACCCATCATTCATTAAAATTGGCTAATTATTACATTCGACGGAATTTGCGTCGAAGATAACGTATGTTCGACTGAAATTAGGATATTTCGGCATTTATTAAAAATTACTTATTTGTTACTTCCGAGGGAAATTCCGTCGCAACTACCTTATTCCGTTGGAATTAACTATCCTTTTTTTTTAAATACAGATTTTAAAAGTTCAGTTTCCAGGTGTTTAAACCCATTAATGTACCTGTAACCTGTCACAACCCAATACACAGTAATATAAACCTGTATCTCACAACCCAATATGCAACGTAGCACTAAAACTTAATCTTCAACTCATTATCATTCACATTCACATTCAAATATCCACCAAAATGTATTATAAGCTAACCAATTACAAATATTCAGTGCGTATGTTCCATAAATGTTAAACAATATAATTTACAATAGTTGTATAGACGCAATTATACAATACAATATATACAAAAGGGTCTACAATAACATGAATATATACAAATGAACTATAAACTAGTAAAAGTATGATCATCATCGGGCGGAGGTGAACGACGCTTTGCTCACGTGTGTATGGATGTCGACTCGTGTTCTCCTACTTTCATCATCATCCAAACTTTGCATCGCCATCGCCACCCTGTTGATAGAATCAAAAATATAAATCATTAGTCCATATATATGTGTGTGAGAATTAATAAACTAGCCTTAATTGAAAAATATAAACAATAAGAATACCTGAGTAGGTGGGGGCGGACGAAAAGCCTTCTCCAAGAGGGTAATCACCATCCGGAGCATCTCGGCGCTCCAAGCGTCGAACTGCTCCCGTGGTAATCCCGTACTCTCTACAGAGACTCTTGCTATAATATCCTGAGCAATCTAGTGAAGACGAGAATTGAAGGCAATCTACGACGCCGAAAAGACCTGGATCGGATGGAACCTATCCGACACAAATTTCTATCACCACGGAAGATATAAATCATCCAAGCCACCAGTATGAGATGGTCCGACATGTGCTCTTTGGACGATAAGCGTGGGTTGTTGGAGCCTATAAAGAGATACAAATTCGATTACTAATAATAATTTATATAATATGATAAATTCGGATAATTTCGTGAAACATTAAAAATATTACCTCCGGGAAGTGTATATGCGGGTATCCCGATGGACTCTAACACTCGATATCATCGATTGCTTTGCTAGTAGGGGATCCCGAGACGCGACCCATAGTCTCGCCTCCTCATCCCGATCTAATACAATATCGGGGAAGAGGGTGGCATGAATCTAATTTTCCGAACCCTCCTAATAGTCTCCACTCAATTTATCATATACGTCTCAAGCCTCTCAAATCGGACACAGAATGTATTCCAGTATCACGATGTTAATTATATCATTTTAATTACGATTGAATATTATTAAAAGCTAAATAGTAAGATGAGTTTTACCCGTATAGATAAAGCTGCCTGAGACAAAGCACGCTCACGGGCTCGATCCCAAAACTCTAGAATGGTAGGATCACGGCCCAAGGTCCTCCCCAATGCCTAATACAAACAATCATAAAACATGTCTTAAGTATTTGTGTGATAACTCGACACATAAATAACTAAATCTGACGACTTACCGTCTTCGCCTCCTCGAACGATCGAGAACCGATGGTGTGTACTATCCAAAAGTGACCACGGTTCTTCTTCGCTTCGGACTTTTCTTGAAGTCATCATGACCTCTAGTCGCATACATAGTCTCCTGTGCTAAATCGGAGACTATCGAGGTCGATGATCTCTCGATGGTGGTCCCGGCCGGTCCACAACTGCCGGTCAAGCACCTTCATCGCATCTCATACAACCATCCAGAGTAATTCGCAACGACGTGATGCTCAATCACAACATCGCCAACTGACTGAGAGATGCTCGGGTCAAATCGATAATAAACCTATAACAAAAGATTATTTAAAATTAAGAACATTTGACGAACTGATCGACCAATACAATTATGTGGTGATAATATGCTTAACTTACGTGGAACTCCCGCAAGACGGTCTGCATAAAAGTGGCATCGTACCGCGCATTATGAAAATTGTTATTTAGAATCTGTAGAGATTATATACTGTTCGACATTCACTCCTACTTAGTTTATTTTTCCAATGTGAACTAAGTAAGTGGTACTTAGTTTATGAGAATTTTATTCAATTATTTTTATTTTATTTTATGTTTTATTGGATTGTATTTTATTTGTATTATATTATATATTTTAAAATATTTTTTATTAAATTTAATTTATTTATTAAATTAAATTTTATTTATTTTTCATTATATTTTATTAAATTTAAATTATTATAATTTTTATTATTATATTGTATTTTATTTTATCTTATTATTACTCATATTATATTATATTATTTTATTTAATGTATTTTATTTATTTGTTAGATATAATTTAAGTTATTTCATTTAGGAACAATTATTTTATTTTAATTTAATTATTATATTTTATTTCATTTCATTTTATCTTAAATTATCTTATCTTATGTTATTTAATTTTATTATTTTATATTATATGATGTTATATTATTTTATTTATGTTTATATTATTTATAATATTATTTTATTTTATTTAGTAGTACAAAACTAAGTAAATATTACTATAAACTAGGTTATTTTAGTATTGGAAAATTAATTAAGTAACATATTTAAATAGTTACATGGGCCCACAAAATTTGCAATTGAAGACTTCTGACAGAAATCCAGTCAGAAATTCCATCGGAAATATCATGTGTAATTGCATAAAAACAAATTGAAACATTTACCAGATGCTATACATTAAATGTAAGTCGCAACATAAGTTGCAATCCCAATTACCTTTGCGAGCTTTGCATAATGATTAGGCATAACACAATTTCGGCAACCCAATTTTCACAAAAGTTAGGCAATTAACACAAATAATAACCCTTATAATTTCAGCAGAACAAAAATAGATATAACCCATTTCGGCAGAACACAAATAATAACCCTTATATTGACAATTAACACTTAAGTCCCAATTTCAAAGAATGAATCCAAATATATATAGTAATGTTGAATTATCATTAATATATATATATATATATATATATATAAGTACCAATTTCAGATGTAATATACACAATATAGGGTGAAAATTATACCTAATTATACAAATAAACCATTACTAACCTTAGGCCTTAGCTAGTTTGAAAACCGGTTAAAGGAGGAGAAGGAGAAAGTAGAGTCCAACCCCACTGTAACGCGAGTCGTCGGCGCTCTCATCAAGTAAGGAGGATCCCCAGCGGGTGCACTGTGGAAAGGTGGTGACAGTGAAATTTGAGTCAGAGAGTGTGGTGAAGAGAGAGAGAGAGAGAACGAACGTCGGTGGCGGGGAAAAGGGGTGGCGCATGGGGACCCAAGTGTTGACCGGATGGGTGGGGTGGGGAGGATGAGAGAGGAAGGAGAGTACTAGGGGGACCGGTATGGGGGCGGGAAGGATGAGAGAGGGAAGGAGATCGACTGAGACTGAGAGAATGAGAGAGGGTGGGGGCGGTGAGGATGAGATCGAGGAGTGAGAGAGATAAATTAAATGAGCGTCTGAAATGAAAAGGCAAAAGGTGAAAGGTTTTTATTTTTATCTCCGACAGAATGTCCGTCGGACATATGTCTCTCGGAAATAGTTTAAGTTCGACGAAAAGTCTCTCGAAATTAATGTTTTTTCGTCGAAATTACTTTTCGCGGTGGCGGCAAACTTGGCACCAACTTGGGAGGACTAAGTTCGACTGAATTCCGTCCTAATTAATGTATTTCCGAGGGACTTATATCCGACATATTATTCCCTCGGACATAATCTTATTTCGACCGAATTTAATCCGTCGATGATACATCAGTCGAAAATAGACGGTTTTCTTGTAATGATCTGTGTTACGGATCCGGATTGGCTAATAATAACACAAACCCAATGAAAATTTAACAAGTTCACATAAGATAAGCTGTAGTACTATATATCTTTGTAGCGTTCCCCAAGACAAACTTATCTTCAGGTCAATTCTGTTAAACATAAAGCCTAGTAATGTGTGTTGCATTAAATAGAACAAAAGAAAAACACTACGTAGAGGAGAGGATTTACTTATCATAGTACGTACAAGTCATTCCTTGAGCAATATGTAACAGATGCCATGTCTCATTAGGTAACAGTGGCCTTTCTTGCAACTGCAATCATACAAATTAAATTAGTTGGGTTCTTCTGAGCTTCACAATTCATTGTTATTTGTACTGGGTTCATGAACACAGAAAAAAGAAGATTTAAAACAGTAATGTATGCTGATTGGTTTATATATAGAACTCAATCTTTATTTGATATGTGATGTAGTATAATATGATTAAACAGATGTCTATGATGTATAAGATGAGTATGTTATTTATGTGCTACGTGTTGCATGAAAACTGTTAGATTTGCTGGGTTGTCGAGCTCAACCTTGCAAATAACCATTTTTGCATGTTAAGAAGTCAAGGTAACACTATGTGCTATTTGAAAGACATGAATCAGATGTAATGGTTGAAGTTTTATATACTTTGGTTGAGTTAATGTTTTCGAACCATGAATAAGGTTCCAGATGATGTATTTGATAATGTATGATGTTTAACAGATGTTGAGTTGTAAAGTTTAATTTTATCTTATAAAGGGTATACCGAACCTGGATGTAAGTTTTATTTTATAATAACTCTGATTAAACGATTCATAAAAATAAATGTGAATCAAAGTTATGTAATGATAAAGGTTTAATTAGATTCAGGGAAGTAAAGAAAGTAGACAGAAAATTTTAAAATTATTCCGCATAATTTTATCAAGTTTAACATCGATTAATGATGTAAAAATCAGAAGTTAGATGTATTGCTAACGACCAAAGTCGAGAGATGAATTGTATGAATTTTGGGTTATAAACCTTAGGTGCCTGTACCTTAGGCTATAATCTTAGAGAAGGAAGGTGAAGATAATGAAAGAATAAACTCAAATAGAGTTTAAGTGATAAGAAATAAATTTTGAAAATTTATAAATAAGATATTAATATATATATATGAGTAGATTCAAGGAAGAATCTTGAAAACATATACAAGACAAGAATTTGGAGTTACCTGACTCCAGTAATAAGATGTTAAGTGTGACGCCCCCAAAATTAGGGATACATCACCCATCTTGGGTCGCCACTTACATGGTACAGAATTTAAATACAACTTACTAACATAAGCGTAGGTATACAATACGACATAAATCGTGAGTTTAAATACAAATATCGCTCACTAGATATTATACAAACTCAAAAAGGAGTCCTCATTATAATTATTATCACACTATTTCACGTAATAGTGAGGACTACTAATGCTATCTTCGAGACCATCACTGTTTCCCCAGACTCGTCCCAAATTTATATTCTCATTTCTGAAGAGAATACGGTGAAAAGAAAGGGTGAGCTCAACTAGCCCAAAGAAGAAATATTATGACTAAGATAATGCAGAATAAATTATCAATAGTCTTCAACAATGTTAAACCGATAAAATACAATAGACAACCAGTTTAAGCTGCGGTAGAATATCTGATCCATTAAAAGAGTCAAGTAGAAAATAAAGTCTACTATCTTTTTAGGTTTTAAAAGGTTTTTCATCATTTGTTATATTTGAGACTCGACTTTAATAAATATTCCACATCATCGAATCACCCCCGCACACTCTGACCCAAGGATATTTTTTAGTATCACGACCACAATTATTCATGCACTACGGGCGAAGAATATTTGTGTATTCATTAATGGTCATGATCATGCCAACAATCATCCACCAATGCACTACTGACCATCGAGGATTTTTACCACATCATTTGTAACATTACGGTCATGATTACATAATCAATAGTCTCTCGTCATAATCATACCAAGTCCATCTATGCACTACAGCCCCACAGATGACTTTCAACATAATATAAAATATGAGGATGATGACAATGATATAAGAATTCAATAAAACAAGTTCAAGAATTATTTTATCCGGAAATTATTAATGTCCAAATTATCAATATGATATCGTTTTTGTAGAGTAAAATTCAAGAATGATCGTAAGAATATTTTCATGAAAAGATCTTTGGATGAAACGCAAATATCAAGGATATTCCACTAATTTCATGGAGTATAAAGTCAAAGTTTTAACCAACCGGGTATAATAAAGAATGGAATAACAAAAGAAATCACCATGCATGCGATAGGCCGCATGCATGGTTATTCCAATGTAATAATAAATAACGGAACCAGTCGTGAAATTCACACCGACGGGATGTTCCAACGAATAATAAAGATGGAACCAGGATCCGGTGTAAAACACACGATAGGATATTCCAACGAGAATAATAAAGATTTTAACCAGTCCGGTGTAAAAACACATGAGCGAGGATGTTCCAATGAGAATAATAAAGAAGCGGAACCCGAGTCCTGTTGTAAAACACCTGAGCAGGGATGTTCCAAATGAATAATAGAAGAATGTCACCAAGTATAGGGTAAACCACAGTATCTGAGTTATTCCAACAGAATAATAAGTAATGGAATAATAACGCCTTCTCTTCATAAATAAGAAAGAATAACACCCTTTACATTTGGTAGGAGATTGAATCTTTGCAGATTAGTAGTAACAAAATACTCTTCTTCTTTCTCTCTTATTCTCTCTATACTTTCTCTCTTTATAGCTTGAATGAATTAAAAAATAATGAAGCCCTAGGCCTCTATTTATAGAAGATTTCTAAACTTAAGACCTCTTAGTGTGAAAAGCGCAAGTGGCTTGACCTAATCGGTTTGACCCTTGTAATGTGAAACGACAAGTGGTTCGATGCATGTAATGTGAAACGACAAGTGTTTGACGTCTGGTAAAGGTAATTACTATTAACGAAGGTAAATACTATTGACGAAGGTAAATACTATTCACAAGGGTAATTACTTATTGACGAAGGTAATTACTATTGACGAAGGTAAATACTATTCACAAGGGTAATTACTATTGAAGAAGAGACTCTTAGATGATGACATATACGAGCCCCCGGAAAATAATCAAACTTACCACAAATCATTTTTTTCATCAACACATATTTAATCTTTCAACAATTATTAATCATTTATAACTTGTCGTCTCAATTATTGATTTAATACTATAACATATTATACGATGATGATCTTTGTGACAATAATTGAATCAATAATATAAGAGATATGATGCGTGATTCTTGTAGTAATAATTGAAAGCATAGCTAAGTGACTTCTCACGTAAGCATCAATAATCAACACCGTGTGCTACTACTTGTCAACTACGCCAGTATTCGTACTTTTACCACCGGGTAGTTCAACAGCTTTTAACGGTAACACCTCCGTAGTTATTTTTATAAAATATTTTTGTCGTTTTCTCAATCCGAAATAATAATTACATTATAGGGGTCCACCAATGATTGAGCCATTGTATTTAATATTCCCTAACAAAAAGAATATTCCCAGAGCCAAACGAATATATTTTATAACAACTTGCATACTTTGCAAAATTTATAAATATTACCCACAACTATAACATTATATCAAATTTATTCCATAATATTCAAAATAATATTTATAGAAAATTCATCTTTATTTATAAAAGCCGGGTCTTACAACCTCCCTTCTTATGAAATTTAAGCCCTCGAAATTAGGGTGCGATACTGGTATGTTGAAGAGGTAAGGATACCTTGATTTCATTTCGATTCTAACTCCCAGTCATTTCCTCAACATCGTGGTTCCTCCACAAAACTTTGACTTGAGGTATAACCTTGGAGCGTAGAATATGTTCCTTTTATCAAAATTTGAACAGAACCTCTTCATACGTCAAATCTTCCGCTATTTCGTCCTGTTCTAACTCAATAATATGGTTCGGGTCTTTCACATATTTACGTAACATAGATATGTGAAAACGTTATGAACACGAGACATATTTGGCGGTAAAAGCGAGTCTATAGGCCACATTTCCTACTCGATCGAGGATTAAAATGGACCGATGAATCGAGTGTTAAGTTTTCCTCTCTTCCAAATCTTGTAACTCCTTTCCATGGAGCAACTCTCTTAACACACGATCTCCTATATCGAATTCCACGTCCTTTCGATGAAGATCGGCATAACTCTTTTGTCGATTTTGTGAGGTTTTTATCGTTGTCGGATCGTTTGAATCTTTTCCGTAGTCATACGTACCAACTCCGGTCCCAACAACGCTGTTTCACCCACCTCATCCCAAAGATACCGGAGAACGACACTTTCTTCCATACAACGCTCGAATGGAGCCATGCCAATACTTGCTTGATAATCGCTGTTGTTGTAGGAAAACTCCACCAATGGTAAGAACTTGTCCCAACTCCCTTGAAATCAAGGACACGAGTCTTAATAGATCTTCAAGAGTTTGAATAGTCCTCTCCATTCGTCTCGTCCGTCTCGAGGATGATATCTGAAGCTAAATCGTAAGTCTGTGCCCATAGCTTTTTGCAAACTAACCCAAAATCGTGAAGTGAATCTTGGGTCTCGATCGAAACTATGGATCTGCGGCATACCATGCGATCTTACAATCTCGTTTATGTACATAATGAAGAAGACGTTCAAGTGTATAAGTTTTTCAGATCGGTAAGAAATGAGCGGACTTGGTCAATCTATCAACAATGACCCAAATCGCATCAATGCCTTGAGAAACCTTAGGAAGACCGTGAATGAAATCCATGGTAATGTGCTCCCACTTCCATTCCGGAATTTCAAGTGGTTCTGAATGGACCTTTTGGTACTTGATGCTCCGCTTTAACTTCGTTGACAAGTTAGACACCTTGAGATAAACAAATATTATCTCTCTCTCTTCATATTGCTCCACCAAAATGTATGACGAATATCATGATACATTTTGGTACTCCCAAGATGGATTGCAAATGGTGTGTTGTGCGCCCATCATGATATTATACTTTAAATCGTGGTCGTTAGAACACAAAAGTCCGGAGTTGACTCAAGTATTCCTTCTTCATCGATTCTTGCTTGGCGATAGCACCTTCCTTGCACTTTTTTTCCTCATACGCATCGCCTCCGTGTCAGTAGCTTGAGCGCGACTTTTAACTTTATCGATTAAAGTCGGTTCTACTCGTATACTCGCTATCATCACATAAATCCCTCGAGTCTTTAACTCTATCTCCATCCTTTGCAAGTCACACAAAATGGGCCTTTGCGTTGACAATATCGCACTCGTGCTTGCATATGATTTTCTACTCAATCGCCGCCTACCACGCGTTCGCTTTTCCGGGATGGTATTGTATGGTATGATCATAATCTTTCAACAGATTCAAGCCAACGTCGTTGTCGCATGTTGAGTTCCTTTTGAGTGAAGAAATATTTGAGGCTTTTATGATCCGTAAAGATCTCCACTTTCTCCCCATACAAGTAATGCCTTCAAATTTTAAGTGAAAGACAACAATTGCCAACTCTAGATCATGAGTAGGATAATTCCTCTCATATTCTTTGAGTTAATCATGAGGCATAAACTATAACTTTTCCATGTTGCATAAGAACACATCCCAACCCTTTGCTCAAGCATCACTCAGATGACAAATCCTCCCAGCTAGATGGTATTGTCGAGCAGTCTTTGAAATAAGTCTCCTCTTGAGTTCTTGAAAACTCTTCTCACATTATTCGCTCCAACCGAACTTTGTATCTTTCCGAGTCATCTCGAGTCAATGGAATAGCGATTCGAGAAAATCCTTCCACGAATCTCCGATAATAACCAAATTAAACCGAGAAAGCTACGTGCTTGGTTAATCGATTTAGGTTGTTCCCACTTTTGAATAGCTTCAATCTTTCTTTGGTCAACAGATATTCCATGACTTGATACCACGCGTGCCCAAGGAATGCTACTTCTTCTTCGCCGAACTTCGCATTTCTTCAACTTGCATAAAGCTTATATTCACGAAGCTTTTGGAGTGTCGACCTCAAGTGTTGCTTTCATGATCTTCACGGCTTTTGGAATAAATAAGGATGTCATCAATAAAGATGACCACAAAGTGATCTAAATATTCCTTGAATACTTTGGTTCATCATATCCATGAAGGCGTGAGGGCATTAGTCAATCCAAAGGACATGACTAGAATTCATAATGCCCGCACCTAGTTCTAAAAGCCGTCTTTGGAATGTCACGGGTTCTAATCTTCAATTGGTGATATCCTAACGTAGATCAATCTTTGAAAAGAATTTGGCTCCTTGCAAGAATCGGTCAAACAGTCATCAATACGTGGCAATGGATACCTATTTTTTGATGGTGACATGATTCAACTCCAGATAATCTATACAAAGTCGCATACTCCCATCTTTCTTCTTCACGAATAGAACAGAGCACCCCAAGGAGAAGTACTAGGACGAATAAAGCCAATGTCTAACAATTCCTGCGCAGGTTGGGTCTTTAACTCCAAAGTTCAATAGAGCCATTCGATATGGGGCTTTGGAAATAGGTTTTGTCTTAGGGTTCAAGTCGATACAAAATTCAATTTCACGCCTGGGGTAGGCGGAAGTTCTTCGGGAATACGTCGGAAATTTATTAACAATAGAATATCGCTTAAAAGCGACGTATTTTTATTTAAATCGTGACATGAGCTAAGAAAGCTTGACATCCGCTTTTCAATAAACGAATAGCTTTATGGCTTGAGATGACCGTGATTGATTTTAATGGTTTGGTCGTTTGAATTAAGATAATAGGTTGATTAGGAATATGAAAGCTAACAACCTTACGAAAACAATCAATTTTTTGCATGATAAGTAGTTAACCAATCAATCCCTAGAATCACGCCAAATGCAAGTATTTTTAATGAAATAAGATCGACGGGTAATGTGAGGTACCGATTTGAACCAAACAAGACTTATAAGCATGCTGGATGTAATGAAGGTTTCTCCCAACGGAGTTTCCACGAGATAAGTCAAAGTCTAATTTCTCCGAGTTAAATTTAATCGATGAGCGCAAGTAGGAGAAATGAAAGAATGGGTAGAACCCAGATCAAATAAAGTATAGACTTCATTAGAGTTTATGATAAGCTTACCCGTGATGACCTCATTCGGATTCCTTGCTCTTTGGGAGGTCACAACAAACGCTTTCTCCTTGCCTTCTGGGTTTTGAATTTTCCGGGATGGCCTTTGGTGCCTCCATCCTAGCTGAATTTGTCTTGATGAACGACAAAATCGAGCTAAGTGACCTTCTCTTCCACAATTATAACATGCTTTGACTACATTAGCGCAGCTTTGACTGATGTGTCCTCCTCCGCATTCAAGCATATGATAGGTGGTCTTTCTCCTTCCTTAACAATGGGTCTTTGGTCTTGACGTCTTTCCACCATTGTTGAATCTCCGTTTCTTGAAATGTCCATTCTTATTATTTTGGCCCCGATTACCACCGAAGTGGTTACCATATCCGCCCGTTGATTCCCTCCACGCTTGTTGTCACCGCTCACGACTACTCTCCGGTATTATAATTTTGCTTACCGCTTCTCTTTTAGTTGTGTTGACTCATTATCGCGTTCCACTAATCGAGCCCTATTTACAACATCCGAATACAAACACGGTTTATGAGAAATAAGATGTTGACGTATCTCGAACGAACCTCTTAAAACATTAGCGCCATTCTCTCTTCATTATCCACCAGTGGGGCGAACCGTGATAACTCCGCAAATTTTGCCTCGTATTGCGACACACGGTCATATTGTTTTGTTCCAACTTGATAAATACCACCTCCTTCATGTATGGCGAATACTTTCGGAAAGTATTTGTCGTTGAATGACTCTGGAACTTCTCCCGAAGATATCTTGATCAATGAGGTTGAGTACGTTTCTGGATTCCCACCAAAGAATCCGCCTCTCGCGCAACAACAAAAGGCGGAAAGGAACCTTTTGCTCCTCGGAGCATCCCAAGACATCAAATATCTTGGTAATCTGCTTTTATCCATGCTTCCGCGAGAAGTGGTTTTGGCTCTCTCCTTAAACTCCGGTGGGTCCCAGCTCCTTGAATTGTTTAATGCGGTGACCCACTTGAGAGTTTCCGTGTTTCCACCTACGTTTTGGACAGAGTCGCTCTCGCTGCATTGCCGATAAATTAGATAAAGCCTCCGAACATTTGATCATTCATCATTTGGTCGGTGTTGTTGTTTGCATGAGGATTGTCGCGCTTCTGATGCACATTATCCCGATTATTGATATGTGGTGAATCAACGATCGCTCAAGCTTCCATTCTTATTCTCAACATTCTCGGATGTCATTTTCGACATCGCCACAAAACAAAAAGGTTAATTGACATGTAACAAATTATCCCTATCTTCTAACCAACCAATAAAATAGCACATAAACTTAGGTAGGTCATACTAGCGAAAGGTATTCTGCCTCTCCCCTCCTAGTACTATTCTCACATCTTAGCCGTGGATCATATCCTAAGCTCGATATCTGTCGTGACGCCCCCAAAATTAGGGATACATCACCCATCTTGGGTCGCCACTTACATGGTACGTAATTTAAATACAACTTACTAACATAACGTGTGCACATACGACATAAATCTGTGAGTTTAAATACAAATATCGCTCTACTAGATATTATACAAACTCAAAAAGGAGTCCTCATTACAATTATTATCACACTATTTCACGTAATAGTGAGGACTACTAATGCTATCTTCAGGACCATCACTGCTTCCCGACTCGTCCCAAATATATTCTCATTTCAAGAGAACGGCAGTGAAAGAAAGGGTGAGCTCAACTAGCCCAAAGAAGAAATATTATGACTAAGATAATGCGTAATAAATTATCAATAGTCTTCAACAATGTTAAACCGATAAAATACAATAGATAACCAGTTTAATCTGCAATGAATATCTGAATCCATTAAAAGAGTCAAGTAGAAAATAAAGTCTACTATCATTTAGGTTTTAAAAGGTTTTTCATCATTTATTATAATTTGAGACTCGACTTTAATAAATATTCCACATCATCGAATCACCCCCACGACTACTACGCCAAGGATATTCTTTAAGATCACGACCACAATTATTCACGCACTACGCGCTAAGAATATTTGTGTATTCATTAATGGTCATGATCATGCCAACAACAATCCACCAATGCACTACTACTTAATCGAGGATTTTTACCACATCATTTGTAACATTACTACTACCATGATTACACCGAATAGTCTCTCATTCATAATCATACCAAGTCCATCTATGCACTACAGTGCCATGTATGACTTTCAACATAATAAAAACATGAGGATGATGACAATGATATAAGAATTCAATAAAACAAGTTCAAGAATTATTTTATCCGGGAATTATTAACGTCCAAATTATCAATATAATCTTCGTTTTGTGAGTAAAATTCAAGAATGATCGGAAGAATATTTTCATGAAAAGATCTTTGGATGAAACGCAAATATCGAGGATATTCCACTAATTTCATGGAGTATAGAAGTCAAAGTTTTAACTAACCGGGTATAATAAAGAGTGGAATAACAAAAGAAATCACCACGCATGCGATAGATCAAGATGCATAAAAGTTATTCCAATGAATAATAAATAACGGAACCGGGTTAGGTGAAATTCACAATCGGCAGTGATGTTCCAACAGAATAATAAAGACGGAACGGATCCGGTAAAACACACGATAGGATATTCCAACGAGAATAATAAAGAGCGGAACCAGGTCCTGTAAAACACACGATGTGATGTTCCAATGAGAATAATAGAAGAATGTCACCAAGTATAGGTAAACCAGCGTGATACAAAGTTATTCCAATGTAATAATAAGCAATGGAATAACAACAATTCTCTTCATGAATAAGAAAGAATAACACCCTTACATTTGGTAGGAGATTGAATCTTTAGAAGGTGTAAGAACAAAATACTCTTCTTCTTTCTCTCTTATTCTCTCTATACTTTCTCTCTATAGCTTGAATGAATTAAGTGAAAATAATGAAGCCCTAGGCCTCTATTTATAGAAGATTTCTAGCTTAAAGACTTTTCGTAGTGAAAAGGCAAGAGTGGCTCGACGATTTGGTTTGGCCGCTGTAATGTGAAACGACAAGTGGTTCGGCGCGCTGTAATGTGAAACGACAAGTGGTTCGACGTCTGGTAAAGGTAATTACTATTAACAAAGGTAAATACTATCGACGAAGGTAAATACTATTCACAAGGGTAATTACTATCGACGAAGGTAATTACTATCGATGAAGGTAAATACTATTCACAAGGGTAATTACTATCGACGAAGAGACTCTTAGATGATGACATATAGGCCCCCATAAAATAATCAAACTTACCACAAATCATTTTTTTCATCAACACATATTTAATCTTTCAACAATTATTAATCATTTATAACTTGTCGTCTCAATTATTGATTTAATACTATAACATATTATACATTGATCTTGTGACAATAATTGAATCAATAATATAAGAGATATGATCAACAATTCTCAGAAGTGATAATTGAAGCGTAGCTAAGTGACTTCTCACGTAAAGATCAATAATCAATACACGGTGTACTACTTAACTACGCCAGACATCGCATTTGTTTTTTACCACCGTAGGGTAGTTCAATGCTTTTAACGGTAATAACACCTCCGGCGTAGTTATTTTTATAAAATATTTTGTCGCTTTCTCATCCGAAATAATAATTACGTAATGAGGTCCACCAATGATTGAGCCATTATTATCGAATATTCCCTAACAAAAGAATATTCCTAATAGAAACGAATATTTTATAACAACTTGCATACTTTGCAAAATTTATAAATATTACCCACAACTATAACATTATATCAAATTTATTCCATAATATTCAAAAATAATATTTATAGAAAAATTCATCTTTATTTATAAAAGCTGGGATCTTACATTAAGCGTTAATGAATAGACGATGTTTACAAGATGAAGGTGACAAAAATAATAATAATGAACTCAAATAGAGTTTAATTGATGATATATTCAGAGAATGCTTATGAAACATTTTAAGATAATATGTTTGGGTTCAAAGAAGAACCTAAAGAGTTAAAATTGAGTCGAATAATCATAAGACAACATAATTAAAGTAAGAAGATTGAAAAGTTTGAAATTATTCCGTATTTTATTAGTTTAACATCGAATAATAATATAAAAATCAGAAGTTAGACGTATTGCTAACGACCAAAGTCGATAGATGAATTGTATGAATTTTGGGGCCCTCTCTCTCTACATGTATGTATATACATATATTTGTTAATTTTTATGCTTCTCGTTGTTAATTGGGTACCGGGTATCGGGGGAAGCGGTCGTTCTGTCGTGACCTGCTGATTCAGCCGCTGGCTATAAATGTTACCAGCGGAAGCGTTGGCAGCGATTCAGATGTTTTTCCTGGGGCATTTTATCTTACGGATCAAGAAACGGTGGATTATTACTGGATGGTTGTGTTTCTTCCTTCCATTCTGGTTTTCGGTGCATCGACTGTGTATCTAGTTGCAGGTGAGGAAAATGCTTAGCATTTGTTTTAATTAATTGGAAATGTGTATTTTAATATGGAAAAAGATTTGTTTTGTGAATTGAATGTATTTTTGGCATAAGAATAAACAGCATGGAATCATTTAGAAAATTTACTGTGGTTTATTTATATCTTTGTTCATATTTTGGGTTGCAAGCATATTTAGCATTTCTTTGTAGATGCAATCATGCATGTTTCTCTTCAATGATTTGGTTTAATGGGTAATATAGGCTGGAATTTCAGTTATACTCCATCCGTCCCAAATTAGAGATGCATTTTGACAAAACCCAAATTAGAGATGCATTTTGACTTTTGTCGGTCAATTTGAAAAATCCTTAAAATTCAAAA
This sequence comes from Panax quinquefolius, assembly GCA_020205615.1. Taxonomy (NCBI): domain Eukaryota; kingdom Viridiplantae; phylum Streptophyta; class Magnoliopsida; order Apiales; family Araliaceae; genus Panax; species Panax quinquefolius. The sequence goes on along the minus strand of CM035162.1, from coordinate 18,186,309 downwards.
TCTGTATGAAATTTTTAGATTTTAGTACAATCAATTATAATTGCTATAAACAAAAAGTGCCACTAATTTTTGTATTTGTTGTTTCCAAAAATTTATGAGGTCATATAAATATTGAGCCATAGAATTTTGCAAATTGACTTTAAAACATCAAAATCTCTAATTTTAGGACGGGGTTAGTAGGAATTTCCTCTTGGGTTTACGATATGTTTTGAGAAGATGATATAAGGTGTATTTTTATGGTAGATTTTGCTAAACTAATTTTATGGTATTGGTGCTGATGAGGAAGACGAACTCAAGTTGTCATTTTGCCAGTGCCATGTGGATCGTGTATGGTAAACCTACAAATCAAGGTGTTACGTACTCAACTGAAGTTTCAGAGGAGCAAGAGATCAGTCGCATAGGAGCAGGATCAATGAGGTACAACGCTTCGTTGAGCATTTTGTTCTATTCTTGTTCATATAATCTTTAATTTGTGGTAATTACACTAGTTTCCTTAATGTTAGGACTCAACTTACAAGTACTTTGAGGTAATCTTGGTTGATCCTGCAAATGCTACCATCTGAAATGACCCGAGGATCAACTGGATCAACAATCCTGTTCACAAGCACAGAGAGCTACGTGGGCTCACTTCAGCTGGAAAGAAATACAGGGGTTTATTTGAAAAAGGTCACCTCAACCACAAGGCTCGGCCTTCCCGCAGGGCAACTTGGAAGAGGAACAACACCCTCTCCATCCGCCGCTACCGATAATTATGTTGGCTTTCCTAGTTGCTTGTTTTGGTTTTTGTGGGAAGACATGTTGGGTTCTAAATAGTTTTGTAATTTATGAGGTGTACAAGACGATAGATGTGGTGACGATCGTGTTCATTAAAAGTAACTGATTAATCATGACTAGAAAATAGAATTGATACAAATTAATTTAACATTTATCCACACAATGGAGTTGCACAAGTGTGCCTCTAACAATGTAATTTTTCCTATTAATAACACTAAATGCTCTGCTTGCTTCTTGAAGGACAAGGCGGTTGTAGTAGCAGCAACAAAGGAACTTGGACCATCACTGCTCATCAATCTTCTTTGTTTCGATCACAGGTTCTCTCCGAGAAGCCTGCCCAAACTGAAATAAATAACATGTGCCACAAATTTAGCAAGTGAATTGAAAAAAGTACCGAGTTCTGCACATTATTTATAGGTTATACATGACCATGTGTGTATCTACAAGAATCATGCAAATGTGTTGTGCAGGTTCCAAGGGGACTATGAGTTTTATGTAATATTATACATTTTGATCATTTGATATATTGTACCAAAAAAAAGGAAAAAATAAACCTGAATTCGAAAAGCTTTTCAGAGGCAAATTTTCCCATTACATCTATGCAAAATTACAACTACTACCACCGACAATACGGTTTACCAAAATTTTAACTTAACACCATAAAAATCTACAACTTCAACAGCGGAAGCTAAAATAAATAAATAGTTACTTATGATTATTAGCACAGGGACTGCGGAAAAAAAGTGTATCCATAGACAAGTTCACCAACCCTGTCATCAAATTTGCCTGCACGACTGATACGCTCAAATATTAGTTTTGTACCTTGAGATTTGAGTTAGAAATCAGCCTTCTCATCATCCAAAGATCTAAAACCACAATTTCTGTCCCTTCATTGTTTTATACATTCAGACCAACCTCATCAAATCAGCTAAACCCTTTTCTCCTTTTTCATTTTGCAGCTGAAGCATTCCGGCCAAACTGGATAATCATGGGTTTGTGGCGTTTGCCTTTGAATACATAGCCGTACACTAAATTCTTCAACCAAGAGTTGAACTTAAAAGTAGGAGTTAATGAATGACAATGAATGAAGATACATCTGCCTAATTTCACTGGCAAATAGATATGTCATGTTTATGTTGATTAGCAAACTGTACAAGCATAAGGAACCTCCAAAATAAAGCTGCAAAATCCAACAAATTCTTCGTGCAGTGTAAATGTGAAGAACAGTGTTCTCCCAAATTGAGATAGACTAGTAAATATGTACTATAAACAATAAATTTCAACTTGGGGAAAATATGGAACAAGATGCATACCAAGCAGTCAGTTTGTCAATGATCACATATATTCAATGCTTTACGAGGTAACAGTTTATCTATATAATGAACCAACTTCATTTAAATACCGATTAGGGTGCCCTTAAAGTATCCTTCCATTTTAAAACTCAAACCTAGTGTTCCAATCTGCTATGAACCTCCATCAAGTTGTACCAGACGTTACGGTTACAATAAGCATGGTATCTACAAAAATAACTGAAACAGGAATCTTAGGCTGCATTACACAAGAAACATACCAAGGCGTGATGAGCAAGTTCAACAGATGGGAATGTAAGAAAAGCTTGACCCCTCATTCTTCCCTCCTGAAATCCAAAAGGAAATGCAATTATTTCCAGCATCAAATTTAATCCACTGAGCGACTTCACTCTGGAATTCTGGATTCAAATGCTGGTGTGTATACCATGCCCAAAGCTTGGTTTTGTAACCAAGACAAATCTTAATGTGATGACAAAATACCGGTGCAAGTTCATTCAATAACGTACTGAGACCATGCTGGCTGGACTACTAGTAAAGGAATTACACCACTTACTAGAGGTCTGTTCAAGTCTCATTTTGGTGGGGAGAGGTTTTGGACACGAAGGCGTCCCGTGTAACCTAAGCGTGTTGGATTTATATAAAGGAAAAAGTGTTAAGAAAAAAACCAAAGTAGAGACTTTTCAGCAACAGTTGTTAAATAAGATACCATGCAACTCAGTAGCTATCAATGTCTCTGTGTTTGTATGATGAATTGAACCGCGCATTGCACAATAAACTAATGAGACACAATGCCAATGGTTTTGTACGTACGAATGAACAAGAAAGAGGGACCGTGAAACTTGATTCACAAAACACTCAAATTAAGATCTTTTTCCAGGAAAAACATCAGAATCGCCAGCAACACTGTTGCCTCCGCCGGTAACATTTATAGTCAGCGGCTGAATCAGCAGGTCAGGGCAAAACGGCCGCTTCCCCCGATACCCGGTACCCAATTAACAACGAGCTTGAGCGATTTCTGAAAAATTCTCGCCATTTTCAGAGAAGAACATGCCGGATCGATTTCTCACTTTGGGGGAGAAGAGCTTGAGCGATTTCTGATTCGGAAGAAGCTCGATTTTGATTTGGGAGGAGAAAAGCTTTAAAACAAATTTGACAGAACGGCACCGTTTTGATGTACTGTGTAAAAAAATTTTACAAAGTTGTGTACAACCATTTTCCCCGTGTAGTAATAGTGTAGTTTAAAAATAAGAATCCCTTCTATTCCCTTTCAATACTTTTAAACTCACAAACAACAGAAAATTTAATTAAAATCTCATCCCATCCGTAGCTTCCTTTTTAAAACTCAGGAAAACTATAATCCCTTCTTATCCCTGCCCTCCTATACTTTCCCTTCACATCCCATCCCTCCAAACTCCCAACAAACGCAGTATTAGAGATAAATTGAATAACAAAAATTTGTATCCATTTTTCAAGATGCAAACCTTGCAAATGCGCTGGGAAAATGTTTGCACTCTCCCCTCATTGGGCATGCATTGCAGTTTGGCTTTCTCTTTGTACAGAAAACATACAGATTTGAGGGATATGTTCACCATTAGAGTTTTATATAGATAAGCGAAAAGTCAGAAAAAGTGATAGTAACACAATAAATAATTAAGAGAGAGTAGCTTTCCAAATGTAATTGAATGATAATGCAACTCATATCTGCAAATAGATAAATTATGAAATCATTAATTAAGATATATTTGAATTTTAAAGCCAATGAAGATAAGTGATAGCAAATAATATGGTAGAGGAAACAGGAATTACATTTTCGCTTGTCCAAGGGTGCACAATCGCGGATAAAGATATTTTTGAATGGTATCCACCATAGGGTACCTATATGGAAGGAACATCGAATTAGTCCTCCTTGAAAATTCAGTTCAATTTATTAGCTGGATTGAATGCTTACGATTCTAGAAGATGTAATTGAAGGGAGGGAAGTAGTTGCAGAGGGACCCATCCAAGTCGAACTGCCACCCGACCAACATTTGTGTCAGCCTTGTTAAAGATACAAACATTTTATGTTCTGAATTAGTACCATATTCTAGTAAACTAATAGTTGTCAACACTTTATTAACTTACTGGGAAGGCAACATGACCAAGTGTCAAAAGCCGTGTGCATTCCACACTTTTCAACCCTATACCATATATGCTCAACAAGTAGTCCCTATATGCACCAAAATTGAAAAAAAAACCATATTTTTGCGGAGTTGGTTCAGTGTTTACTAAATCTTAATGTCTTTCAAATGATTCGTGTTGTTCATAGTTTTCCCAAGTGTATAAACTTGTTAATACTAATGTTAACTTTTTAGGTTGGCTGGCTTACTTTGCATTTTTTGGTGGGACATCTCTGAGCCACTCAAGGTAGATACTCCCGTGATCTTCAACCAATCGATCAAAGAAGTCCTGCAAAAAATGAGTGATTACTATCAAATGTTGAAAAGGAACTTCAAACCTAGCTAATAGCCTTCATTATCTGCACCTCTCTCTCAGTCTGCCATCATTTTGATCATGAATTTTGTACCTTGATTTTTTCTGCAAGAATATTGTTCATTCCTCGTTGTTTGATGGTATCCACAACCTCTTTCACTGTTGCACGTCTAACAGCCTCCCAATCAACGGCATCCATAGTTTCATCAGTTCTTTCTCTTCTAGTAAAGTAGGTTCTCCTTGAATTGTCCCAATCAGTTGTATTTTCTTTCTTCTGCTCAGCTTTGGTTTTCTTTCTTCTAGAAACTCCTTCCACCTGAGAATTAATTTCATTTTCTCCTCTTTCCGTTCCGACTTCTTGTATGAAGCAATCATGCAATACTTGGGCATTGCTTACGAATACATAAGGTTTACTTTCTTCTGCCTCCTTATTCCTTCCAATTGAATTTTGGGCGGGAAATTGAGCAACAAAAGACATAAAGGCTGAGCTGGAGAAATGATTAACAACATTATCAACGACTTTAGGCGAGAAAAATCAATGAGACAATTTAAAGTTAGCTTCATGATTACCTCGAAAGAAAGTCGGAGACATTCTGAGTTAGATACGCTCCTACCACTGCATCCACTACTGAACCACGCCATTTTGAAAAACATCTATCACCTGTGAATTCATGCTATGCAATCAGTAAATCTCCATAGGTTATATTTCATGTACACAAAAAACATAAGTAAAATAAAAAGTACATAAAGTTTATTGATGGTGTACATCTAATGTAGAAGAGTAAGTAATCGAATACAGTTTTAAGGAAATTAGATCAATAACTCGAGCAAATAATGTGTTATTCCACTAAAGTTCGTAAAAAGACCACAATGTCAACTAAATATACCTTGGAGTTCGTATATCGACCACAATGTCAATCACATTCCTGGATGTTTTAAAAGAAACGTTTCTTTGTCTATAAATTTGTTAGATTTCAATCCAAATATAACAGTACAGCAAGGGCAGCTATTTATAATCAAATATTATATTCAATAAAACTGAAAATGAGAGTGTTGTGTCTTTGTTGACTTATTTCGGCCCAAATATCAAATTTGGCATTCGAAGAGGGGCACTTAATTCAAAATGATTAATGCAATAGTTAATACGGTAAACAACTTAAAAAGTATTACCAAGTACAAAATTGTTATTTCGAAATTAAAGTAATTTAACATCACAATTTGGATTTTAGAATCTCACAGATTAAATAGGATCAAAGTTAAATGGGACTCTTTATGTGGAAGAATGGGAGTATTTTTTTTAAATATTTTAGATAGGGAATAAGATGGTACCTTGGAAGCGACGCAATATGGTTATAAAAATATGCAATTGTGCTTCTAATAAATGTCTCTCTCTAGCCCAATATGCCTTCTTCACAGGGTCAGCTTCTGCTTCTTCATCATGGGTACTTCCACCATTAGCCATGAGCAGAACCCAAACTCTCTCCGACTCCTGATCAAGATCGATTTTAGGTGGTGATTTACTTTTTGTTAGAAGATTCCCTTCATATGGAACTATTGTGCGATCGACATTTGGATCTCGCACCACAAGTTGGCCATATTTCTCATTGATACTAAGATACTTAAACTTTTGAAGAACAACATCAAGGAAACCTACATCAAATTCACATCAACAAAATTAGCACGTCCTCATTAGAATAATTAGATAGATATAGAATTCCAGTTAAAGGGGAAACTGCTTACTATCAAGTGTAGAATCTTTGTAAGACACTTAATTATTAAGAGAGGGTCTCAGTTTATTCTGTCTCCTTTTCGTAACTTTTTCTTTGTCTGTAACTTGAGCTGCCATTTGCTTTTCATCACTAAGGTCTTGCAGAAGATAAGTTGATGGAAACTGATTACTAATAGAATCTGTACTTCGAAAAACAAAGTTGCACCTTTTAGTGACTCTCTTCAATCTCTTCCTTTTTTATTTTACTACTGGTTGCAAGGTCATCACGCATATGAAAGATTCTGGATCATTCATTGCAGCCATGGTTTGTTCTTCCATGGGAAAAATCATTCTAACAGACATCTCTTGCATTTGGCGATCACAGCTGGAAAACCCAGAGCTGCAGTTTAGCTTCGACTTTTTAACCCCATTGCATAGCTTATTCAGATTCACTTTACAATTAGGAGGGACAAGAATTACCTTTTGTTTGCCCTTACTCTGACTTCCCCTACCTTCTGCAGTTATAACAGACCCCCAAGTCTTGTAAACTGTTGCCTTTTGTCTCCTCATCCTTCTTTTCTTGTATATCCTGGGAAAATTTGGACTACTTTTTCTGCTATTACTCAAACATTGGTTTACTTTGAATATCCTTTGATAAACTCGCAAAGAGTTGTACTTGCAACCAGTTTGATTTGTGACATCTTCTCTTTCGGCCAATGACATGTTACCACTCGGAATGCAACCCTCAGAATTGGTGAAATTGTTCTGGTTTGACCGTGCAGTTGTGTCTATCACTGGTAAATTTTTCACTTTAGTGCAGATGCCAGGCTCACAAATTCCCAAATTCAAGTCTATATTTTCAACTCTTTTATTCCGACGTTGATATTGGTAAACAAATAGCTTGCCATCTTTTCCATCCGAGTTGAGATTTAGAGATCGCCTAATTAAAATGCCAAAATCAGCTCTACAACCGCAAACTCCTCCAAAACGTACTCCTCCAAAACATGCTACTTCTAAGCCAAGAGGAGAAGCTGTGTTAGGAACAATAGCTTCAAACTCTTTTCCAATTCTTCGAAGACGTGGAATGACATGCTAAACAAATAGCTTAATAAATTAATATTAATGATATTTAAGTTATTTAATAAATATATTAAATGAATGATGAAAAATAGATTTAATGATTTAAAATTATATAAAAATAATTTAAAGGATTATGAAAATATTTTAAGTTATAAAATATAACTTTTGATATTTTGTCATGAAAAATATTAATGATATTAGATTTATTTAATGCTTATATTAAATAAAATTAGTTTAAAATGATTTTAAGATTATAAAATTATTTTAAATAAAAATAAAGTTTTTAAGAATATTTTAAGTTATAAAATATAACTTTTAATATTTAAAAGATAATTTCATTAATAATTAATATTAATGATATTAATTTAATAATAAATGATATTAAGTTTATTTGATAACTATATTAAATAAATGGTTTAAAAATGATTTTATTTATTAAAAATAATTTAAAAGTATATAAATGAATTAAAAATATTTTAAGTTATACTTAATGACTTTTAATATTTTGAGGAATAGTGCATTAATATTTTTATATTAATGGTAATCATTTAAAATAATTTTAAACGCTTTAAAAATTCATTTAAGGGTAATATTAATACTTTAAAAGTATTTTAAGTTATTATAAATAACTTTAATATGTTGACAATGGTTTCATTAATAGTTTAACATTAATTAAATATTAATGATAATAAAATTATTTGATATTTAAATCATTTTATAATGATTCCGGTGTTTGAAAATTTAAAATAATTTATAATAATTGTTTAAAAAAAATTATTACAAGTCATTTAAAAATGATATGACTGTTATTTAAATAGTCTAAATAGATATTGAACTTCGATATAGAGTCTTAGACTCGATAATTACTCGATAAAGTCGTCGGTACGCCGACAGGTTTAAGAAATTGATCTGGACTTGCATAATGTGCTTGTATGTGTGTTTATTTATGATTTAATGACTGTGAAACATGTGTGACAATGTGATTAGGTTATGTGCTGACTGCAATAAGTAGTACTATGTGTTATGATATGTGATTCTAATCGATAGAATGATCTTATTAATGATAGGTTTTGGTATAAAAGATAAAACTAAGTTACGTATTATAAGCAGCAGACCAGGCAAGTATCCTACCTTTGTATTTTCTTTATGCAATGGACATGAGTAAGAATGTTTCACAATTATATTATTATTATGCTAGATTATTAAACCTATTGTGATATATTCTACATCCGATCATTGTTTATCAACATGATATTATATTATAAAATTCAGATATATATTTCGCTTAGATTTATTTTCTAAACATGGTTATACAAGTGTCCCCACTTGGATAATCATTGTATTTCCCGAACATGGGAAATTTTTTATGTGCCAAGGCGGACAAAGGATGAACGATAATATCGTTCTTGCAATGTAGTATTGATCAGTACAGGGTACATGGGATGTACACCCTCGTGCCCGTAAGTTATGACAGATTGCAGATGAAGTTCTGTCTAACCTTTTCGAAAACAGAAAACAATGTTCATAGTCTGTCTACTACCCTATATATATAGTCAGTACGTAGTTTCAAAAATTTTGATATAGAAATAATATATGGTTATGATTGGTTCAGTTTACTTCACAACTATTGATTTGTTGTAGAAGTGACGTACAAAGAAAACATTTATTTCTTTCAGCTAATTATATTTATAATTGTTATTACTTGCTGGGCACTCAAATGCCCATCCTTGCTTAATTTAAATGTTTTCAGCTTAGTGTGAATAGCTAGAAGGTTTAGTCAAGAACAAGTGAAAAGGAAAACAAACAGAATAACTGTTAATGATATCTTTTGTAATAATTAGACAATATTTTAGACCATGATATTTATTATCTATCATGTAATATATTGTAGTAAAGGTTGCGTACTTGGGATTTGACTATGATAAATGTAAGATAATTTTGATATTCATATTATTGTTATTATTATTAGTATTATTCCGCTTATAGAAATGGTATCGTAAAGCACCGAGTTCGGGTTTCAAGTACCTGAATTTGGGGGTGTTACAATTACCTGATGAATATCTTTGGCCCATGGTGCAAAGATGTACAGGTGTTGAGATGAACATGACCAACTGGTGATACAAATGAATATATTTGGCCCGTAAAGCAAAGATGAATATTTGGTTCAAAATGTATATTGATTGTTGTTACAGGGATAAAATATTGATGATGGACTTTTAAATCATAGAAGGTAGTATATTTCATTCTCTACTTAACTCTTCTAATGAATTATTATTTTCGCTGTGAATATTGATCTAAAACTTGTTGTCCATTATATTTTATCTGATTTATTGAAGGCTAAGGAAAAATTTTTCTACATTATCTTAGTCATAATATTCTTTACTAGGCTAGTTGAGCTCACCCTTTTCCTTTTTGTTCTATTTTTCTTCTTAGGAGGTGAGAATATAGCGAAAATTAGTCGGGGTATAGAGTGATGTTCTAAGATAGTTGTTTAGCAGTCCTCACTATTTTGTAAAATAGTATATCAATAATTGTAATGAGGACTTTATTTGAATGTGGATATTGTCTAGAAGACAATATTTTTATTTAAACTCACAGTATATGTGTTGTCGTATTTTACACAATAATTGTAATAATGAAGTTGTAGTTATTTTCTGTACCATGTATTTGGCAACTCGAAATGGGTTGTGTGGACTTATTTTGGGGGCGTCACAGAAAATCCATTGTATCTTCCCCAACGGGTGATGAAGCCTACCATCAAGTCAAAGGGGAAAATTCCCATGGAGAAGATTGAAGAATTCCTCTGTACTATGGGACACAATGAAGCCAAGGTGGTTTTAAGCTTGAAAGAAGCTCCATAACAAATTTCCATATTGGACTTGGTTTTCTCTTCCGAAGATCACAGGAAGGTCTTGCTAAGGGGTCTTGGAAGAGGCCCACTTGCCAAAATCAGTGGATGTTGAAAAGTTCCATCATCTGGTTGATTACATCTTTAACAACAATGTGATATCTGTCACTGATAATGACATACCTCCCGAAGAGATGGGTCATTGCAAATAGTTGCACATAGTGGTTAAGTCCTCCAGATATATGGTGGGAGGAGTACTGATAGATGGAGGATCATCCTTAAACATCTGCCCTTACGCCACCTTGGAGAAGATGAACATTAATCTCAATAGGATCTAAAGCAGCCATGCAATTATCAAAGCTTTTGATGGATCCCGACGAAATGCTGTCGGAGAAATTGAACTACGTGTGGAGATCGGTCCACAGACATTCTGCGTATCCTTTCATGTGCTCAAAATAGCTACACGATACAATCTACTTTTGGGAAGATCATGGATTTATATGGATGGAGTCGTCCCTTCCACCCTTCATTAGCAGCTCAAATACATTATTAATAGTAGTTCTCGATCACACGTCATCATCTTTGAGCGTAATGTCCCGGATAAGGTGACATACCACTCATCGCTTTTAATGCGTAAGTTGAGCTTCCACCGCCTTCCGAGCCCTTGAGGTGAGCAACACTCATTATCAACCCATTGGGACGTCACCTTTGATAACCAAAATTTTTGTCGAGGTAATGTCGACAAGTCAAGAGATGATATTTTTGGGTTATCAACCTAGACAATGGTTGGGCAAAGATCATCAGGGCACTAAGTGCCCAATTCAAGTTCCCAGTCAAACAGGGATAGCCGGACAAGGCTATTCTTCTAGTTTCAGTCACAAGAATCCTCACAAACACAAACAGGTTCCTTCATCTTTTTCCACACGGTGATTGCCTAAACCTACAGAGGCTGAGCCTGTACGTCCTCTATTAAAGGTTCCTACTTATGTAATGGGTATGTTATTTCCTAAGCCGATACCGGTCAAAGGAAAGGAAGTCCTGATTCCAGATCCTGAAGTGGAGGAAAAGGAAAGGAGACGTAAACAAGACATTGCTAGGCGGTTATCAAACATAAGCGTTGTGATGCCCCCAAAATAGGTATACATCACCCATATTGAGTCGCCAAATACATGATACATAAATCAAATACAAACTTCTTTTATACAATACGACAATAACGTACCTTAGAGTTTTCACACGAATATTATCTCATTGACAATATTCAAACTCAAATGAAGTCCTCATTACATTTATTATCACACTATTTCATAAAATAGTGAGGACTACTATAGCCACCATCTCGGACCATCACTCTGTTCCCCGACTATTCCCGACTACGTTCTCATTTCCAGAAGAGAACAATAAAAGCAAAAGGGTGAGCTTAACTAGCCCAGTAAGAAATATTATGACTAAGATAATGCAAAATAAATTATCATTAGGCTTCAACAGTGTTAAACTGATAAAATACATTAAACATCAAGTTTAACTGCAGCGGAACAAGCAATCAATTAGAAGAGTCAAGTAGAACATTATATCTACTATCTTCTATGATTTAAAAAGTTTTTCATCAACTTTATCGCTGAGACTTAGCTTAATAAATAAACCACATCATCGAATTATCCCTGCACTACAGGCCAAGAATATTCATGTAATCATTAATGGTCATGATTATACCGAATAATCCCTGTTCATAATCATACCAACAATTGTCCATCAATGCACTACGGGCCAATGAGGACTTTTACCACATTATTTATAATATTACGGGTCATAATTATACCAAATGATCCCTGGTCATAATCATGTCAATCAACAGTCCATCTATGCACGTAAGCCAAAGATGACTTTCATCACAATATAAGCATGAGGATGATGACAATGATATAAGCATTAATCAAACGAAATCAAGGATAAATATTAAAGACTTTAAATTTATCCAGAGTTTTTAAATATCTAAATCGTCAACATGATACTGCTTTGTAGAGTAAAATTCAAGAATAATATTCATGTATCAAAAATAATTTGGACAGAATTTTTTTTTTTTTTGGGTGAATAGTATCTTGTGAATAGTACCCTATGAATAGCACTTCGGGAATAGTACCTCCTGAATAGTATCCCATCATAAAAAGTGCCCCAAATACCCGAGTGAATAATATTCAAGTGAATAGTAACCTGGTGAATAGTAAATCAAGAATAGTACTCCGGCATGAAAAGTGCCCCGAATACTCGAGTGAATAATATTTGAGTGAATAGTAATCGGGTGAATAGTAACTCATAAATAGTAACTCATGAATAGTATTCCAGTATGTAAAGATCTATAATTATCAAGAAAACTCATAATAATATTTTCATGAAAAGATACTAGATGAAGCGCAAATATAAAGGATATTCTACTAATTTCATGGAGTATAGAAAGAAATACTTTAACAGAATGAGGGTATAATCAAGAATATGAGACGAAATAATATTACTCACATACTACAGAGTATGGAAGAAATTATTATTCCTTATGAATACTGAACAAAAATAATATCCCTTACGACTGTTGAATGAAAATAATATTCCTACGAATATTGAATGAAGATGATTTTCCTTACGAATATTGAATCGAAAATAATATTCATACGAATACTGAAAATATTATCTCTTGAATATGAAATAAATAATACCCTTACCTTAGAAGAAGATTTGGATACTTGGAATAGTGAAGTAGCGGACTTCTTCTTCTTTCTTCTAACTTCTCTCTTTTCTCTCTAAATTCTCTCTTGTGAGTCTTAGTGAATTGGTGAGAATGAAGGAAGAATGAGCTTCTATTTATAGAAAAATATAGTTTCGATAATTGCACATTTTGGGGCTCAAAATATTACAAGATAATACCTTCTTCTTTTTCTTTCATTTTTAATTTAGTCTTTGCAAGTATTATCAAACTTGCACCACCTCCCCTAATAGTACATCATGTGAATCAATAGTACAATCCTGTGACTCAATAGTTCTATACATGTGAAAAAAATAATTAAAGTATAGTACCTTCATCTATACCTCTATTTTTAATTTAGTCATGCAAGCATTATCATTCCTGCACCACCTCCCCTAATAGTGCATATATGTGAATCAATAGTACACACATGTGAACAAATAGTTATAAGCATGTGAATTAATAGCAATTAATTGCTCATTTATTCTATTAATTACCCGATTGGTCAATATAACCTCTAGAAATCAATTATTATCGGAATAGATGTCGATTTCCACTAACACTAATAATCCCAACACAATGGAAATATCAATTTCATCTTTAATATACACGAACTTATTCATCATTAATATTATAACTCACGATATTTAACAACCAGATCATTCCCAGGAAAGAGGGGACTTTTCGATAAGGATTTCTCCCTATTGGCGCGCAGTTAGGTGACCAAACCTCTCTTCGACAGAACTTTCTAGACATCGTTAATATTGCAAATAATAATATGAATAACTTTTTCGTCTCAATTATTGATTTAATAATAATAAATATTATGCAAATGATATTGTGACAATAATTGAATCAATAATATGAGAGATATTATGCAGCAATTATTGTAGCAATAATTGAGTATAACTAAGTGACTTCTCATGTAAGCATCAATAATCAATATCGTATGTTACTATGCAACCATGCGTATTATTGTACTTTTATTACCGGGTAGTTCAACAGTTTAACGGTAAAACTTTCGTCGTTATTTTTATAAAAAGATATTTCTGTCGTTTTCTAACTATGAAAATACTTCCATTGTGGGGTCCACCAATGATTGTGCCGTCGTACGAATATTCCCTATTAAAACAAATATTCCTCGACCAATCGAATATTCCCTGACACAACGAATATTTTATATCAACTTGCTTACTTTGCAAAATTTTCAAATGTCACCCTTAACTTTAACCTTTATCAATTTAACCATTTACTAAATAAAATAATAATTATAAGAAAATTGAATACTTTCATTTTATAAAATTTGGGATCTCACAATCTCCCCTCCTTATGAAATTTCGCCCTCAAAATTTACGTACGTGCCTGGTATGTCGAAGAGATGATAATACCTTGTCAGATTCTAACTCTTGAGGTATAACCTTTGAGCGTAGAATATATTCATTCTTATCCAATATTTTAACAAGTACTTCCTCATACGTTAAATCTTCAGCTATCTCGTCTAGTTCTAATTTAATAATGTGATTCGGGTCATCCATATATTTACGTAACATCGATACGTGAAAAATGTTATGAACACGCGACATACTTGGCGGTAAAGCGAGTCTATAAGCCACAGTTCCTACTCCACTAAGAATTTTGAATGGCCCAATTAAATTGAGGGTTGAGATTTACTCTCTTCATCGATTCTTGCTTCTAGAATAATGCCCTCTTGAACCTTCTTCTTCACATTCATTAGCTCCGGGTGTGTAGCTTGAGCAGTTTTAACTTTATCAGTTAACGTCGATTCTACTCATATTATTTGACATCATCACGTGGGTCTTTAGAGTCTTTAACTCTTTCTTTATCATTTGCAAGTCATATGAAATGGGTCTTTGGGTTAACAACACTACAATCGTAAACGCATACGATCTTCTACTCAATGCATCAGCTACCACGTCATTTTTTCCACGATAATATTGAATGGTATGGTCGTAATCTTCAACAGCTCGAGCCAACGTCTTTGGCGCATTATACGTTCGTTTTGGTTGAAGAAATATTTAAGGGTTTTAGAAATGGGTTTTGTACTAGGGTCAATACAAAATTCGATTTCACGCTCTGTGGTAGGCCATGAAGTCTTCAGAGAATATGTCAGGAAATTTATTAAAGATAGAAATATCATTTAAAATCTGTGACTCTCATCCAAGACTTGGATAACACATGTAATGAAGGTTTCTCCTAATGGAGTTTCAATAGATAAGTCAAAGTCTAATTTCTTAGGAGTTAAATTTAAACGTTGAGCGCAAATAGGAGAAATAAAAGAATAGGTAGAACCGGTATCAAATAAGGTATAGACTTTGCTAGAGTTTATGATTAACTAACTCGTGATAACTTTGTTTAGGTTATTCGCTTTTGAGAAGTCGCGAAAAATGCTCTTCTTGAAACCACAGACTTTGTTTTGTCCATATCTACCTTTGGTGCCACCGTCCCAGCTATATTTGATTTCGCTACAGGACAAAATTGAGCTATGTGACCATCTTTTCCACAACTAAAACATACCTTGGAAGGCGTGAACAATTTGGACTTATGTGTCCCTCCTCTCCGCATCTGTAGCATCTAACTGGCGGTCGTTCTCCTCCCCTAGAATTTGTTCTTTGGTCTTTGGTCATTGCTTCGACGCGTCTTCCCATCATCGTTAAATCTTCTCTTCTTGAATTTTCCACTTGAATCATTTCTTCTATTATCCTTGCCATGATTACCACCGAAGTGGTTACTATTTCTTGCCTGACAATTTCCTTCACGATGGTTATCGTTGTTCCGATGGCCGTTGCCACCGGTACAATTAGTATCGTGTTGTTGGTCATTATCTTTTGGCTGGGTTGGCTCATTATCGTGCTCCAATAACTGAGCCCTATTCACAACATCTGAATATAAACAAAGTTTGTGAGAAATGAGGTATTGACGTATCTTAGGTTTCAAACCTCTTAGAAACATCCGCGTCATTCTCTCATCATTATCAACCAAGTGGGATGCAAACCGAGACAACTCGGCAAACTTAGCTTCATACTACGACACAGTCATATTGTTTTCCTCCAGTTTGATAAACTCCACCTCCTTCATGTGACGAATACTTTCGGGAAAGTACTTGTCGTTGAACAGTTCTTGGAACTTCTCCCAAGACATCTTCAGTGTGGCAGGCTGAGTATGTTTTACTGATTCCCATCAGTAATCTTCCTCTCCTCGCAACATGAAGGTGGCTAAGGGAACCTTTTGCTCCTCGGAGCATCCCAAGACATCAAATATCTTAGTGATCTGCTTTATCCACATCTCCGCTTTAAGTGGTTCTGGCTCTCCCAAAAACGCCGGTGGTCCCAGCTCCTTAAACTACTTAGAGGTGACCATCCGAGAGTTGCCAGTGTTTCCACCTGCATTTTGAACCGAAGTCTCTCTCGCCTGATGTTGCATGAATTGCATAAAGCCTCTAAACATCCCATCATTCATCATCTGATCGGTGTTGTTGTTTACCTGAGGATTATTATCTTCCTAATGAACATTATCCTGGGTATTGATCGTTGGTGACTCAACGGTCTCATGTGCTTCATTGCTTATCTCAACATTTTCAGATGCCATTTTTAAACACTGCCACGAAATAAGGGTTAATTGACATATCACATATTATCCCTATACTCTGACCGACCAATTAAATACCAAATAAACTTAGGTAGGTCATACTAGCGAAGGAATTTCCCGTCTCTCCCCTCCTAGTTCTTGTCTCATATCTCAGCCAGGGATCATATCCCTAAGCTTTGATACCAAATGTGACGCCCCCAAAATAGGTATATATCACCCATACCGAGTCGCCAAATACATAGTACATAAATCAAATACAAACTTCTTTTATACAATACGACAACAACGTAGCTTAGAGTTTTTACACGAATATTATCTCATAGACAATATTCAAACTCAAATGAAGTCCTCATTACATTTATTATCACACTATTTCATAAAATAGTGAGGACTACTAATAACCACCATCTCTTGACTATCACTCTGCTCCTCGACTAGTCCCAGCTTTATATTCTCATTTTCCTCAAGAGAAATGAAAGCAAAAGGGTGAGCTTAACTAGCCCAGTAAGAAAAATTATGACTAAGATAATGCAGAATAAATTATCATTAGCCTTCAACAGTGTTAAACTGATAAAATACAATAAACATCAAGTTTAACAACAGCGGAACAAGTAATCAATTAGAAGAGTTAAGTAGGGCACGATATCTACTATCTTCTATGATTTAAAAAGTTTTTCATCAACTTTATCGCTGAGACTCAGCTTAATAAATAAACCACATCATCGAATCATCCATGCACTACGGGCCAAGGATATTCATTTAATCATCAATGGTCATGATTATACCGAAAATCCCTGGTCATAATCATACCAACAATTGTCCATCAATGCACTACGGGCCAATGAGGACTTTTACCACATCATTTGTAACATTACGGGTCATGATTATACCGAATGATCCCTGGTCATAATCATACCAATCAACAGTCCATCTATGCACGTAAACCAAAGATGACTTTCATCACAATATAAGCATGAGGATGATGACAATGATATAAGCATTAATCAAACGAAATCAAGGATAAATATAAAGACTTTAAATTTATCCAGAGTTTAAAAATCTCCAAATTGTCAACATGATACTACTTTGTGGGAGTAAAATTGAAGAATAATATTCATGTATCAAAAATAATTTGAATGAGAAAAAGAAATATATTTTTAATTGAATTGTACCCCGTAAATAGTACCATGTGAATAGTTCCCCGACATGAAAAGTGCCCCAAATACCCGAGTGAATAATATTCGAGTGAATAATAACCGTGTGAATAGTAACTCGTAAATAGTACTCCGGCATGAAAAGTGCCCCGAATAGCTGAGTAAATAATATTTGAGTGAATAGTAACCGGGTGAATAGTAACCCATAAATAGTAACTCGTGAATAGTATTCTAGTATGTAAAGATCAATAATTATCAAGAATGCTCGTAATAATATTTTCATGAAAAGATACTGGATGAAGCGCAAATATCAAGGATATTCTACTAATTTCACGAAGTATAGAAAAGAAATACTTTAATGAGAATGAGGGTATAATCGAGAATATGAGACGAAATAATATTACTCACATACTACAGAGTATGAAAGAAAATATTATTCCTTATGAATACTGAACAAAAATAATATCCCTTACGACTGTTGAATGAAAATAATAATCCTACGAAAATAATAATCCTACGAATAATATGAATAACTTTGTCGTCTCAATTATTGATTTAATAATAATAAATATTATGCAAATCATACTGTGACAATAATTGAATCAATAATATGAGAGATATTATGCAGCAATTACTGTAGTAATAATTGAGTATAACTGAGTGACTTCTCACGTAAACATCAATAATCAATACCGTGTGCTACTATGCAACCATGCGTATTATTGTACTTTTACTACTGGGCAGTTCAACAGTTTAACGGTAAAACTTTCGCCGTTATTTTTATAAAAAGATATTTCTATCGTTTTCTAACTACGGGAATACTTCTGTTGTGGGGTCCACCAATGATTGTGTCATCGTACGAATATTCCCTATTAAAACGAATATTCCCAGACCAATTTAATATTCCTCGACACAACGAATATTTTATATCAATTTGCTTACTTTGTAAAATTTTTAAATGTCACCCTTAACTTTAACCTTTATCAATTTAACCATTTACTAAATAAAATAATAATTATAAGAAAATTGAATACTTTCATTTTATAAAATTCGGGATCTCACACGTGTCATAGTCCATATTGAGGGTATGAACAGAGACATCTCAGACGATGATTGTCCAGACATCATGGTCATCATTTGAGAGAAGGAGGACGATAACAGCCCCTTCATCAGTGCTGTGCACTAGGACTTCACCCTTGACAATTGGAGCAACATTCCATACATTTGCCGACAAGGGTAAAAAAGGTTAGAAACTCCATCTGTCCTGTAGATAGCAATAACTGCTTATTTTTTATGTACAATATTAGCTGTTGTTTTGTCATTACATGCTAACACTTTATATGATTGAACAGTTTCATATATTAAGTGAAAGCATTTTGTTTCAGGACTCTAAAGTTAGATGTGCCTAAACTTACTGATGAGGTGCTTATTCTCGACAAGGACTGTAACTTTAATGTAAAGTTGGACTCAGACTTGATGGAAGTACAAGAGGACTATGAGATACCTCAGGAGATCAAAGAATGGGTCTAAGACAAACCCAAGCCAAATCTTGACCAAACCGCCTCTTTCAACCTCGGAACCTCAAAAAACCCCAAACAAATCCAGATTGGTATAGACCTCACTCCAAACCAAAGGAATGATATGGTTACTCTATTGACCCAATTCCATGATGTGTTTCCATGGTCTCATGAAGACATGGTCGTTTTGTCCACTGACATTGTCATTCATCGCCTTCCCATCAAAGAGGGATTTAAGCCAGTCAGGTAGAACCTCAGGCGATGGAGTTTAAAAGTTATAGAAGAATTGTGAAATAATTTCAAGCCGGCATAATCATGGTATCAACATATCCTGAGTGGCTATCCAACATAGTCCTAGTGCCTAAACCCGGAGGAAAGGTACGAGTTTGCGTGGATTACAGAGATCTGAATAAAGCTTGTCTGAAAGATAGATTTCCCGTGCCATTCATCCACATACTTATTGACAATACAACATAGTACAACATGTACTCCTTTGCTGATTGCTTTGTGGGGTACCATCAAATCATGATTGCTGAAGAGGATTGTGAGAAAACTGCATTCATCACTCCTTGGGGAACCTTTTGCTACAGACGGTTGTCATTCGGCCAAATTAATGCCGGAGCTACCTATCAGCGGGTCATGATGGCTTTTTTCCAAGATTTAATGCACAAAGAGATAGAGATCTATGTGGATGACATCGTTGTCAAGTTCTGAAGGGAGGAAGACCACCTAGACCATCTCATAAAGCTCTTCAAAAGGTTGCGTAAGTACAACTTGAAGTTGAATCCAGCCAAGTGCGACTTTGGCATTAGATCAGGCAAGTTGCTAGGATTCCTAGTCAGCCACAAAGGGATTGAGCTGGATCCCTCAAAAATCCAGGCCATCACAGAAATGCCCATACCTCAGACAAAGAAGGAAATACAGTTATTTTTGGGAAGAATCAACTTCATCGGCCGATTCATCTCCCAACTCACAGCAACCTGTGAGCCTATATTCAAGTTGTTAAGGAGGAACTCCTCCATGAAATGGAATGATGAGTGTCAAAACGCCTTCCTTATAATCAAAGAGCAGCTAGTTAAAGCTCCTATTTTGGTACCCCCTAGGGATAGTGTTCCCCTGTTCATGTACCTATCCATTAATGACAACGCCATGGGTTGCATGCTGGGACAAAAAGATGATAGAGGCCAAGAGCGAGCTATCTATTACCTCAACAAACGATTCAGCAGTAGTGAACACAAGTACACTCTGATTGAGAAGAATTGTTGTGCTTTAACATGGGCTTCAATGAGGTTACAACATTACCTCCATGGTCACACAACCCATCTCATATCCTGCGTGGATCCTCTAAAGTACATGTTCAGCAAACCCATATTGAATTATCGACTGTCCAAATAGCAGTTGATCCTACAACAATTTGACATCGTCTATATGATGTAAAAGTCTATCAAAGGTCAAGAAATTGCGGATCAACTGGCCGCCACACCTTCAGGGGATTTTAAACCCTTAGAAATATACTTCCCCGATGAAGGGGTAATGATAATTCATCAACACCAGTAGGATGATACACACCCATCATGGAAGACGTATTTTGATGGAGCCATAAACACGGAAGGTTCTAGGGCTGGAGCAGTTCTAGTATCCATTATGGGGGAGCAGTATCCCGTCGTCGTTAAATTATAGTTTGTCAGCACCAACACCACAGCTGAGTATGAAGGTTGTATCATGGGGCTAAAACTTACCCAATTAATGGGCATCAGACAGTTAACTATCTTTGGAGATTCCGAATTGGTAATCAGACAAACCATTGGGATCTATCACACCAAAGAGCTACATTTTCTTCCTTACCATCGGCGGAGTTATACGATGGCTTTTTGAGTTTGAAGAAATATCCTTCCTCCACATTCCTCGAATAGGAATGACTTTACGGATGCACTAGCAACTTTGGCCTCCTTGATCAATATACCTGACAAGGAAAACATGCCAAATATCATATTTACCTCAAAAAAGGCTCCAACCTTTATGGGAATTAAATTGAGAAGTATCGGATGAACTACCTCCCATCCAACACCCTTGGTATCAACATATCAAGGAGTATCTCTGCGAGATGGATCTATACCCGCTAAAAGCGAGTCCTGTTGAGAGAAAGCGGATCCATCGAATGGCTATGAAATTCTACTTGAGCGGAGACGCACTCTATAAGATAAATGCAAGACTAGGTCTCCTCAGATGTCTAGACAAGGACCAAGCTCAGAGGCTCATGGATGAAATCCATGGTGGACTATGTGGCCCACACATGAGCGGCCCTTTACTTGTTAAGAAGTTCCTAAGAACAGGGCATTACTAGCTCTCTCTCAAGGCTGGCTGTGATAATCACATCAAGAGATGTTATCAATGCCAAATTCATGGAAATACTATCCACGCCCCTCCAAGGGAGCTCCACAATATGAGTTCACCTTGGCCCTTCTCAATGTGGGGAATGGACGTGATCGGGCCCATCGAGCCCAAAGCTAGTAATGGGCATCGATTTACCTTTACCATGATCGACTACTTCACCAAATGGGTTGAAGCAGCCTCCTTCCCCAGGGTTACCGAATAAGTTATCATTGGTTTCATCAAAAACAATGTCACTTGTCGATATAGACAACTAGAGGTGATTGTGTTAGACAATGCTAAGAACCTCAACAACCAAAATGATGGAGGAGTTATGCGAGAAATTCCACGTCAAACATCTCAACTCAGTCATCTACCACCCAAAGATGAATGGTGTTGTTGAAGCGGCTAATAAGAATATCAAGAAGATCATGAAAAAGATGTTCGCCAATCACAAAGGATGGCCTGACCTGTTGCCTCTGAATCTATTAGCCTACAGAACGTCAATGTGCACTTCCACTGGGGCAACCCTCTACTCATTAAACTATGGGATGGAAGAAGTGCTCCCAATAGAAGTTGAAATGGAATCCCTCGAGTGTTGATAGATGCTCAGCTGGATGAAGACCAATGGTTACAAGATAGGTATCACCAATTGTCTCTAATAGACGAAAGTTGAACCGCTGCCATTTTCCATGGTCAATTATACCAACAGAGGATCGCTATATCCTACAACAGAAAAGTCCAGCTATGGCAATTCAAAGAGCATGACCTGGTCTTAAAGAAGGTTCTTGACAACCAAGATCAGTCCAAAGGAAAATTTTCCCCGAACTGGGAAGGCCCGTTTGTTGTCAAGGAGGTATTGACCGGAGGTGCTCTCAGATTATAGGAGATGATTGGCGATGAATTTTCACAGCTCATCAACTCAGATACCATGAAATGGTACTATATCTAAAGTTACTAGCAAACTAACATCCTAGTTTTGGATCACCATATCCCCAGACTTCAGGTTTTCTAAACCACACTACATACAACCCTTCTTCACATCCGTTTGCCCCATCAGGGACAAACACACCTTTCAAACCAGCAGCCTGGTTTTGGATCACCAGATCCTTCGCTCAACTCAGGTTTTCAAAACCTTTCACACTTTCAGTTTGTCCCACTCAGGATAAACTCACACCTGCAATTTTCTCCCACCAGAGATTAAATTTTTCACCCCTGTAATTGGTCTTGTACATGGGATCAAACTTTTCATCCCCAATCCGTCATGTACAAGGGATGTACTACATCGACTTGATCTCCCTAATACAGGGGAGTACGTAGGCAACCATTTTTATGGTCCGGTCTCACTACATAAAAAACAAAAAAACATCTCTACACCCTTCTACATCCTTTTCACATACAACTTTGAACCTTTCACACCAAGTTCAAACTACGAAGACCTGATCTCCTCTTCAATAAGAGTACGTAGGCAGCCATTCATGGTTTGGTCTTACCCCCTACTAAAACACAAAAACTTGTCACGGTACTAGGATTATCCTTCAATCCACCTCACTTCATCAGTTTAGACCAAAGGGATGGAACTAACTAATCTACCCACACCAATTGGAGAATCAGCGACCATCTAAGCTGCAGTTGAATCCTAAAAGAGAAACACCAATCCACAAGAGATGGAACTACAGGCTCCCCATACAAAGGAGTACCCTAAGGACCATCTATGGTGCATCAACCTCGAGAGAAAATCTAACACTCCTCTCCATTACTACATATAAAAACCAGTCCCAAGACACCAAAAGGGTAGGGAATACACATAGATCAATGATACATTCTGAAAGATCCTGAGACATCTTAATGTCCATCCATCAAGGGGGAGTTCAGAATACATCAAGATCACAAGTCCTGGCAAAATAGGTAAATTTCAAACAAGTAACAAGGCACAACTAAAAGGGAAGTGAATCAAAATATATTTCCCTGCCATATATAATGTTATTTGATATATACAATGTGTACTGTACATGACAAAATGGCTAAGCTAGTATGTGCAGAAAAATCCACGCCCATCTACAAGTTAGTGTATATTCGCGCTATTAAGTCCAACATGGCATCCCTCTCAAAAGAAGAAGGTAACGTTGTGAGCTCCTACCTAAGGGTATCTATACGAGCCAATAGATCCACAACCAACTGCATGGTGACACTATGCTTATCAATATACGTGCTCGTCTCTATAATGATATCGATGTAGTATGAGACCTCACTACACTACTATCTTTAACGACTACATCCCATGCAGATATAGTGCCATCATGCTCAATAATCAATGCATCTCTGGATGATTTAGCCTCATCCAGCTCAGCAATAGCGGTGTCTCTATGAGCTAAGGCATCATCTCTCTCCAATAGAGCGACATCTCTACTAGCAAGAGCTGTCAACATCAAGGCCCTAGCCTGATCTCTCTCAAATGTCATCAGATGCGGACTTTGCTCTAAATACTCTGCCAAATGCGGGGATTACAGATGGCGATCATCTTGGGAGAATCAACAAGATCTGTCATCAACCAAAGAAAAATCCTCCTTCATGGAAGAATCAACGTCCTTCATGGGCTCTCCACTATCGTAATCAATCCCCAAATTGTGGATACAACCGCAAAATAGATGTAATCTATGCCTCCATCCATGAAGATACTCTATAGAGTAGCCCAGATGGCTAATGGAAAACTCATCCTTTTCACGCTGATCCCAACAGGCATACACCCTGGATCTATCCTCTACTAATAAATGGCGGGAAGTTAAACGCTAACCTAATGCCCCCTTAAAAGGATGAACATCCTGAAACTGGTCGAACTGTGACATCACAGCTAGTGGGTGATACGTGTTAATGCCCCTCAAACCAGCCAGAGGGAGATAATCCATGTCAGGTGCATGAGTAATGAAGTTGTAGGGAGAACTAACCCCTGTACACGAAAAAATTTTAAATGGATCCTTGATCCCTGCCAAAAACACCGACCAGGATGTAACGTCTGTACACTCCGCTGGCTGAAAGGAGTAAGACATAGCTATCTCATAGGAAAAGTAGTACACATGTCGAAAAATGTCAATCGGTCTCAGGTGTGACATGAACCACACATACAACATGACCGAGCTGCCTATGAATACCCCTGCAAGATAGGTGTGGCAATAAGTGGTTGATCTCAATATCTCTGCCACAATCATTGACACAATGGTATGACCCTCCCGGAGAGCTCTCACTGCCATGACGAACCCGATATCCAGCTCATCCATATACAGTGGTATGTAAAAATAAGTCACTATGCACATCATGAGTACGTCTACTCTGGCAACACGCCACTAATCCTCCGACGTGGTGAAATCCTCGGAGTGTCGTGCATAACTGTCCAATGAGCTAAATCTGTAACAATCCAGAATTTTAAATTGTAATATTAAATATTTATTGAATTATATAAATATTTATTTGATTTGTTTATTGTTGAAATTGATGAAATAAATATTTTATTGATGTGGTTATTATTAGTAAATATTTATGAATTAAATTTATTAGATAATATTCTAAATTAAATTAATTTATAATTTAAAAAGTGGTAATATAACATGAAATGTTATATTGTTTTTTTAATTTAATAATTTAAATTGGTGTGTTAAATTATTAAATAAAATTATAATGAAATTATAATTTTGTGATAATTGTTTAAGTGGAATATTTATTTAAAATATGGTATATATAATTAATTTATTTAATTTATGTGGGATATGGAAATTCAAATAAATAATATATGATTATAAATCATAAACTAAATTGTTTATTAAAATAAATTAAAGTAATTTTTAAATTGATTTAGCCAAACAAAACTTAAAATATTAATTCTTTATTTTAAAGACATTTTGCCAAACAAAATCTTGTGGCTTTTGAATTTTGATTTTTGAATTTAAATAATATAAATAAAATAAATAATATAAAATATATTTATAATTGGGATACGTTTATAATAGTATAACTGATATATTTAGTAGGTGTATTAAGGCCATATCGGTTACTTTATTTTACGTATACCTGTTATCAGCTTTGTTTATGGCTTAAGCCTAAGAGGTGAAAATTGAGAAGTTCAGAGAGAGAATACAGAGAATTGAGAGGGAGTTGGGAGAGAAATTCTGACACCCCCAAAACAGGTATACATCACCCATCTTGGGTCGCTTAGATATCACACTACAAAACTCAAATACAAACTTAATTTATACAATTGTCGTGTAAAATACGACAAAACATAGCTGAGAGTTTAAACAAGAATATTACCTTCTAGACAATATCCACTCTCAAAGGAGTCCTCATTACAATTATTATCACACTATTTCAAAGAATAGTGAAGACTACTAAAGCCACTTATCTTGGACCATCACTCCATTCCCCGACTCGTCCCAACTATATTCTCATTTCCTGAAGAGAACAATGAAAGAAAAAGGGTGAGCTCAACTAGCCCAGTAAGAAATATTATGACTAAGATAATGAAGAATAAATTATCCTTAGCCTTCAACAGTGTTAAACTAATAAAATACAATAAACATCAAGTTTAATCACAAATGAAATAAGCAATCCATTAGAAGAGTCAAGTAGAACATAATGTCTACTATCTCTTCTAGATTAAAAGTCCATCGTTAATCTTTCATTCCTATAATACTCAACAACAGTTCTTTGTTATACCCAAGACAACAAGAACTATCATCACTTGTCTTCGCCTAAACCACCAAAGATTATAGTTAAATCCACAATTCATATTTATAATCATGTAAATCAACAGTTTCTCCTTGCCACAAAGGCTTAATAGAACGTTTACTCAATATCCTTACCCTGAGGATAAAGATATTCAAATGTAATAACAATGATCATACCAATCGTTTGTCTACCTTTGCACTACTACGGGCCAAAGATATTCAATTATAAAACCAATGGTCATGATCATACCAATCAATTGTCTATCGATCACTACTACTACGGCCAAAGACTTCAACATTTAACTAATGGTCATGATCCCGCTTAATCACATCATCGAATTATCCATGCACTACGGGCCAAGGATATTCGTTATTATTACCAAAGGGTTATGATCATGTCATACACTGCCCATCTTTGCACGTAAGCCAAAGATATACAACTATAAAACCAATAATCAACAAATTCATCTTTACACGTAAGCAAAAAATTATACAACCAGAAACCCGATAATCAACAAATTCATCTACGCACGTAAGTTACGGATGACTTTCATCACGATATAAACATAATGATGATGACAATGATATAAGCATTAATCAAATCGAAATCAAAGATAAATATTAAAGACTTTAAATTTATCCGAGTTTAAAAATATCCAAATTATCAACACGATATCGCTTTGTGAGTAAAATTCAAGAATAATATTCATGTACCAAAAATAATTTGGATGAAAAGAAATATATTTTTTGGGTAAAGAGTACCCGTGAATAGTAACTCATGAATAGTAACTTGTGAATCGTAACTCATGAATAGTAAACTCATGAATAAGAACTCGTGAATAGTAACTCATGAATAAGAACTCAAATAGTACTCAGTGATCGTACATAGTACCGTATACATAAATAATGTCATATACGTAAATAGTGCCATATACATGAATAATCTTAGTATATCGTGAATAGTGTTGTATACGTGAATAGTAACCCCGACACAAAAGAGATAAAGTTTTACAATAAAATCCATATCAATATTTATAACACCTTAATCCAAATGTTATAAATCACTTAATAATCTCATAATCTAATATTATTAATATTACCACAATATTTTAATCATTTCTTAAACTTATAAACAATTTATTTTAATTGTTTACACTTTAATAATTAATGCATTTAATCATCCTAAAATGCCAAACTCATAAGATTTCATCACCAATGATCAAATCCCTCATCAAAAATCTGCATATACCTTATTTAGGATTTTCAAACCATAAAATCCTATTTACCAAATTTTTAACTTCACATAACATATTTAATTCATATGTTCATAACTAAACCATTTTCATGAAAAATAACAAATCAGCCCCAAAAAGTTTTCTTTTCTGGGATTTAGCGAAATATAGTCCCATATTGAACATATATTTTTCTCGAAATTTTTAAAATTCATTTACTATTTTTCATATAGCCAAAAGCGTCGAATATTTAGACATTTATCATAAACCGTACTTTTTGTCCAAAAATTCCAAAATTTACAGGTATACTCTGTGTGATATACATGTACTCCTAATAAAAATTTCACCAATTTTGGAGTTAACCACAAGGAGTTATAAGGGTTTACTTTTAAAATAGTCTTTTCCCATAAAATTCATAACTCCTAATCTATACATCCAAAATTGCCATTTTTGGACACAATCTAGAAAACTCATCAAATTATCATTTCAAATTTTTCCAAAATTTTTGAGGGTCGAAAAATTATGAAATCGCCTGTCGCGTAAAACCCTTTCTTCTGACGGTTGAACGAAAATAATATTCCTTACGAATATTGAATGGAAATAATATTCCTTACGAATATTAAACGAATATAATGAATATTGAATGATAATAATATTCATACGAATATGAAAAATAATATCTCTTCAGAATATAAAAAAATAAAAACCCTTACGAGTATTGAAAGAAAATAACTCTCTTCATGAATACGAAAGAATAATACCCTTACCTTAGAAAGAAAACCGGATCTCTTGGAATAGTAAGGTAGCATACTTCTCTTCTTCTTTCTGTCTATAATTTCTCTCTATAATAATTGCTCTATAGCTTTAGTGAAATGGTGAAAAATAATGAAGGAATGAGCTTCTATTTATAGGAAAATATAGTTTCGATAATTGCACGTTTTGGGGCTCAAAATATTACAGTAAAATACCTTCCTCTTTTTCTTCATTTTTAATTTAGTCCTACAAGTATTATCAAACTTGCACCACCTCCCCTAATAGTAAATAATGTGAATCAATAGTAAATCATGTGACTCAATAGTTCTAAACATGTGAAAATACGAATTACAGTATAGTACCTCCATCTATACCTCCATTTTTAACTTAGTCATGCAAGTATTATCAATCTTGCACCAACTCCCCTAATAGTACAAGAATGTGAATCAATAGTACACACATGTGAATAAATAGTTATAATCATGTGAATCAATAGCAATTAATTGCTCATTTATCCGGTTAATTACTCGATTGGTCAATATAACCTCCAAACATCAATTATTATCGAAATAAATGTCGATTTTCACTAACACTAATAATCCCAACACAATGAAAATATTTTTATCAATAATTTCATTTTTGAATTTTTAAAGTTTGACTTTTCTAAAAAAGTCAACTGTTGACTTTTTGACCAAAAAGTCAACCCTGTAAATTTTGTGTTTATAGTCTAATTTTACTAATTTCATCATTCCGGACTCAAATATCACGTTCGCATCTCCAAATTCAACTCTGAACTCAAATTCAATTTTTAATAACATTTATATATTATTATTATAACTCGAAATATTAACAACCAGATCGTTCCCAGGAAAGAGGGGGCTATCCAATAAGGATTTCTCCTTATTGGCGCGCAATTAGGTAACCAAGCCTCTCTTTGATAGAACTTCTAGAAATTGTTAATTATGCAAACAATAATATGAATAACGTATCATCTCAATTATTGATTTAATAATATTAAATATTGTAACAATAATTGAATAAAATTGAGTGACTTCTCACGTAAGCATCAATAATCAATATCGTGTACATCTCTTTATGCAACCACGCCAGACATATTCTTTTACTTTTATCACCCATTATTTTATGACAACTTGCTTACTTTGAAAAATTTTCACATATCACCCTTAACTTTAACTTTTTATCAATTTAACCATTTACTAAATAGAATAATTATAAGAAAATTGAATACTTTCATTTCATAAAATTCGGGGTCTCACAGAAATCTTGAGTTTTCCAAAGAAAAATTATGTGTTTAGCAAGGTTGTTCAAGCTAAGTGAAGGTATTATTCATAACTTTAATAATAATAATAATAATAATAATAATAATAATAATAATAATAATAATAATAATAATAATAATAATAATAATAATATACATGTATATGTGTTTCACGGCAAAAAAATCTTATATTACGTGAATTTTAGTTTTTGTAAATTGTTGTTATATAACCCGCTTGTGGTGATTTTATATAATTATGATGTTAGAGTATGTAGTTAGCCATGAATTGGTATGCTAATTTCGGTTAAAAGAAGAAAAGTAAATTACGTTGAATATTTTGCATATGGCTTATGAAAGTACCATTTTGTGGTCAATTCAGATGAATAGTGATTTTGTTTATGCTGATGATTTCTTTAATGAAGGATGTCAAAAATAGGAGTTTTTATAAAGGATGTCAAAATGGAGTTTTTATGAAAATATGAAATTTAAGGATTTAAATTAGCTAAAGTTGATGTTAAATTGTTCTATGTTGATGAATATGTGAGGAAACATGTTTGTAATAGTTCTATATCAATTGTTTGTGTTAAATTCATTTGTTTTGTGGGTGAAATTCGTGTGTTAGTTGGGCTAAAGCTCGGCTATTATTAATGACTTTTCTTTTTTTGTTTGTGCAATTGGGCGCAATTACGCCAAGGTGCGAGGCCAAAAATAAGCGCTTTTTACTGCCGGTCCCTGAAGTTGTGTATAAGCGCAAATTGGCATACATACCTGCTCTGAGACAAAGGACTTACATTGTTCTTTGCAGTTCTGGGATAACAACATACCTTAGTCTAATGGTGTGTTAATGGAATAAACATGTAATAAGAAGGTTAAAACAGAACCGTGTCATGTCATTGATAATTTCAAAGTTGTAAAAGAATTTATAAGTTATAAACGTGATATGTTAGAACTTAGTGAACGCAATGAATAGTGAATGGGTGTTATGAAGCTAACACTTGTGGTTTCTGAGATGAACATTATAAGATATGGAAAGTGATTAATATAAAACCAATAATTCTTAGGAAGACTTAAACACTTGATTGAACTTCAAGTTCGATTAAGGAGAAATGTAGTATTGATTAAAAAAAGTTAAAAATGTGATTTGGATGCTAAAAGTCTTATGTATGTGTTAGTGAGTTTTTAGATTCGTGTTATGTGGTTTATTAATATGGTTAGACCTTAAACAAAAGGCTATAACTTAACTAGGAGGAGAAGTGAATCTATGAGGTTAATGTATGTAGCTAATTGATGTGTTAATCCTAATGGTATGTGTAGGACATTGGAGTACGTCAGTTGTAATTGTATAGCTTACGCTTGAGGCAAGTTCCCTAACCTTTACTACTTTATTATTCAACAAGGTTACTTTTCACTGTCATGTTATACTTATGCAAGTTCTCTATCTCTAATCTCTTGTTGAGCAATTTATTGTTATGCAAGGTCTTTAACCCTCATTTACTGTTGAGTAAGTTAATTAATCTTTATTTATTTATTCCAAACGAGATTACCTTGGTTATTCAAAGTCTGTACTTTTGTTGTAAGAAATATGTTTATTCAGCTACTAATAACTGTTGTTTTATCTTCATTCTCCAATGTAATCGTACTATCTTACATTATTATACCAAACTCTAAGTTGTCTAGCGATTCTTTACCAATTCAACTAATCCTTAGTTGATAGATGTTCTAAACTCTAAATTACCCTTGAAGTCAACCCAAACCAAACTTCCTTTGGTTTGCTTATGTACTCACAAAAATTTGAAAGCGTGTTGTCGATGATAATATTTGTTGAACTTAGAAATTGTTAATACTCTAGCTCTTATTGATTCATCGATATACCTTGTTCATGAAGATATTATAATCAAACTCTTGAATTGTTATTGGTCTCTATCTGATTCAACCAAAGATTTGGTTGATGAGCATTCTTCTAAAATTCCTTTGAAATTAATTCCCATCCTTTGGTTCTAACTCGATAATCTAAACCGAGATGAACAACCCTATATTGGGGATTATTTTAGAGCTACACATAACGTTAAAATGTTTGTGCAATACTAAAAAAAGGGCTGATCTTTGATGATGGTCCATTAATTGTTACAAATAAAACACCTCCATTAGATGATGAGTATAGTGTTTTACTATTAAAGGTTAAAGTAAAATCTTGAAAACCTAGAGTATAGTTCGTGGTGGTCTATATTCTTTGATGTTGATATCTATTGTTAACTTAAACGCTTCATTATTCCTTTGAACTCATAGCTATTGAATTAAAGTTTATTGTTTGGTGAATACTTTACCATTGAAGCTCGATTAATTGTCATTCATAAAACAATATTATCCTTCTTGTGGACAATTGTTTGCTCACTCTTGCACAAAACAATGCAGGATGATTAAGAAGTTTGTTTCCAAGGACAAAGTGCTTGATTAGACGATAATGTTTAATTTATCTTTTATTTATAAAGCTTATGTAATAGATTTAGTTAAGATCATGTTTTAATTTTCCATTGATGATTGTAATAAAGGTTAGATGACCTGGGATTTATTTTAGATTATGTAACCCTTTAATGAGAGATTGATTGTTTAAATTTTTGAGTTTAATTATATCCTTTGTTTATGGGTAACTAGTTATGATTTAATTGGACAGTGAACACAAAATCTGTGGGGTTGAAGTGCCCGAATTTGGGGGTGTCACAAGTTGGTATCAAAGCCTTAGGTTGTGAACCTTAGGTGGGGAAACCTTAGGCTATAACCTTCTAGAAGATCGAAAATATAGAGGTGATAAACTCTCATCGAGTTCTAAGGAATGAATCGAGGGAAATTCATTGAAGATAAAATGATAAAAGACTTTATGTGCTTATGTGTTAATGACTTTTGTGCGCGCGAGTACTTAGGAATAGCAAGTATTATACATATCAAGTTGTGGGGTTGTTAAAACTTTGTTGTCGGAATGACTGATGAAGGAAGATAGGGATTAGAATCCCTGAGAAGTTCGTATAGTCTGAGTATGGTTTGTATTGGGGAAAGCCATACCCGTTGATTTTTATTGTAGACCTTGGGTATAGTCTTGAGTTTGAACGCGAGGATAAATTTGAGGTGAACAAGGTGAAGGATGAGTACGAGGAGAGGGACTCCTCAAATGAAGTGTATGGTCATTGAGTTATAAAAGAAGGTCGAGAAATTAGAAGGTCAAACCGTAAAGCACCAAGCCACGTTAACGCAAGAAGATGTCGCGACTCAAGACCTTACTGCATAACTTACAGATGTAGAGCGGATATTAGCTCAGTCAGAATATTAAAGAGGATAGTTATTAGCTAGCATAATGACATTGCGCAGGAATGACTAGGAAAAAAAATATCAGCAAAGCGTGCGAGAGCTGAAGACGCATGGGTGAAGGCTTTTTAACGCATAGATCGTGTCGAAGACAAGTTGATGAAGACCAAGCGAATGATGGAACTTAGAATTTAGTATTCTATTTTCTGTATAGGTTGAGATTTATCTTTGGTATGTGATGGATCGTCAATGATTCGTATCGTGGAGTAAGAGCTCGGTCTTGATGTGGAATGTTCTTGTAGATTGCAAGAAAAACATTAACGTTATATATAAATCATGATGAAAATTAATAAAATGTAAATCCTAACTTTTGAAATAAATAGTGGAATATGATGAAGTAATCCTAGAATTTTATTATTACAGGATAAATAATGTAAATAGCAGTGAGGCTATTTTGTTATAGGGTGGTGTAATAAATGAGTAAAGCCATCATTGTTTATTAATATATATTATGTGTTATCTATAAGTGGTTGAGATAAGTTTGAAAATTTTAATGTGAGAATGAATGATGATCTAATGGTGCAAGTTTGAAATAGTAAGATGCTGCCTAGAAGAAGATAGCAGCGTCAACAAAACCCTGAGGAATATGCATACAATAGGGAAGCTAACGCAAATCCAGTGCTACAATTGGTGATTTTTCTGGTGGGAGCACTGGCAAATCAACTGAATTTCTTGCTATATAATCAAATCTCGATGTTCCAACCAAATTCGTTTATGACAGGGTTGGAGAGAACGATTGATATAGACGGGGAAGGTAATACGCTGGCATACAATCAAGAGCAGAGGGGAAAGAAGAGTGAAGATTGTAAGACCCCGAAATTTTTTTTAAATAAAAAGGAATTTCCTTTATTTATTATTTTGAAATAGTAAGGGTTGATTTGATTAATGTGGATAGTTAAGGGTTAAATACGCAAATATTTCAAAATAAGCAAGTGGTTATAAAATATTCATTGTTGTCGGGGAATATTCGTTTGGTCGTGGAATATTCGTTACGTCGGGAATATTCGTGCATTGAGTAGCGACCATGTGTGGGCCCCATAACGGAAAGCGATTGGATGAGGAAAGCGACAAAAGTTTGGGTGGTTATAAATAACTGCGTAGTTATTACCGATTAAGATCATTGGAATACCCGGTGGTTAAAATACGATGTCTGGCGTGGTTGCGAAGATGGCAGATTGTATTGCAAGTATTGTTGAATTATTGATTAAATGCGTAAGATGGCACTACTCAATAATTTTCACGAGAATTCTTGCTTCAATATTTTATTTTATTGATTCAATAATCTGCTGCGTTGATATTTTATATTATTGTTGTTCAATAATTGTCAACGCACAATATTTCCCATTATCGGATCAATAATTCATATTATTTGAATAATATTATTGGCAATGTCTAGAAAGTTCTGCCTAAGGAGGTTTGGTCACCTAATTCATGCCGCCAGATGAGAGAGATCCTTATTGAAAGCCCCTCTTCCTGGAACAACTGGTTGTCATAATTGTGATTCTATAATATTATTTGTGAATAATTAATTATTGATTCATATGATAAGGAAATATTTATTTTATATGAATATAAATGATGGATTTATTTATGTGGTTATTAATGAAGGAATTAATCTTTGAGATGTTTTATTTTGTCCGGATTGGAGGTATTAAAGATCAAATCGGTGTTATTACTGACTTTATTGTGTGAGTTATAATATTTAATCCGACCGTTGGATCGTTGTAATTTTTGGATATGTTATACATATATAAGTTGAGTATATGTCCACAAATTTTGAGCCGAATTAAAATGCACGAATGATTTGTTATGAATTTTAAGAGGTGTCTGATTGGAAATTAGGGTTATAATTGATTTTGGTGGAAAATTCTAGAATTGAGTGGGCCCCACTTGTGGTTGGTGAAGAAATGTCTGAATTTTATTTCAAATGTGGTGGGTGGCAATAGTAGCGAGTAAAGCCATCGGTGGCGAGTCAAGTCCGCTTTGTAAATAATATTTTCCTATAAATAGAAATTAAGTTAGAATTGAAAATCACACCGAAACAAAGTTTTCTCTTTCTCTCTATATTATTGAGCGTATTTTGTGAGTATTTAGATACTTTGAGAGTTCTTTGTTCAAAGACAAGTTTCATTCAAAGATCACTTGAGACCTTTCCTTCCTAAATCTTGATTCTTTGAGGTAAGGGATATTATTTTTTCATAATGATATTATTTCTTGATATCATTATCTTTGAAATGTCGATCTGAAGTTTTATCAAATTTGGAACTTTTCATGTCGGGGTTACTTATTCATGAGTTCTTATTCACGAGTTCTTATTCACGAGTTCTTATTCATGAGAGTTCTTATTCACGAAAGTACTATTCATGAAGCGTGAAGATGTTTTTTTGTGGAATTTCTATCTTTTGGTGTCGAGATTCTTATTCACGATATCGGCCTTTATTCACGATATCTGACCTTATTCACGATATCGGCACTATTCACCTAGAAAAATAAAATTTCTTCTTTTCGTCCAAAATATCTATTCGGATACTAGCTCTCGATTGTATCCATGTTTTGATCATTCTTGAATTTTACACCACTATGATTATTTTTGAGGTATTGTTGGACATGGATAAAACAAAGTACGAATCCTTAATCCTTAATCCTTGTCATTTTGTTTCACTTTGGATTCGTTCTTTAAAAATATTTTCATCATCCTCGGTCTTAAATGATGATATTATTGAATATCTTTGGCACAGAGTGCAAGATGAATGATTTCTGAAGAATATCTTTGGCACGTAGTGCAAAGATGAAGCGGTGTTTAAATGAACACGACCGATCGATGAATATCTTTGGCCTTTAGTGCAAAGATGAGCAGTGTTGAGATGAACATGACCGATTGATGAATATCTTTGGCACAGTAGTGCAAAGATGAATATTTGATTTGAGATGAATATTGATTGATGTTACGAGGGATAAAATATTGATGATGGAATTTATTAAATTCATAGATTATAGTAGATTTCATTCTCTACGTAACTCTTCTATGAATTATTATTTCATTGCAAATATTGATCTGAAACTTGTTGTCTATTGTATTCCATCGATTTTTCCTGTTGGAGACTAACGATAATTTGTTGTATATTATCTTAGTCATAATATTCTTTACTGGGCTAGTTGAGCTCACCCTTTTTCTTGTTGTTCCATTTTCTTCTCGTGAGGCGAGAATGTAGAGAGTGCAGTCGGGGTATGGAATGAAGGTTTTAGAAAGGATTGTTTAGTAGTCCTCACCATTTTTGTAAAATAATGTATCAATAAATGTGATGAGGATTTATTTGAGTATAGATATTATCTAGAAGATAATATTTGTATTTAAACTCACAGTATATATTGTCGTATTTCACACGACATTTGTATTATTGAAGTTGTAGTTTGCTTCTTGTACCATGTATTTGGCGACTCAGAATGGGTGTTGTGTATACCTATTTTGGGGGCGTCACAAAGATGATAAGGTGGGAGATAGTCATATCGATAACGTTCGAAAAAGAAAGTGGGACAATAATATTAACGCTAAAAATCAACAAGGGAATGAAAAGAAAAAGGTGGAGGCGTGTAGAAACTACGGAAAGAAACATGTAGGTGTTTGTTTGAAGGGAAAAAGGGTGTGCTTTAATTGTGGTTTGATGGGCCACATTGCACCAAAATGTTCAAGACCGAGGAAAGGAGCCTGCTTCATGTGTGGATCGAAGGAGCACTTGGCTCGAGGTTGCCCAAAGAAAGTGGTAGGAAAAGCAAGTAGAAGCAAAGGAGGCAGTGGCAAACTGGTTATTGTAGAATCAGCTCCGCCGAGTCGACCAACCGAACAATCAACCAATATGACGATGCAGGGTGTAATGCAAGGTATGGTTCCGATCAATTATTTATATGACTGCGTGTTATTTAATTCAAGTGTCACTTGTTAATGTATATCTAATGAATTTGTTTAGAAACTAGATTCACTTGGGAAGAGTTAGACTTTTCCCTAAATATAGAAAGTGTGAATAATGATTCCTTTTAAGTTGATGTGTAGAAATTCCGTATTGGTATTAAAGGCCACGTGATGTCAATGGGTTTATTTTCGATTTGATTTATGAAACTCTAAGATTGTGAAATCATGTGATGATAGGTCATTGTCAAAGAAAGTGCATAAACCTTAAGACTCTGAGGAAGTCAAAGATAATATTTTGTTCTTTTAGTTGAAAGACGTCTGTACGGTAGAGTTATCTATCGATGTTATGAATCCAGAAGTTATTAAGAAAATATTGTATGGGATACGCGAAGTTCAAGATAACCACTTCGTTAATTAAATTAATGAGAAAATCGGTGGAATTTATATGGGCCGGAAATTATAGAGTGATTTTTCACGAATTAAAGAAGAATTTAGTATGGCACCGGTGATGTCTCTACCTGATAATACAAGAAATTTTGTGTTGTATAGAGACACATTATACAATATGTGAGGCTGTGTGGGTAGACAGAACGACAGGGTCATCTTATACGCATCGCGTAAGTTAAAATTTAATATGAAAGGGCATCTGACTCACGATCCAGAGTTAAAGGTAGTAGTGGTTGCCCTGAGGATTTAGAGGTGTTATTTTGGAAAGTAGTGTGAGATATAAACAAACCATAAGTGTCTAAAGTATATCCTCGCACAAAGATATTTAAGCATGTGTTTAAAGTGCTAGTTGAAGTTGTTCAAGGATTATGACTGCAAAATCCTAAACGAATGTGGTTGCCGACGTCTTAAGAAAAAGGTAGTAGTTATTTTGTTAACTGTGCAAGATGGGTTCATAATAGAAAGGACAAATT
The DNA here is from genome assembly GCA_020205615.1 of Panax quinquefolius. Lineage (NCBI taxonomy): Eukaryota > Viridiplantae > Streptophyta > Magnoliopsida > Apiales > Araliaceae > Panax > Panax quinquefolius. The sequence goes on along the minus strand of CM035162.1, from coordinate 18,148,573 downwards.
TGTAGTATGAGGTAAGATATATGAAAAATCAGAGTTAGAAGCTATTCAGGTAAAAAACCGTACAACTTTGCTAGACAGAGTAAAGGAAAAGTACCTCCAAGATGAGGGTGTCAAATTCAAAATCGATACTAAAGGATAGTTGAAAGTAGAAGGAAGAAACTAGGTTTCGCTAATACCAGGAATTGAAAAATGGTGTTTTGCATAAAATTTATATATTGAATCAACTAGAGAGCACAAAATTATATATTACCTTCGATATTACTATTGGTGGCAAGATATTGTGATAAATTTTTGGTATGTCAAAGTTAGCATATTATCTATCGATCAGTGTGCGAAGTTATATGTTAACAAAATTGTTTCAAGGCCCGGTGTTTCAGCGTCACTTGTGTCGAACCGAGATTCACGATTTACATCGAATTTTCAGAAAGGTTTGCAAGAACGTGTGGAACGTAATTAGAAATAAGTATGTCATATCGTTTACAAATCAATTACCAAACTAAAAGGAAATCCAGACATCGGAGGGCGTGCTAAGCGCACGAGAAGTTTTCGATAATGTCATGGGAGGAATTCGTATTGAGTAAGTTAAGGGCAAGTTAAGAATAATTAAGAGTAGGGTAATGATAGGTGGGATTTCAATTGAGGATCCATATAGTAACTAAGTCGCACAAACCATTGTATGGGTAGAGGTTTTGTGAATGTACTTGGTTTATCGCATTGATAATCATTGGAATATTGGTATCGCTCTATCAATGTATATGTGGTGGAAAGGTGATTCTTTTCTCATGTATATATTTGATAGTTAGAGGTTTTTAAGATTAAGTTAGATGATATTAAGATTAGGTTTGGTTCTTAAAACTTAAGCATGTGGTAAGTTCGTGACTCATAATCATATGGTATATTTTGAACCCCTCAGCGAATGGACGCCTATGGTCTGACTAGGATAAGTTCCTAAACTCATATGATTATGGAAAGTTCCTGAATTTCCAAAGTGTGGTAAGTTTGATGAACTATATTGGGTATAAAACAGGTTATGGTATAGGGAGCATTGATAAAGTTGAAAAGATGGTTTTGAGGTAGCTCTACCTCTACAGTCAGAGCGCATTCGCAATATTTTTTTTTATGTTTCGGTGATATGATCGAACATGCCCGACTGCAATCATGTGACCAAGTACGAACCGTTATGGTTGTCCTACTAGGAAATTTCTATCTAGGTAGTCGACAAGAAAGAACAAGTGCTCAGGAATAAAGCGATACCTTCTATGAAGGTGATATGGAGGAACCACAATGTTGAAGAGGCTACGTGGGAACTCGAATCTGATATGATGAAGAATTACCCTGAGTTATTTGTTTAGTCTGTGTCTTCGATTTTGGGGACAAAATCTTTGTAAGAAGGGAAGAATGTGACGATTTTATTATTTGAGTTGTGATTCTGGAGACAGAATCCTTGTAAGGAGGGAAGGATGTAACAATCCAAAATTTCAAATTGTAATATTAAATATTTATTGAATTATATAAATATTTATTTGATATGTTTATTGTTGAAATTGATGAAATAAATATTTTATTGATGTGGTTATTATTAGTAAATATTTATGAATTAAATTTATTAGATAATATTCCAAATTAAATTAATTTATAATTTAGAAAGTGATAATATAACTTGAGATGTTATATTATTGTTTTAATTTAATAATTTAAATTGGTGTGTTAAATTATTAAATAAAATTATAATGAAATTATAATTTTGTGATAATTGTTTAAGTGGAATATTTATTTAAAATATGGTATATATAATTAATTTATTTGTTTTATGTGGGATATGGAAATCAAATAAATAATATGTGATTATAAATCATAAACTAAATTGTTTATTAAAATAAATTAAAGTAATTTTAAATTGATTTAGCCAAACAAGACTTAAAATATTAATTCTTTATTTTAAAGACTTTTTTCCAAACAAAGCCTTGTGACTTTTGGATTTTGATTTTTGAATTTAAATAATATAAATAAAATAAATAATATAAAATATATTTATAATTGGGATACGTTTATAATAGTATAACTGATATATTTAGTAGGCGTATTAAGGCCATATCGGTTACTTTATTTTACGTATACATGTTATCAGTTTTGTTTTTGGCTTAAGCCTAAGAGGTGAAAACTGAGAAGTTCAGAGAGAAAATACAGAGAATTGAGAGGGAGTTGAGAGAGAAATCTTGATTTTCCAAAGCAAAATTATGTGTTTAGCAAGGTTGTTCAAGCTAAATGAAGGTATTATTCATAACCTTAATATTATATATATATATATATATATATATATATATATACATGTATGTGTGTTTCACGGGAAAATTCTTATATTCTGTGAATTCCAATTTTTGTAAATTGTTGTCATATAACCCGTTTGTGGTGATTGTATATAATTATGATGTTAGAGTATGTAGTTAGGCATGAATTGTATGCTAATTTCGGTTAAAAGGAAGAAAAGTAAATTACTGTGAATATTTTGCATATGGCTTATGAATGTACCAATTTTAGTAGTTAATTCGTATGTTAAACCGTTAATTGAGTTTTGTTTATGCTAGTTCATTAAGAAACGAAAAGAACGTAGTTTGAATGAAGTGATTTGGACAAGAATAGTGATCACAGTGATGATTTCTATAAAGGATGTCAAAAATGGAGTTTTTATATGAAAATATGAAATTTAAGGATTTAAATTAGCTAAAGTTGTTGTTAAATTGTTCTATGTTGATGAATATGTGAGGAAACATGTTTGTAATAGTTCTATATCAATTGTTTGTGTTAAATTCACTATTTTGTGGGTGAAATTCGTGTTAGTTGGGCTAAAGTTGCCATCTTTTTCACAACCTTTACGGTTCTGTCTCACGTACATTGGGCTTGCTTATCTCTTAAGCGCTAAGGCGAAATAAACGCTGCAATGCTTGGCGGTCCCTGAGCTTGTGTATGATGCAGCGCGCCATACCTGCATCTTAAGACGAAGACTTCTTACTTCTTCTGAGTTTTGGGATAGCAACATACCTTGGTCTAATGTTGTGTTAATGGAATAAACATGTAATAAGGAGGTTAAAACAGAACTGTGTCATGTCATTGATAATTTCAAAGTTGTAAAAGAATTTATAAGTTATGAATGTCATATGTTAGAACTTAGTGAACACAATGAATAGTGAATGGGTGTTATGAAGCTAACACTTGTGGATTCTGAGATGAACATTATAAGATATGGAAGGTGATTAATATAAAACCAATGATTCTTAGGAAGACTTAAACACTTGATTGAACTTCAAGTTCAATTAAGGAGAAATGTAGTATTGATTAATAAGAGTTGAAAATGTGATTTAGATGCTAAAAGTCTTATGTATGTGTTAGTGAGTTTTCAGATTCGTGTTATGTGGTTTATTAATATGGTTAGACCTTAAACTAAAGGTTATAACTTAACTAGGAGGAGAAGTGAATCTATGAGGTTAATGTATGTAGCTAATTGATGTGTTAATCCTAATGGTATGTGTAGGACATTGGAGTACGTGAGTTTAAATTGTATAGCTTACGCCAGAGGCAAGTTCCCTAACATTTGCTGCTTTATTATTCAATAAGGTTACTTTTCACTGTCATGTTATACTTATGCAAGTTCTCTATCTCTAATCTCTTGTCGAGCAATTTATTGTTATGCGAGTTCTTTAACCCTCATTTACTGTTGAGTAAGTTAATTAATCTTTATTTCTTTATTCCAAACAAGATTACCTTGGTTATTTAATCTGTACTTTTGTTGTAAGAAATGTGTTTATTCAGCTATTAATAACTGTTGTTTGATCTTCGTTCTCCAATGTCATTGTACTATTTTACATTATTATTCCGAACTCTAAGTTGCCTAACGATTCTTTACCAATTCAACTAATCCTTAGTTGATGGATGTTCTAAACTCTAAATTACCCTTGAAGTCAACCCAAACCAAACTTTCTTTGGTTTGCTTATGTACTCACAAAAAATTGAAAGCGTGTTGTCGATGATAACATTTGTTCAACTTAGAAATTATTAATACTCTAGCTCTTATTGATTCATCGATATACCTTGTTCATGAAGATATTATAATCAAACTCTTGAATAGTTATTGGTCTCTATCTGATTCAACCAGTACTTGGTTGATGAGCATTCTAAAGGTCTAGAATTCCTTTAAAATTAATTCCCAACCAAACCTCCTTTGGTTCGGCACCTGATAATCTAAACTGAGATGAACAACCCTATATTAGGGGATTATTTTAGAGCTATGCAATGGAGTTAAAATGTTTGTGCAATACATAGTACAAAGGGCTGATCATCTGGAGTACGGGATGATGGTCCATATAGTCGTTTAGACTATTAAAGGTTAAAGTAGAAACACGTTTATACTATTAAAGTATACAATTTAGACTATTAAAGGTTAAAGTAGAAACACATGTGAACCTAGGACATAGATGATGAGTATAGTCTTTTAGACTATTAAAGGTTAAATTATAAATACTTGAAAACCTAGAGTATAGTTCATGGTCTTGTGACCCTCAGTGTATTCTTTGATGTTGATATCTATTGTTAACTTAAACGTTCATTATTCCTTTGAACTCATAGCTGTTGAATTAAAGTTTATTATTCCGGTAAGAATACTTTACCATTGAAGCTCAGTTAATTGTCATTCATAAAATTTTATTGTATATTATCCTTCTTGTGACAATTGTTTGCTCACTCTTTCACAAAACAATGCAGATGAAGTTAAGAAGTTTGAAGATCTTTCTACAAGCAAGGGCAAGGACAAAGTGCTTGATTAGACAATAATGTTTAATTTATCTTTTATTTATAAAGCTTATGTAATAGATTTAGTTACGATCATATTTTAATTTTCCGCATGATTGTAATAAAGGTTAGATGACCTGGGATTTATTTTAGATTATGTAACCCTTTAATGAGAGATTGATTGTTTAAACTTTTGAGTTTAATTATATCCTTTGTTTATGGGTAGTTAGTTATGATTTAATTGGACAGTGAACACCAAACCTGTGGGATTGAAGTGCCCGAATTTGGGGGTGTCACAAAATCTGTCTATCAAAAAACGCAGGGACACTACATGCCCAAATGTAATCTCATCCTGTACTACTCTACGCCTCAACCCTGTGAGGGTCATGAACTGCCGGCTCATATCGCCGATAGTCATCCGAGCGCAAAGCCTGATCCAATGGCAAAGCCGTTAACCGCTCATACTCCTCTAAGGTGGGAGCCAACTCCTGGGTCTCGAACCGAAAAACATGTCTCTCCGGTACCCAATGCTCCAGCATACCCTCAACAAAACCCACCTGAACCTAGAACATCAGGAGGGTCATAGAGTGCTGTAAAAGCTGATCTACGGTCACCCGATCTAGAGGTGACAGAATATCATACCATGACCTCAGACGGGAGGCCACCAATACTAGTGGGGTGTGATCAATGCGGCTGACTGTCGAAGAAGACATCTTTGTGGGCCATACCATAAGACCATCTAGGGGTCAATGCTAAATATCTCTTTACATACATATGCATAACATAATACATGCATGATAAACAATAGATGGTAATATGATGTAGGGAATAAAAAGCATACATACATTCTTAAGTATATCATCATCTAGTACATCATCTTTGTACAGCTGGAAAATTCAGGGAAATGGGGCACAGCCACCCAATAACTAACAGAGGCCTATAAAAAGATATAATGAGAATGGGGCATAGTCCACCCAGTATCTAACAGAGGCCTATCAAAAAATATAGCGAGAATACACATCAGAATAAGTCAATGGTGTTGATGTCTACATCATCAATCCTGTCCATCTAATGTAACTCCTCATGAGTCACTGGATCTCCATCAAGAGGGATGTCAGGCCTATACAATAGAGGATCTACACCGGCAAAGCCATATGGGTCACCTGAAGGGCCAGCCTTAGAGCTGGAAGGATCAAAAGTATCTGCCTTTGAAGGATCTCTGTTCAAGTGTCGGAATGAAGAAATGTGTCCAATCCAACTGCTGGGTCAAGCGGTCAATCTATGTTAAATTAGTCAGATCTCGGACACAGGACATCCAATCCATCATCATCACGGATCCAGGAACCATATCTCCCATGAACTGAGTGGCGCAGGTCTGGGCTCCGATGGTACTAGGGGACCACCAGCGATAGAACATATCTTGAGTAAACGGACCCTCTGATAACGTAAAGTCATCAACATCTATCAATGGGATATCACTGATAGGCGACTGCGACACAGACCAATAACGCCTGGCAGGAGGCAAGATCGGTATACGAATCTCCCCTGTGGTGCTCCTAATAGCATGTTCTCCCAAATAGAGCTACCATCCTCCATCTATGAAGAGAGGAATCTGACCGGTGGATATCACATACTCGACACCAGTCGGGAACCCATACTCAAACCCAACGGTCAAATGGTCCCCGGAGTAGGGAACCCAAGTGATGGCATCAGTTGTCTATAACTCTAACCGTAGGCAACAATGGGTTAAACCCTCAGCTACAGGAACCTCTCGCCAACGTGGAGTGATGCCATCGCCATCCCCGTGGATAGGTATCTGGACCTAGCACACTAATGGGATGTAGACAAGGAAGCCTCTCATAGGGCCAAAAGTGTCAATACAAGGGCAAACATCTGCGATCAGTCAACACTCTTAACATGTACATGGGAAATCAAAAGAGAAATACTCACTAGCAGAAATGGGTAAAATCCTAGCCAAGCCTCCGTTAAGCCCTGCGAACGCATGCGCATTCCCTTAAGGAAATAGGCGAACGTATAGGAACCCCAGTCATACTCTCCAATACGGTCCACCTCTCGTGTGGCGCTGACCAAAGTGAATGACACCGTGGAAAATTTATCTGCTATGAAGCAACCCCTGATAATAACCAGGAATAATCACCGAAGAATGTGATCCCTAACTCTTACATCAGCGGGTATGGGCTCAATCAAAAGCCCACTCATAGCATCTACGCGCAAAGGACCTGTACGAACTGTCCTAAATTTGAGCACCTCAGCCGGGACTCCTAGCAAGGATCTAATGGCAATCGGGGTAATATTCGCCATACAAGGCACTGGCACCCCTCCAAACTCCATACCGATGATAAATCACCAATCCATCGGTGTTATCATCACCTCACAGTCCAACAAATGGAGAGACTAAGTCTAGTGAAACCAGTGCTCAGATAATGCCCTGAGATAACCCCAGGGACAACTACAGGGGAGGATGCAAAAGAACGCCTCAAAGCCCAGCCTTGCACAATCTCTCGATAATCGGGGTGAAGAGCCTGATATACAAAGTGTATGATGAACCAGTTCTCTCGAGGCTGCATAAAGCCGGGAACCTACATTACAAAAGAAAATCAACATCAGAACCTTTGCTCCTCATCAATAGGAAAAAAGGAAGATCAAACCCATCTATTACCTCGTTTGCATCTAAGTAGACCGAGGGGTGGCGACTCAAATCACCCAGAAGCTCTGCAATCATCACATTAATGCTTGGAAGATCCCTGCGGGGAGCCTGGGTAGCAAAAGAGGGGTCCTCAACCGGTACATCCTCCTCCTCATCCTCAACATCCGGTACCTTAACTCGAATAGGACGGATCACCGCCTCCACCAAACGACGATGCTGTCTAACTGAACGGGGTCGAGGCACATCAGAAGCCCTCCTCCGCACACCTGAAGTTGTCCTGTGGGAACTACTCAGCTGATCTGGATTCATATATCTGGACATAAGTCCCAAAATCACCTCAAAAAAGGTGTGATAAATTCTAACCTAGAGCTTTTTAAATGCATTTTTATGACTATATGTATGCATGCATTACTTTAACATACACCTACAGTAGAGTTAAAAATTCATATCTAACCAATGCCTAGACTTTTGGAAATTTTTGCCAGAGTCTCCTTTGTAAATAGGACTATCCACATGCACATAGGCATAACTAGGTGGCCATTCAGTAGCACACCTACCCACAGTCATAAACATCCTATATGCATAAAAATATCAAAGTCATAATTCGTAAGGGTAGCCTAATTACCAGGATTACTTTTCTTTACAACCTTTGCTCATTTGTCCTCAAATACGATAAGAAATAGCAGAAAAAGGTGCCAATTTGACTGTTTTAAAAGTTAAATTTTTTCACATCATTATGTTCAGCATGGTTAAATACTAACATTTACTATGTTGAATATTTCTTATCAAGTCATATGAGTATGCATATTCACTACTATGTGTTTAGAAGCATTTCATGCGATAACTCATTTTCCAATGGATGAAAACTGGAAAAGAAGACATGCATACGTTACTAGGATAGTGTAGAACACTTGTACAGTGACAGATTTTGCAGAAAGCCACCTGAACTCAGCAGATCTAAAGAATATTCTCGAATTCTCTGTGTGGCGCAACTTGAAAATGACTTGTGAAAGGCAAACAGCCTACAAGTACACCCACGGATGGCCACAGGTGTACCTGCGGCTACCCTATGTGGGTCTGGCTCGGTCCAATTTGAGTTGCAAAGGAGGTCTCATAAGCTGAAAAAGTCAAATTAGAAATAAAAAAAAAAGGCGCTACGCGATTGAGCGGAAAAAGCCTGAAATCCTGGTTTTCAAATACTAAACTACGGGTCTACATATCACTCATTAGTATTCACCCATACACAGGGTTCGTAACACCAATGATCACCATTATTGCAAACTACATTCGACAATACCTCACAAAGGTCTGATGCCGTCAGTTCAGGGTCGCAACTCCAAAATACTTATCCCCAGCAGAAACTTTATACAACATCAGCCGTTAATTCACATTTAAAAGAAGGTCAAGTAACCTTGACATTATTACAGATGTTGGTAAGTAAATCCAGCGAAGCATCGGAAACCATCTGATGATGTCAGCCGTTGATGCACATTTCAATGAAGGTCAAGCAATCTTGACGTTATTTCAGTCGTTGGCAAGTAAATCCAACAAAGCATCAGAAGTTATCTGATGATTATAGCCATTGGCAATTAAACCCAACGAAGTGTCGGAGATGGTCCAATGATGATATTCGTTGATGCACATTTCATTGAGGGTCAAGCAACCCTGACAACCCAGACTATTGGCAGTAACTCCGACAGAACACTAGAAGGACCTGGCGATACAAACTAGGGAAAACTATCCTCGTCGGGGAGGACCGATGATGTAATATGTTATACAAATAGAGAAAAAATCCCCATGAGTCTCTCGTATATGAGAGGTACATCCTCAGTGGGAAAGTTGTATCAAGGATTAAGGACTTTGGTGATTACCCCAAAGTCACCATCCTAGAACCTGAGAGCTTTGGAGTACACATCCAAGCAGTTCGTCAGGGTCATCAGTGATAACTCAAGTCCCCATCAGAAGTCATGGGAGAGAACAGTCATCACATCCCATTGGAAAATGGTCCAAAAAACCACATACATCATACATTTGCATCATGTCGCATCACATTGCATCATGATTATCTTATCACATTTCAAGTGTCTAGTATTCTTTATCATATCCATGCCATTACACTGCATGAATATGATAAAGAGGGGCATCTGTAGATACTCAAAATTTTGCATTCTTGTTACTAACATTGCAGGAAAGCAGAATTGTCTTCCAGAGATAACCTTGGAGGTCAACTCAGCTCAATCCCGGAGACAACCCCGGGATACTCAGTTTTTCCATCTCAGAGACAACCCCAAGATACTTAGCCCCATCTCGGAGACAACCCCGGGAGTTTCAGTTTCAACCTCAAAGACAACCCCGAGGAATGCAGTTCCAGTTCTAAAGATAAAACCGGAGAAGTCAGTTCCATCTCGGAGACAACCCCAAGATAGTCAGTTCTAGTCCCGGAGATAACCCCGAGAGTTTCAGTTCCAACCTCGGAGACAACCCCAAGGAATGTAGTTGCAGTTCTAGAGATAACCCCAAAAAAGCTCGTTTTATACCCCAAAAGTCAGCTTCAACCTCAGAGATAACCCTGAGGCATTCAGTTCTAACCCCGAAGATAACCTCGAGAGGTCAAGCACATCTCAGAGACAACCCAGAGGACATCCAACACTTACAATAGCCCAATCTCAGATATAACCCTAAGCAACAACTGCTAATTAGCCCAGACCAAGATAACCCTCCTAAGGGTCAAAATCATCATTTTGCCACCTTGATCCCACATGCATGCCATCTCAACAACATTTCAACACACATTCGACATAGAAGTGTCCTACAAGAACCATAGCTCAAATCCCGAGTGACTACTACACAAGACAGCACACCAGATAGAATTTGAAGACCTGAACATCTAAGCATGGACCCATCTTCCTGACCTCGTACAACCTCTTATCCCATATCATTATGTAGCTCTCGATAAAAGCATTCTGAAAAGGTATTACATGCCTCAATCGGATGCCCAGATTGAAAGTTATGAAGGTTCAAGTGGATAACGTGTTGTATGCGTGCACGTACTTCGAGACGGCGGGGCCCACGGAGCTCGAGGTACACTTCGGCTACCCCCTCTATAAATAAAGGGTTTGGGGTGGCCATTTTCAAGAGAGAAAAAGCGAGGAAGCCCTGCCCATTTTTCTTTGTACACACTATAAACTGAGTGTTTTCTCTTTTCAAACACTTGTGAGCTTGTGTTTTGCTACATTTTATCGGTGGAAACCGAGTATTCATTCATTTAAAGCTATCTGAAGTCTTCTTGGCTACCCATTGTAAGACATCTCACATTTCTTAAAGCATGTCTCCACTTTCATTCACACACAGTTATTCACGTTGAGAGGGGTGTTGTGTGTATATGCCCGAATCAAATCGACCGTGGCTTATATATATATATATATATATATATATATATATATATATATATATATATATATATATATTTCATAGTTTACTTAAGGGCAATTGATCGTCTATATGTATATATTTACATTTTCGTCCCGCCTGGAGTTTACTTCGTGGTGGTTGATTGTTCATATATATATATATAACTGTTTACAGCTTTCCTACATATTGCATCATCATGTGAGCCTAGAAATCATGTGATCACAGATTCATTTCCTGAATCTAGATTCGGTTCCCGTGATGGACATTTTCGGTTGTAATAAGCTTGTAAATTATTCACGGTGTTTGAATTTTCTTAGATGGCTTACATGCCCACAAGGAGTTCGGCACTGCTTTGTATCTTATTTTCTCGAAGATGTTTCACATCTCAAAAATAAAAGCAATCAAGCATGTAACAATCCAGAATTTTATTTGTAATTTAAAATATTTATTAAATTAAATAAATATTTTTTTTATTGATGTGGTTGTTGTTAGTAGATATTTGTGAATTAAATTTATGAGATAATGCTATAATTTAATTTAATAATTAGAGAGTTGCTAAAATGTTGTTTTAACTTAGTAATTAAAGTGATATGTTAATTTATTAAATAAAATTATAATGAGATTATAATTTGATATAATTAGTTAAGTGGAGAATTTATTAGTTTTTGTTTATTTAACTAAGATTGGATATAAAATCCAAATAAGTAATATGGGACTATAAACTATAGTATAAATGATTTATTAAAATAAATTAAGGTAGTTTTAAATGGATTTACCAAAACAAGGCTTAAAAATATTAAGTCTTTATTTTTAAAAGTGTTTTTCCAAACAAAGCCTTATGGCTTTTGAATTTGAATTTGATTTTAAAAAAATAAAAATTTATTAAATATTTTATAACTGATAATTTATTATTATAATTATTAGAACATCAATTTTAGACATTTAGTTTTGTTGTGCGTTGGTTTTATTTTACTTTACGTAAAAGAGTTGGCATAAGCCTGAGAGAAGAGAAGAAATGGAGTTTACAGAGAAAATTTGAGAGAAAAGTCTGAGAAAGAGTTCTGTGATTCCAAAGAATTTATCTTCTATCAAGAATTATCTCCAAGCAATTGAAGGTATATTTCCAAAACCTTAATGTTACATATATGAATGTTCTATGTTCATGAGTTTAAAATTTTTTGTGAATTCAAGTTGGATGAATTGTTGTTATATAAAGTGTCAATTGTGTTTGTGTGTATTTGTGATGTTAGAACTAGCATCTAGACAAGATTTTGTGTACTAGTTACATTCAAAAAGAGAGAAAACCATTTACAGTGACCGTGTGTATATATAGGGCTTGTGAAAGTACAAAAATTGGTAGTTAGTTTGTGAACTAATCTGTAAATTGAGCCTTGAATATGTTAATTCAGTAAGAAACGAAGAGAACACAATTGAATGAGTTAGTTTAGTGTAGTATTGAGACTTCAGTGTTAATTTTTGCCAAGGATGTCAAAAATGGAGTTTTCTTGTAAAAATATGGAATTCAAGGATTTAAATTATTTGTAGTTGTTGTTTAATTGTTCTAAGTTGGTATAGATGTGATGAATAACGTTTTATATGAGTTTTATATCATTTTGGTATTTTTAATTTACTGTTTTGTGGATGAAATTCATGATAGTTAAAATTTGAGCAGTATTAAAAGCAATATGTGTAGTTTGTATATGTGCACCAAAGATAAATTGCTTATTTGTGTCGAGGCGAAAATGGCAAATTGCGTTGGTTCGAGTATAAATATGGGCAATTATGCCATACCCAATCGAGGCGAATGCATGTTGGTTATGTGGACCTTAAAAACCTATTGTAACTTAGTCTAATGAGATATTAATGTGATGGACATGTAATGAAGAGACTAAAACATATTTGTATCATGTAGTTAGTAATTCTAAAGTTGTAAAAAGATTAGTAATTTCTGAAAATGTTATGTTGTGATTTATTGAACATATGAGTTAGTAATAAGTGTTTCAAATCTAATACTTGTGATTTCTGAAGTGTATATGGTGTGAATTGAAACTTTTACTAAAGTAAAAAGTTTAACTAAAAGTGAGTTCTATTTTGGAAAGTGGATTTTAGTATATTTAATAGATATTATGATTCTAATAATATGTGTAGGTGAACGTGAGTTGTAATTTATAGTTTACGCACAAGGCAAGTTCCTTACCCCTAAACTTTAATTGAGTAAGTTATTTATTCCTAAACTTTATTTGAGCAAGCTCTAACCCTAATTTTATTCGAGCAAGTTTTGAACTCTAATCGTTGTTTGATTTATCCTAACTTGTTTATAGTTAAGCAAGTTTCTTTAGTTTCATTCTTTTTATAATGTATGCAACTTCTTGAACTCTAATCTCTAATATTGAGTTGTCTTATTTCATTTACTTTGCGCAAGTTGTAATCTTATTGTCATATAGAGGAAGTTTTTGTTTTCAGCTTGTTATTTATTAATGCATGTCCAATAGTTCAATTTTCTTATTCGACAAGATTATAGCCTTAACTTAATATTGTTCAAGCAAGTTTTATTGTAATATTCAATGCTTATACTTTCTGGTTTATTTCTAAGCATAAGTTCGATATATAGTGTTGGTTCACCTATGATTTATAATTATTCCTCTTTATGTTGTTATTGATCAATCGTAGTGTTATTGAACTTTGTTGATTCAACTAATCCTTTAGTTGATGATCGTTAAACTCTAAATTACCCTTGAAGCTTATCCAAACAAAACTTTCTTTGAGTGCGGACTTGTACTTTCTAAAACCGAGAAGAAGAACCTATTATAGGGGAGTTATTTTACGAGTTGCATTTAGATATTTGTGCACAATACATGGTACGAAGGGCTTATCACCCTAAGTATGGGGAGTCCCTACAGTTATGACTGTTTAGGTTAAAGTTGAAAGATTACTTGTAACCTTGGACATAGTTCGCGGTCTTGTGACCCTCAGTTACATTTCATATGTTGATTCCAGTTTGTATTACTATTGATAGAGTATTATACAATTCTGATGAGCTTATTCATTGGCAGTTATTATGCTATTGTTATTCATTGTTATTTCAAGTGAGCATTTGTTTTGCTCACTCTTGCATATATATAATTATTGCAGCTAAGCTTGAGAAGGCCGATGAACTTACCACTATCAAAGGAAAAAGGAAAATGAACAAGTGTTAAAGACATGTACTTTTATTTAATGTCATGATGATAGACTTTATTTTAAATGATGTGATGTAATTATTTTATTTTTCCGCACTTGATGTATGTTAAAGGTTAGATAACCTAGGAGACGTATTGGTTTAATGTTGTAACCCTTTTAATGGGAGAATTTATGGTTTAAATTTTATTATAATTGGGTAGTTAGATATAAATGAATGGAAAGTGAACACCAAATCTTGTGGGAATGAAGTACCCAGATTTGGGGGTGTCACAAAGCTTTAGGTTATAAACCTTTGGGGAAAAAGATAGTGGTTTGAAAAGATAATGGTGATGAACACTTATCGAGTTTTAAGATAGAAGTAATAAAACACTTTATGTGATTATGTGTATGCAACCTATGTGCTCGTGAGTGTCGAGTAGTAATGATTAGTAATTAAAACTTAAAATTTTGTTGTTAGGATGGCTAATGTAGGAGAATCCAGTCAGGCTGGGGAGGAAGGACCCCAGATGCCTAAAGAGGAGGAGACTTGAGATATTCAGATGGTTTGGGAACAACTACTGCCACGGGAATCATCTCTTTTGGTCACAGTGGTTGAGTAGGAGGGTTTACCTGATGAGGATGATGAGGTAGAGACGGATGAGGAGGACCCCGTTGAGCTGCCACGTCAAAGACGGGGATGAGGATGATGAGGAGGAAGAGTTTCCACCAAACTCTATCGCAGCCCGTATGTACGAAGAAGTATATGACCACAATGTGGAGCTTCAGGATAGAGTCGAGGAGTTAGAAGAGATAGTAGCTGAACGTCAGACCTCGATGGCGCAGAAGGACGATGAGATCCGGGATCTAGATGGATGTCTAAGTAATGTCGAATGGAAGCTGATTCATATTGAAAGTGAGAACAAGCAGTTGACAGAGGAGATCGTGGAGCTGAAAAATAAATTGAAATAAGAGTCCACTAAGAGGGCAAGAGTCGAAGACCCGTACGAGGAAGCTTCTCAACAAGCCGAGGTAGCAGAGAGAGGTACAAGTAAAGAAGATCAAGATGGAGGAGATGAATAGTGTTTTCAACACTGTGGTCAACTGAGCTCAAGACCGAGCCATGTATTATCCGATTGAGTTCGAGATGCTGCCATGGTACATGTTAGATCATCGAACAATGATCTGTATTATGGAAGAGGAGCGTCGTAAGGCTATGCAGCATTTTAGTAGGTCGTCGTAAGGAATGTAATTATTATATGATTATTTAGTAAATAAGATGTGAATCTCGGTTATTATATAACCAATGGGATATGATGATGATGATGTTATCATGAAACTTTTGTAGTTCAGGAAAGTGATGTAGATAGCAGGGATGCTATCATGATTATGTTTTTAAAAGATGATGAATAAATAAAAGTTACTATTTATTCAAGATATTATGTGTTATATGGTAATTTTTGTGATGTGCAAGTTAAGTAGATAATACTTAGAAGATTGAATAATAATCTAATGAGTATATTTTAATAGAAAATGCCTCCAAGACGTCAACCATGACAAATGAACCCCGAGGGATCTACCAATAACAACAATGCTGAGGCTAACCCACTTCATCAGTTAGTGACGTTACTGACAGGAGAATTATAGAATTAGCCGCATAATCAAGCTGCGATCTTTAAGGACTTTAAGGCAGTTCGGCCACCAGAATTTCATGGGTCCATGAATCCAATTGAGGCATAGACCTTGGTAAAGGAGATAGAGAAAGTTTTCGATGTTGCTTTTGCAACATTTATATCAGAAAACTGCTTTTGCAACATTTATATTGAAAGCAGAGGCTAGCTATTGGTGGCAAGCCAATAAAACTCGAGGAGGTCAAGGGGTGATGACTTGGGATAGGTTCAAGGAGATATTTTTTGAGACTTATTTCCCAAAGAGTTCAAAAAATCAGATGGAGGTGCAATTTTAGAATCAAGCGAACACAATAGACCAGATTATCGAGTATCTTTGCAAAATTTAATGAATTGGCGAGGATTGCGCCATATCAAGTTAACACAGATGAGCGCAAGGCTAGGAGGTTTGAACAGGGACTGAAGCCCTAGTTGTACATCAGAGTCTCCATGTTTTAGCTAAAGACATTTATAGTGGTGCTGGAAAAGGCGATAATCGCTGAGGGTGGAGGCGAGGCTATACTGAAGTATAATCAAGAACAAAGAAAGAAGAAGAATGAGGGTAAAGCTAAGAATGGTGGTGGTAGTGGTGGAAATTGTAGTAATAACTTGAAGATAAAGTGGAATACGAATGTGGGTGCTGGAAACCCGCAGGGTAACCAGCAGAAAAAGAAGTTTGAAGCATGTGCTATATGCGGGAGGTATCACACTAGCATGTGCTTAAGGGGTAAACAAGTATGCTTTAACTGTGGCTAGGAGGGTCACATTGCCCCAAATTGCAATCAACCAAAGAAGAATGCTTGCTACACCAAGGGTCAAAGGATCAATTTGCTCGTGAGTGTCCTAAGAAGAAATCTGGTGAGACAACAGGAAGCAAGGGAGGTAACAATAGAGGTACGTTGACTATTGTGGGACCAACATCATCAAATAAGCCCACAGCTAGAACTTCAACATGACAGTGCAAGACGCGGTACAATCAAAAGATGTCGTGTCAGGTATTATCCCAATCAATGATATAAATGCATATATATTATTTGATTAAAAGGCTACTTCTTTCTTCGTTTATCTCGATGAATTTGCTAAGAGGTTAGAATTACCTAGTGAAGAGTTGAATTTCCCTTTAAGGGGAATGTTATGACAATAAATTTAATCTCGATAAAACTTGGAGAGTTTGATGTTATATTGGGAATGGATTGGTTATTCAATTATGGAGCGATAATTGATTGTCAAAAGAAATGTGTAAACCTTATGACTCCGTTAAAGGTAGTTTTCTATAGTAGCAAATCGCCTAGACAAGCAAGATGTCTGATGATTATACAGGCCAAGAAGTTATTGAGTCAAGGTTGTGTAGGATACTTAGCTTACATAGTCGATACTCAAAAGAAGAAGGGTGTGAAACTGGAGGAGATACCAGTGGTTAGGGATTTATGGACGAGTTTCCAGGACTTCCACCTGAAAAAGAGATTGAGTTTTTGATAACATAACAGTTGTTTACTAACAATATAACATAGAACAATTAAGAATCATTGGTAAACTGACTATATATATTAACCTCATGCTTGAAAATAACTAGAAAGCATAAGTATTGAACAAAATGAATAAAATGATAAACCTTTGCTTGAACAATAATAAGCTAGGTTTATGATCTTGTAACATTAGAAATGAAATTACTGATCATACATTAACTGATAGCAAGCTGAAAACTAAAAACTTGCTCAACATGGTAATAACTCATGCAAAGTAATAAAATAGTTCAACAATAGAGACGAGAGTTCAAAAACTGCGTTCATTATACAGGAATAGAACTTAAGAAACTTGCTTAACTATAAACATGTTAGAATGAATCAACCATAATAAGAATTCCAATAAAATTAGAGTTAAAGCTTGCTCAAATGAAGTTTAGGAACAAATGACTTGTTCAATAACAGTTTAAGATAGAAAACTTGTTCAATCATAAGAATAAAGTTATACAATGTAATAATTGAACTAGCTCAACGAAAGTGTAGAGTTAGAAAACTTGCCTTGAGCTTAAGCTATAATATTAAACTCACGTTCACCTACATATTGTATTAGAACCATAATACCTATTAGATATACTAACATACCATAACATATACATTTCTAGTTAAACTTGTTAATTTAGTACAAGTCTTATGCTACTAGGTAAATATCAGAAATTTCAAGTGTTAACCTTCACAACACTTGTTTACTATTCATTATATACACTAAGTTCTAACATATCACGTTCA
The DNA here is from genome assembly GCA_020205615.1 of Panax quinquefolius. Classification (NCBI taxonomy): domain Eukaryota; kingdom Viridiplantae; phylum Streptophyta; class Magnoliopsida; order Apiales; family Araliaceae; genus Panax; species Panax quinquefolius. The sequence goes on along the minus strand of CM035162.1, from coordinate 18,130,640 downwards.
TAACTTATAATTCATTTTACAAAGTTGAAATTATCAATGACATGACACAATACGGAATTAACCTCCTTGTTACATGTTTGACACCTTAACACAATCTTAGACCAAGTTATAGTGTATTTCAAGGTCTCGATGTAGCAATGATAATCGTCTTAGGGCGAGGGTATGGTGTATCACACAAGCACGACACAGGGCCGTATTTATGCCATTTTCGGCCTTAACTTGCATTGCCAAGCAATTGCCAAGTGCATGCATGTGAAGCAGTAAACAAAGCATGAACGATGGCAATTTTAGCCCAAATAACACGAATTTCACCCACCAAATAGTAATATTAACACATACAATTGATATAGAACTATTACAAACATGTTTGCCAACATATTCAACTAATTAGAACAATTTAACAACAACTTAAGCTAGTTTAATTTCTCAAATTCCATAGTTTTCATATGAAAACTCCATTTTTGACATCTCTTACAAAAATCATCACTATGATTATAATTCTACACCGAATCACTTCGTTCAAACTACGTTCTCTTCGTTTTTTAACGAACTAGCATAAACAATACTCAATTTACAGTTTATCATACGAATTGACCACCAAAATTGGTACTTACACAAGCCACATAAGAAAATATATATTGTCATTATTTTTCCTACTTTTTAACTGTAATTAGCATAGAAAATTCTTGTTTACATACAAACTCAACCATCACAACACATATAATCACAAGTAACCAATTGTCTAGCAACAATTCGAAAGATGAAATTCACAGAACATGAAATTTTTGCCGTAAACTCATATATGCAAATATATATATATATATATATATATATATATATATATACAATACTAAGGTTATATAAAAAATACCTTCAATTAGCTTGTAATCCTTGCTAAAATCGCTGGAAATTGCTTTAGAAATTCTTAAACTTTCTCTCAACACTCTCAATTCTCTCTGTAATTTCTTAGACTTAGCAAACAACTAGAATGCGTATAACAAAAACCAGTAGCTAAGCCAATTAACAATACGCATATTCTAAAACTAATAAACCATAATAAGTCAAACTTAATATAACATCGCCATTCTTACTTATAACGATAAGTTATAATTATATTTTATTTATTATTTATTTAATTTTATTTATAATATTTAAAATTTCAAAAAGTAAAATCCAAAATCCATAAGGCTTTATTTGGCAAAAGTCTTTAAAATAAAGACTTAATATATTTAAGCCTTTTTTGGTTAAATCAATTTAAAACTACTTTAATTATTTTAATAAACAATTTAGTTTATAATTTATAATCACATACTATTTATTTGGATTTTCATATCCAACATTAATCAAATAAATTAATTACATATACTATATTTTAAGTAAATATTTCACTTTAACTAATATCACAAAATTATAATTTTTATAATTTTATCTAATAATTTAACATACCATTTAAATTATTAAATCAACACAACAATATAACATCTCATGTTATATTACAACTCTCTAAATTATAAATTAATTTAATTTAGAATATTATCTAATAAATTTAAATTCATAAATTTTTACTAACAACCATCACATCAACAAAACATTTATTCAACAATAAACACCTCAAATAAATATTTATAATTCATTAAATATTTAAAATTATAAATTAAAATTTCGGATTATTAATTTCCTTCCCTCCTTACAAGGATTCTGTCCCCAGAATTACAACTCAAACAATCAAATCGTCACATTCTTCTCTCTTTATAAAGATTCTGTCCCCAGAATCAAAGACACAGACTAAACAAATAACTCAGGGTAATTCTTCATCATATCAGCTTCGAGTTCCTACGTAGCCTCTTCGACATTGTGGTTCCTCCATATCACCTTTACAAAAGGTATCACTTTATTCCTGAGCACTTGTTATTTCCTATCTACTATCTGGATAGGAACCTCTTCATAAGACAAATTTGTACTGAACTGCAACGGTTCATACTCGATCACATGCTTGTAATCAGGTTTATATGGTCGCAACATCGATACATGAAAAATATTGTGCACATGTTCTAATTCTAGAGGTAAAGCTACCTCATAAGCTACTTCTCCCACTCTTCGTAGTATTTCGAAAGGTCCAATAAACCTTGGGCTGAGCTTTCCTTTCTTGCCAAAATGAATTTTCCCCTTCCAAAGAGAAACATTCAGGAACACAAAATTTCCTACTTCAAATTCACGATTCATGCATGTTGATCAAGATACATCTTCACGTAAATCTTGAAGCATTTATTAGTCTTGCTTCGATGAGTTTGATAATTTTAGCGATCTCATTGTATCAGCCTCGGTCCTAGTAGTTGACGTTCACCAACTTCATCCCAGCATAGTGGAGTTCTGCATTTCTTGTCATACAACGCCTCGTATGGTGGCATACCAATGCTTGCATGGTAACTGTTGTATGCAAATTCCACCAACGGTAGATGATCATCCCAGTTTCCTTTGAAATTCATGATGCACGCTCTAAGCATATCTTCTAGCGTCTGAATTGTTCGTTCGCTTTGCCCATCGGTTTGTGGATGATATGTCGTACTCATCTTCAATTGCGTTCCCATGCATTCTTGTAATCTCTTTCAAAAATTTGATGTAAACCTCGGGTCTCGATCTGACACTATTGATATTGGAACTCCATGTCTTGAGACGATCTCCTTGACGTATAGTTTTGCCAGTTGATCAAGATTAAATCTAATCTTTATTGGCAAAAAGTGTGCAAATTTTTTCAATCTATCCACTATTACCCATATCGCATCGTATCCTTTCTGAGTTGTTGGAAGACCTACCACAAAATCCATTGTGATACGCTCCCACTTCCATTTCGGTATTTTCAACGGTTGAAGGAATCCGCTTGGCCTTTGATGTTCTACCTTCACTCTCTAACATGTTAAGCACTTTGCAACGCATTTTGCACCGTCTCTTTTTATATTTGGCCACCAAAAATGTCACCGCAAATCTTGATACATCTTTGTACTTCCCGGATGAATCGAATATCTTGAGCTATGAGCTTCTATCAAGATGTCTTCTTTAATATCATGTACTGCTGGAACCCAAATTCGTCCCTCGAATCTTAGCATTCCCTCAGTATCAAGTTTATACTTCACTTCTTTACCTTCGACCACACTTTCCCTTATTTTTCTGCATTCTTCATCTTGTGGTTGAGCATTCTTCACTTTGGCCACCAAATTTGGACTAGCTTCCATCTAGTATAATCTTTCATCAAATTCTTTTGGAAATTTGAATTCCAACTCTAGCCTTGCCATTGGTGAAATGAGCTCCTCCTTATCGGTTAACAACATCAATTTTTCTCTGCCTTTCCCACTCAAGGCATCTACAACCACATTGGTTTTGCCCGGGTGATAAAAGATCTCACAATCGTAATCTTTTATCAATTCCATCCATCTCCTTTTGACAAAGATGTTCGGTCCTTCGAGTGAAAATATACTTTATACTCTTTATAGTGCATGTATATCCCACATTTTTCTCCATAGAGATAGTGCCTCCATATCTTTAGAAGCAAATACCACTACTGTAAGACCCCGAATTTTATGAAATAAAAGTATTCAATTTTTCTTATAATTATTATTCAGTAAATGGTTAAATTGATAAAAGTTTAAAGTTAAGGGTGATATAAATTTTTTTTTTTAAATAAGCAAGTGGTTATAAAATACTATCATTGTTGTCGGGGAATATTCGGTATGGTCATGGAATATTCTTCTTGTTAGAAATATTCGTATTTATTTGCACCATTTTATGGGCCCTATAACGTAATAATTGTCGGATGAAGAAAATGACAAGTTTGAGTTTTTATAAATAACAAATAAGTAGATTATTACTGAGTAACACTATTGGAATACACGGTGGTTAAAATACTGAATACGGCGTGGTTGCACAAGATGGCACATGGTATTGCATAGTATTTTTGAATTATTGATTCTTCCGTAAGAGGCACTACTCAATAATTATTACGGTAGAATTACTGTTCAATATTTTATTTTATTTATTCAATAATTGTTGCGTTGATATTTTATATTATTGTTGTTTCAATAATTGTCACTGCACAATATTTCCCATCAATAATTCATATTATTTGAATAATATTATTAGATAACACTATTGGCAATGTCTAGAAAGTTCATCAAGAAGAGGTTTGGTCACCTAATTACGCTACCAAGAAGAAAAATCCTTATCTGAAAGCCCCTCTTTCCAGGCAACTATCAGTTGTCATTATTGTGATTACGTAATATTATTTGTGAATAATTATTTATTGATTTATATGATATGAAAATATTTATTTTTATGTGGACATAATTGAAGGAATTAATGTTGAGGTGTTTTATCAGTTTTTTTGTCGAAATAGACGTATTAGAAATCAAATCAGTGTTCTTAAATCTCTATTGCATGAGTTATAATTTTAATCTGACCGTTGGATCGTTGTGATTTTTGGATATGTTATACATATATAAGTTGAGTATATGTCCACAAATTTTGAACCGTTAAAAATTAACGTATGATTTGTTATGAATTTTATGAGGTATTGAAAATCATCCGTTTGTGAATTTCGGATATTTTCTGTTTGGAATTTGGAAAAACCCTCTTCTGCAAAGTTGTAAAAAATTCGATTTAGTATGGAATAGACATAAAATTCATATTTTTCTGATAAAAGTGCTATTTATTGTGAATTAAATGAAATAAAGATAATCAAATTGAATTAGTGTTCAAATTGAATTTTAATTCTTTTATTTATTTATTTTTCAAAAACATGTGATAAATGGGGTGGGTGAGCAAAGTTGGACAATCTTGATTCAAGTAAATTGTGCGTAGAAGAGAGAAAATAATAATATCACTTTATTAATTTAGTCTGCGCTTTAGGCGCGTTAAGATTTTCCTATAAATAAAGCGCTTAAGTTAGAATTGAAAATCACACCGAAACATAAGTTTTCTCTCTCTATATTATCGGCGTATTTTTTGTGAGTATTTAGATACTTTTAGAGTTGCTATTCAAGATAAATTTTCTTCTACTTTTACATCCGATATTCCAGCTAAATACCGCTTTTGAGGTAAAGGGATTGTAAGGGTTATTATGTTTTTCAGTTTCATAATTTTTCTGACCCTCACAAATTCTGGAAAAATTTAAAATGATAATTTAATGAGTTTTCTAGATTGTGTCCAAAAATGGTGATTTTTGGATGTATAGATTAGGAGTTATGAATTTTATGGAAAAAAACTATTTTAAAAGTAAACCCTTATAACTCCTTGTGGTTAACTCCAAAATAGGTGAAATTTTTATTGGGAGTACATGTATATAACAGCAGTATACTCCGTAAATTTTGAATTTTTTGGATAAAAGTACAGTTTATGATAAATGTCTAAATATTCGGTAGTTTTGGCCATATGAAAAATAGTAAATGAATTTTAAAAATTCTGAGAAAAATATATGTTCAATATGGGACTATATTCTGCAAAATCCCAGAAAAGAAAATTTTTGGGAACTTGTAAGACCCCGAAAATTTTTTAATTAAAAAGGAATTTCCTTTATTTATTATTTTAAAATAGTAAGGGTTGATTTGATTAATGTGGATAGTTAAGGGTTAAATACGCAAATATTTCAAAATAAGCAAGTGGTTATAAAATATTCATTTTTGTTTGGGAATATTCGTTTGGTCGTGGAATATTAAATCTTTGTCGAGGAATATTCGCATGCGACGGCCGCAACCATGTGTGGGCCCCATAAAGGAAAGCGATTGGATGAGGAAAACGACAAAGTTTGGGTGGTTATAAATAACTGCCGTAGTTATTACTGAATAAGAGATCATTGGAATACCCGGTGGTTAAAATCTGATGTCGCGCATTGCATTGCAAGAACATACCTGCAGGTGCATATGATTTGTTGAATTATTGATTCGTGCACGTAAGATGGCACTTACTCAATAATTTTCACGAGTGAGTTATTTGCTTCAATATTTTATTTTATTGATTCAATAATTGTTTGCGTTGATATTTTATATTATTGTTGTTCAATAATTGTCACCGCACGATATTTTCCATTATCGGATCAATAATTCATATTATTTGAATAATATTATTAGATAACATTATTGGCAATGTCTAGAAAGTTACGTCTAATGAGAGGTTTGGTCACCTAATCATGCTTAGCGCCAATGAGAGAGAGATCCTTATTGAAAGCCCTCTTTCCCGAAACTACTGGTTGTCATAATTATGATTACGTAATATTATTTGTGAATAATTAATTATTGATTCATATGATAAAGAAATATTTATTTTATGTGGATATAAATGATGGATTTATTTATGTGGTTATAAATGAAGAAATTATTGTTGAGGTGTTTTATCAAGATTTTATCTGGATTGAGGTGTTAAAAATCAAATCGTGGGTTTGAGATATATTATGGGGTTATAATTTTTAATCCGAACCGCTGGATTGTGGTAATTTTGGGTATGTTATACATACATAAGTTGAGTATATATCCACAAATTTTGAACCGTTAAAAATGCACGAATGATTTGTTGTGAATTTTAAGAGGTGTTGGATTCGAAAATTAGGTTTATAATTGATTTTGATAAAAATTCTAGAATTGAGTGGGCCCCACTTGTGGTTGGTGAAAAAATGTGCTAAATTTTATTTCAAATGTGGTGGGTGGCAATAGTAGCGGTAAAAGCCATCGGTGTGAGTGTCAAGTCTGCTTTTGCGTCTAACATTTTCCTATAAATGAGAGGGCTAAGTTAGAATTGAAAATCACACCGTAAACAAAGTTTTCTCTCTTCTCTCTATATTATCGAGCGTATTTTGTGAGTATTTAGATACTTTGAGAGTTCTTTGTCGTAACAAGTTTCATTCAAAGATCACTTCCCACCTTTCCTTCCAAATCTTGATTCTTCGAGGTAAGGGATATTATTTTTTCGTAATGATATTATTTCTTCAATATCATTATCTTTGAAATGTTGATCTGAAGTTTTATCAAATTTGGAACTTTTCATGTCGGGGTTACTATTCATGAGTTACTATTCACGATTACTATTCATGAGTTACTATTCACGAGTTACTATTCACGAGTACTATTCATATTAAGCGTGAAGATGTTTTTTTTTTTTTTTGTGGAATTTCTATCTTTTGGTGTCTGAGTTACTATTCACGATTCACGTTCACGATACTTTACTATTCATAGAAAAATAAAATTTCTTCTTTTCGTCCAAAATATCTATTCGGATACTAGCTCGATTGTATCCATGTTTTGATCATTCTTGAATTTTACACCACTATGATTATTTTTGAGGTATTGTTGGACATGGATAAAACAAAGTACTGAATCCTTAATCCTTAATCCTTGTCATTTTGTTTCACCGGATTCGTTCTTTAAAAATATTTTCATCATCCTCGGTCTTAAATGATGATATTATTGAATATCTTTGGCCAGTAGTGCAAAGATGAATGATTTCTGAAGAATATCTTTGGCCCGTAGTGCAAAGATGAAAGCGGTGTTTAAATGAACACGACCGATCGATGAATATCTTTGGCCTTTAGTGCAAAGATGAACAGTGTTGAGATGAACATGACCGATTGATGAATATCTTTGGCAGAAGGTGCAAAGATGAATATTTGATTTGAGATGAATATCGATTGATGTTACAGGATAAAATATTGATGATGGACTGTTAAATTCATAGATTATAGTAGATTTCATTCTCTACGTAACTCTTCTATGAATTATTATTTCATCATGAATATTGATCTAAAACTTGTTGTCTATTGTATTCCATCAGATTTTTCCCTGTTGGAGACTAACGATAATTTGTTGTATATTATCTTAGTCATAATATTCTTTACTGGGCTAGTTGAGCTCACCCTTTTTCTTGTTGTTCCATTTTCTTCTCAGGAGGCGAGAATGTAGAGAGTACGAGTCGGGGTATGGAATGAAGGTTTTAGAAAGGATTGTTTAGTAGTCCTCACCATTTTTGTAAAATAATGTATCAATAAATGTGATGAGGATTTATTTGAGTATAGATATTGTCTAGAAGATAATATTTGTATTTAAACTCACAAGATATATTGTCGTATTTCACACGACATTTGTATTATCAAGTTGTAGTTTGCTTTCTTGTACCATGTATTTGGCACTTCGAGAATGGGTGTTGTGTATACCTATTTTGGGGGCGCCACAGTTAATATCGTAGCTTAGGGATATGATCTCCTCATGGAGATCGGGAATAGAACTAGGAGGAGAGAGACGAGTAAATCCTTCGCCGCTAGGTGTCCTACCTAAGCTTATTTGTTAGTTGGTCAAGATATAGGATATTATGTGATATATTGATTTCCTTAATTAACCCTTGTTTTATGACGAGATTTGAGAATGTCGAATGAGAATATTAACAATGGAGTAAATGAGACCGTGGAGATGCTCAGATTTACCAACGAGGAGAACGCGCAACAGTCGGGCAATGTACCTCCTCCGTGAATAACACCAATCGAGATGATGATGAACGAGGGGATGTTTAGAAGTTTTTCATAGCTCACGCAAATCGGATTTGAGGAGACTCGTGTTCAAAATACTGTGAGGAGATGATAGCAATTCACGGTGGTCACAAACCAGAAGTTCAAAGAGTTGGGACCACCAAAATTTAAGGGAAAAGCCCGATCCGATCATGGCGAAACATGGGTCAAACAAATTACCAAGATATTCGATGTCTTGGGATGCACGGAGGAACGTAAGGTTCCATTCGCTACTTTTATGTTCCGTGGCGAGTGATTCTTTCGGTGGGAATCATGGAGGCGTCCATCCAAATCCAGACTTCAAGATGTCACGGAGACGTTTGAGAATAGTTCAATGACAAGTACTTCCCTAAAAGTATTCGGCTATACGAAGGAAGTGGAGTTTATTATACTAGAAGCGTAATAACACGACGCGGTGTCCCAAAGACGAGGCGAAGTTCATGGGAGTTATCCGAGTTTGCACCTCATTTGGTGGAGAATGAGGAACATATGACGCGGATGTTTCGAGAGGTTTGAAACCCATCGCCAAGATCTCATTTCTCATAAATTTTCTCTCTATTCGGATGTTGTCAATGTGGCTCAGTTGTTAGGCGAGATAACGAAAGCACGTTCAACCGAGGGACCATAACCAGGATCATACCAAGATAGTAGTCAACAAAATAACGATAACCACGTAGAAAGAAGAATACGTACAAAGGCGGTAACCACTCGGTGGTAATCACGGCCATGAAAATAGAAGAAGCGAGTGGGAGGAGATTTTAAAAGAGGAGATTCAACAACGACCATGTGAAGACGTCGGCGCAAGAAAGAATCGGGTTCCAAGGGGAGGAGAAAGACCATCTGGTCAGGTATGTTACAAATCTCGGGAAAGAGGGACATATCATTTCAAACCGCCCACAACAGCTTTAAGGTATGCTATAATTGTGGAAAAGAAGGACATATCGCCGAGATTTATGATATCGAAACCCAGTCCAATGAATGGTGACTCGAAAGGATGTCCCGAAAAGTCAAAGTCAACGATTCCGGAAGAAAGCGTTTGTCGTGGCCTTCATTAAAATGCGCGTAGAACCCGAACGAAGTTAAGACGGTTAGTTAATTATAAATTCTTCTGAAGTTTATACCTTACTAGATAATTCTGGTTCTACCCATTCTTTTATCTCTCTTGCATACTCAACGTTTGAACTTGACTTTCACGGAGAAATTAGACTTTGACCTATTTATGGAGAATCCGTTAGAGAAACTTTCATTACATCCATTGTTTAGAAATCTTGTTTGATTCAGGTTGGCACTATCACATTACCTCGTTAACCTTATTTCTATAGAGATATTTGCTTTTGATGTGATTTTAAGGTTAACTACTCATCACGCCAAATTGATTGCTTTTATGTAAGGTTGTTAGTTTTCATATTCCTAAGCAACTTTTGTTATTCGAACTCAAGCAATCAAACCATTGTAATCAAACATTTTCTTATCAAGCCATGAAGTCATTCGTTTATTACGGATGTCAAGTTTTCTTAGTCCATGTTATGGATTTGAATAAAGACACGTCGATTTGAATAATATTCTTGTTGTTATTGATTTTCCTGACGTATTTTACAAGAATTTCTTGGCTTACTCCCAAAGCCCGATATTAAATTTTGTATCGACTTTGAACCCTAGACAAAACTCATTTCTAAAATCTCATATAGAATGGCTCTATTGAACTTCGTGAGTTAAAAATTCAACTATAGAATTTGGTACCGAGCCTTTATCTTGTGACTTCCTTTGTGGAATTCACCGCCGCACTCTCATGTAGGGACGTCATATTCATGCGATAAGAAAGCGATAGGTGTCATTGTGACGTCTTATCCAAGATTGGGATATGAGTCACGCTTGAGAAGCAACCTAAGTCGATGAATCGAAATACGTAGCTTTCAGGCTTAGTTGGTTATTATCGGAGATTCGTGGAAGGATTTTCTTGAATCGCTATCTGCTAACTTAGTGACTCGAAAAGATACAAAATTGCATTATGGGCGAGGAACGCGAGAAGATTTTCAAGAACTCAAGAGAGACTCATTTCAAAGACATGTTCGACCACGCCATCCTCGAAAAGCGAACGTGGTAGGCGGCGTGTTGAGTAGAAGATCGATATCAAATACGAGTACGATATTGTCAAAGACTCATTTCGTATAATATACAAATAATAGAGATGGAAACTCTAGGTACCCACGTGATGATATACGAGTACGTGATGATATACGAGTATAATCGACTTTAATCGATAAAGTTAAAGTTGTTCAAGCTACACACCGGAGCTGATGAATTTGAAGAAGGAGGTGCAAGAAGTTATTATTTCAAAAGCGAGAGAATCGGTGAGGTGAGTGAAAAAGCTCAAACCTTCGATTTATTAATCCAAATGAAATCCTCGATCGAAAGTAGAATCGCGGCCTATAAACTCGCCTTAACGCTAAGTATGTTGCGTGTTCATAACGTTTTTCACGTATCGATGTTACGTAAATATGTGGACAACCCAAACCACATTATTGCGTTAGAACCGGACGAGATAGCCGAAGACTTAACGTATGAGGATGTACCTGTCAAGATTTTGGATAGGAAGGAACATGTCCCATGTACTTCGAGGTTATACCACAAGTTAAAGTTTTGTGGAGAAACCATGCTATCGAGGAAATGACCGGGAGTTGGAAGCGGAAATGAAAGCGAGGTATTCTCATCTTTTGAAACACCAGTAATCGTACGCCAATTTCGAGGACGAAATTTCATAAGGAGGAGAGGTTGTAAGACCCCGAAAATTTTTTAAATAAAAGGAATTTCCTTTATTTATTATTTTGAAATAGTAAGGGTTGATTTGATTAATGTGGATAGTTAAGGGTTAAATACGCAAATATTTCAAAATAAGCAAGTGGTTATAAAATATTCATTTTTGCTTTGGGAATATTCGTTTGGTCGTGGAATATTCAGTGCGCCGAGAATATTCGTGATTTACACAAGGTAGCCACGCGTAATGTGGCCCCATAAAGGAAAGCGATTGGATGAGGAAAACGACAAAGTTTGGTGGTTATAAATAACGGCGTAGTTATTACAAGTTAAGATCATTGAATACCTTGGTTAAAATATAAGAATACGCTGCGTGGTTGCACAAAGAAGACACTAGATTAAGACAAGATTGTTGAATTATTGATTCGCACGTAAGATGGCACTACTCAATAATTTTCACAATGATTACCGCTCAATATTTTATTTTATTGATTCAATAATTCTTTGCGTTGATATTTTATATTATTGTTGTTCAATAATTGTCATCGCACGATTTCCCATTATCGGATCAATAATTCATATTATTTGAATAATATTATTAGATAACATTATTGGCAATGTCTAGAAAGTTACATCTAATGAGAGGTTTGGTCACCTAATTGCTACCAAGAAGAGAGATCCTTATCGAAAGCCCCCTCTTCTTAGAACTACCGGTTGTCATATAATTATGATTACGTAATATTATTTATGAATAATTAATTATTGATTCATATGAAAAGAAATATTTATTTTATGTGGATATAAATGATGGATTTATTTATGTGGTTATAAATGAAGAAATTATTGTTGAGGTGTTTTATCAATATTTTATCTGGATTGGAGGTGTTAAAAATCAAATCGGGGTTTTGAGATATATCATGGGGTTATAATTTTTAATCCGACTGTTGATTGTGGTAATTTTTGGGTATGTTATACATACATAAGTTGAGTATATGTCCACAAATTTTGAACCGTTAAAATGCACGAATGATTTGTTGTGAATTTTAAGAGGTGTCTGGATTCAAAAATTAGGTTTATAATTGATTTTGGTAAAAAATTCTAGAATTGAGTGGGCCCCACTTGTGGTTGGTGAAAAAAATGTGCTGAATTTTATTTCAAATGTGGTGGGTGGCAATAGTAGCGAGGTAAAGCCATCGTGTAGCAGTCGAAGTCCCTTCGCGCCAATTAACATTTTCCTATAAATAGAAATTTAAGTTAGAATTGAAAATCACACCGTAAACAAAGTTTTCTCTCTTTCTCTCTCTATATTATTGAGCGATTTTGTGAGTATTTAGATACTTTGAGAGTTGTTGTTCGTAACAAGTTTCATTCAAAGATCACTTCCGACCTTTCCTTCCTTAGTAATCGATTCTTTGAGGTAAGGGATATTATTTTTTTCGTAATGATATTATTTCTTCAATATCATTATCTTTGAAATGTTGATCCAAGTTTTATCAAATTTGGAACTTTTCATGCCTGGGTTACTATTCATGAGTTACTATTCACGAAGTTACTTATTCATGAGTTACTATTCACGAGTTACTATTCACGAGTACTATTCACGTAAGCGTGAAGATGTTTTTTTTGTGGAATTTCTATCTTTTGGTGTGAGTTACTTATTCACGATACTCGGCACTATTCACGATACTCACCACTATTCAATTTAAAAAATAAAATTTCTTCTTTTCGTCCAAAAATATCTATTCTCGGATACTAGCTCGATTGTATCCATGTTTTGATCATTCTTGAATTTTACACCACTATGATTATTTTTGAGGTATTGTTGGACATGGATAAAACAAAGTACGAATCCTTAATCCTTAATCCTTGTCATTTTGTTTCAATCGGATTCATTCTTTAAAATATTTTTCATCATCCTCGGTCTTAAATGATGATATTATTGAATATCTTTGGCTGTAGTAGTGCAAAGATGAATGATTTCTGAAGAATATCTTTGGCCTGTGAAGTGCAAAAGATGAAGGTGTTTAAATGAACACGACCGATCGATGAATATCTTTGGCCTTTAGTGCAAAGATGAACAGTGTTGAGATGAACATGGCCCGATTGATGAATATCTTTTGGCTGTAGTGCAAAGATGAATATTTGATTTGAGATGAATATTGATTGATGTTACTGAGGATAAAATATTGATGATGGACCGTTAAATTCATAGATTATAGTAGATTTCATTCTCTACGTAACTCTTCTATGAATTATTATTTCCATTGCGAATATTGATCTGAAACTTGTTGTCTATCAGTATTCCATCGATTTTTCCTGTTGGAGACTAACGATAATTTGTTGTATATTATCTTAGTCATAATATTCTTTATTGGCTAGTTGAGCTCACCTTTTTCTTGTTGTTCCATTTTCTTCTCGTGAGGCGAGAATGCAGAGAAGATGCGAGTCTGGGTATGGAATGAAGGTTTTAGAAAGGATTGTTTAGTAGTCCTCACCATTTTGTAAAATAATGTATCAATAAATGTGATGAGGATTTATTTGAGTATAGATATTATACAGAAGATAATATTTGTATTTAAACTCATTAAAGATATATTGTCGTATTTCACACGACATTTGTATTATTGAAGTTGTAGTTTGCTTCTTGTACCATGTATTTGGCGACTCAGAATGGGTGTTGTGTATACCTATTTTGGGGGCGTCACAGAACTGATTTGGTATTTTTTATGAAAATAGAATAGTTATGAATAAATGAATTAAATATGTTATATGAAGTAAGAAAATTGGAAAATAGGATTTTATGGCTTGAGAATTCTATATAAGGTATATGCAGATTTTTGATGAGAGTTTTGGTTATTGGTGATGAAATCTTATGAGTTTGACATTTTAGGATGATTAAATGCATTAATTAGTAAAGTATAAACAATTAAAATAAATTATTTATAAGTTTAAGAAATGATTAAAATATTATGGTAATATTAATAATTTTAGATTATGAGATTATTAAGTGATTTATAACATTTGTATTAAGTTGTTATTAAATCATTGATTTAAAATATTATTTAATGATTAATAATATTAGTAAATGAATTTAATGTTATTATATAATGAATAATATTAAATGGAGTTTATAATATAATGAATAATGTTATTATCTTCGTTAAATATTCGCTTAAATATTATTTTCTGCTCAAATCATTTTTGATATATTATTATTCTTGAATTTTACCTCACAAAAAAAAGATCATATCGACAATTTGGATATTATTGAATTCTGGATAAATTAAATTGTTAAAGTCTTTAAATATTTATTCTTTATCTCATGTGATTGATTCTTTATATCCTTGTCATGATCCTCATGCTTATATTGTGATGAAAGTCATCTTTGGCCCGTAGCGGCATGTAGATGGATTTGTTGTTTATCGTTTTACAGTTGTGTGCCTTTGGCCTGTAGTGCAAAGAAGAACTACTAATTGATATCTTTGGCCTGTAGTGCAAAGATGATCTGTTGTTGAATATCTTTGTCCCGTAGTACAAAGATGACCTATTATTGAATATCTTTGGCCCGTAGTGCAAAGATGACCTATTGTTGAATATCTTTGGTCTGTAGTGCGAAGATGACCTGTTGTTGAATATCTTTGGCCTGTAGTGCAAAGATGAATTGTTAATGAATATCATTGGCCCGTAGTGCAATGATGAACATATTAGTATGATTATGAACAGGAACTGTGATTTGGTATAACCATGATCTTTGATGTTTTAGGTAAAGACATGTGATGAAAATTATCTTCGTCCTAGATGAGAAGAGGAATTTAGAACCACGAATATGATTATGAGTTATTCACATGATTGTGGACAGGAAGTGTTGATTGATGTTACAGGGATAAAACATTGTTGGTAGACTTTTAACATGGAGAAGATAATAGACTTTATGATCTATTTGACTCTTCTAATGGATTGCTTGTTCCGCTGCAACTATGGTTGAAAAGTTTTTTTGTGAGACCCCAGATTTTATCAATAAAGATTTAAATTTTTCAAAATAATTTTTTAATATTATGGTGTGAATTTGAGATAATATTATAGTTGTGGGTAGTATTTATAAATTTTGCAAAGTATGCAAGTGGTTATATTATATTCGATTGGTCGGGGAATATTCGGTTTAGCAGGGAATATTCGTGATAACTACTCAATCATTGGTGGACCCTACAATGTAATTATTGTTTGGATTGAGAAAACGACAAAAATATTTTATTGAAATAACGGCGAAAGTTTTACCGTAGTTCTTGTTGAACTACTTTCGGTAGTAAAAGTACGATGAATACGTGTGGTTGCATAATAAAGACACCAGTATTGATTATTGATGCTTATGTGAGAAGTCACTCACTTTGATTCCATTATTGTCGATTAATAATATGAATTATTATAGCGATAATGACGTTTTGTTTTATTCAGATTATTAACGTAATAAAATGTAAACATCTTTTATATAAAATAGAATACTTTATTAAAGTTATTCTATAAATAGAATATATTATATTTTATTATGCATAGTGTTTCATAGTGTTTTGCATAAGGTTGCATAGTGTTTGCATAGTAAAATGTTTTTATATAAATAGAATATATTATATTTTATTTAAAAGATTTTGCTTTAAATATGGATCAGTCAGATTAAAGTAAATCAATCTGGACCGCTTCATGGATTAATTACTATGCATTCTATTTTTCTATAAATAGAAGCTCATTCCTTCATTATTTTCTTACGAATTCACTTTGAAACTCTGAGAGAAATTATAGAGAGAAGCTATAGAGAGAAAATCTATAGAGAGAAAGAAGAAGAGTATTCGCATACTTCACTACTTTGATATCCATAAGGTCTTTTACTGTGTGGGGTATTATTTGTTGTACGTAAAGGGTGTTATTCTTTCTTCTTGAAGAGAACTTCATTATTCCATTCACTATTATCTTTGTTGAATAACTTTCGTAAAAGTGGTATACCCTATACATAACTTTGTATATGCGGCATATCATATACTTGGTGAAATCCTTATGTTATTCCATTCTTATTTATTACATTGGAATAACTTTGTATCATGCGGCTTACCCTATACTTGGTGACATTCTTCTATTATTCTCATTGGAACATCCTCATGCATGTGTTTTACACCGACACCGGTTTTCGCTTTTATTATTCTGCTGAACATCCTGCTCATGTGTTTTTACAGGACCGGTTCCGCCTTTATCATTCTCATTGGAATATCCTATCGTGTGTTTTTACACCCGATCCGTTCCATCTTTATTATTACATTGGAACATCCTGCTTGCGTGTGAATTTCACCGACCCGTTCCGTTATTATTATTATTCTATTGAATAACTTATCTATGCCAATACCGCATGCACGGGTGATTTCTTTTGTTATTCCATTCTTTATTATACCCAAATGGTTAAAACTTTGACTTATATACTCCATGAAATTAGTAGAATATCCTCGATATTTGCGTTTCATCCAAAGATCTTTTCATGGAAATATTCTTCCGATCATTCTTGAATTTTACTCTCTACGTAAACAATGATCATGTTGACAATTTGACGTTAATAATTCATGGATTAAATAATTCTTGAACTTGTTTTATTGAATTATTATGTCATTTTCATCATCATCATGTTATATTATGTTATCTTTGGCTTACGTGCATAGATGAACTTAGTATGATTATGACCGAGGATCATTCGGTATAATCATGACTTGATATAAATGATGTGACAAAAGTCCTCGAAGGCTTTGTAATGCAGTGATGATGGATAGTTTTGGTATGATTATGACCAGGGGTGATTCTTAGATATAGTCATGACCATTGATAATTTGATGAAAATCCTCGACCGTGTACGTGGATGATTAGATGTGGTGGTTTATTTATTAAAATCGAGTCTCAAATGATAAAATTGATGAAAACCTTTTAAAACCTAAAAGATAGTAGATTTTATTCTCTACTGACTCTTTTAATGGATTGCATATTCCGCTGCAGCTTAAAGCGGTTGTCATTGTATTTTATCGCTTTAACACTGTTGAAGGCTAATGATAATTTATTCGCATTATCCTAGTCATAATATTTCTTCTTTGGGCTAGTTGAGCTCACCTTTCTTTCACCGTTCTCTTCGTGAAATGAGAACATACCGAACGAAGTCTGGGAACGAAGTAATGGTCCGTAGGATAGCATTAGTAGTCCTCACTATTCTCAGTGAAATAGTGTGATAATAGTTGTAATGAGGACTCCTTTTGAGTTTGTATAATATCTAGTAGACAATATTTGTATTCAAACTCACGCTTTATGTCGTTATTGTATACCTACGCTTATATTAATAAGTTGTATTTGAATTTATGTACAATGTAAGTGGCGACCCAAGATGGGTGACGATACCTAATTTTGGGGCGTCACAGGTTGGTATCGAGCTTAGGATATGATCCTGCTAAGATGTGAGATAAGAACTAGGAGGGAGAGACGGGAATACCTTCACTAGTATGACCTACCTAAGTTTATGTGCTATTTTATTGATCGGTTGTAATATAGGGATAATTTGTTACACGTCAATTAACCCTTGTTTTGTGACAAGATTTGAGAATGGCATCCTAAAATCTTTGAGATAAGCAATGAAGCACATGAGAGTGTTGATTCAAATTTCAAACAAAAGGTAACGACCAACAATACGATAATAATCAATCGGGTGGCAACGCTATCGTAACAATGATAACCATCGGGGAAATTATCATGCTAAGAATGGTAACCACTTGATTGGTAATCATGGCAAAGATAATAGAAGTGGAAATTGCAAGAAGAGAAGGTCATTTAGCCAATTTTGTTGTGCACCAAAGTCAAGTCTAGCTGGGACGGTGGCACCAAAGTGGATATGGACAAAACAAAGTCGTTGATTTTAGGAAGTGCATTTTTCATGACTTCTCAAAAAGCGAGTAAACCGAACGAAGTTAGCACGAGTTAGTTAATTATAAATTGCGAAGTCTATACCTTATAAGATACCGGGTTCTACCCATTATTTTATCTCTCTTTGCTTGCTCAACGTTTAAATTTGACTTCGGAGAAGTTAGACTTTGACTTATTGGTTGAAACTTCGTTAGTAGGAGCCTTACGTTACATTCTTATTTTTAAATCTTGTTTGGTTCAAATAAACATTTTCACGTCGATCTTATCTTTTGAAAATATTTGCCTTTGATGTGATTTTAGGAATCAATTGGTTAACTACTCATCATGCTTTTCGTAAGGTTGTTAGCTTTTATATTCATAACCAACTTTGTTGTGCGAATTCAAGTAACCAAACTACTAAAGTCAATTATTGTCATATCAAGCCATAAGTAAAGAGCCCCGATCCTTTCGTTGTTAACTTCCTTGTGTGGAATGCACCGAGCCGGACTTTACAGAGGCGACATCGTGAATGAAGATGGCAAGTTTATAGGTATCATTGTGAGGTCTTATCCGAGTTAAGGGATAGAAGTCACAGCTTGGTATTAATGTGACGTATTATCCAAGTCTTGGACGAGAGTATGAGCTTTGAATGATAATTCTATCATTAATAAATTTCTTGGCATATTCTTGAATAATTCCTAGCCTACCTTAGAGCATGAAATCGAATTTTGTATTGACCCAAAGATAAAAAACCCATTTCTTAAACCTCAAATAATTCTTCAACTAAAATGAATAGTTTACGTGGTTTATGATGAAAGTCATAATAAAAGCATAGGACTGATGAAAATCATGGGTATATGAAGTATTAGTAAGTTTTATGATGAGTTATGTTGGTTAGTATGTGAAAACATGAAAGTTTCTTAGAAATCACAAAGAGTTGAAAATCGATTTTGGTGAAAACGTAACATGAAATTCAATTGACCATATCTCTTATTATATTTTGAATTTTTTTGAATGTGGTCAAGACCTAGAGTTAGATCTATGAGTTACCTAACTAATTCAAGTGGAATTACTGGAAAAATGTTGTAGATTTTTGTGTGGACTGATTTTAGCAAAGAAGGCCAAAGCTGTAAATTTCAAAATGCTCTTTCGCTCGTAAACTTTAAGGGACCTGTTTGACCACTTAAATTATGAGAAAAATTCTGGCCTTTTGGGACATGAAAGTATATTGTATAAAGTACCTCCTGTCCAAAAATGAGCTCATTCTCGACTTAAATGAGCAAGTTATAACTATTTCAATATTTAGGTTTTTCCGATGAAAACGCTATAACCGGAGTTCTATAACTCAGATGACCATGAAATTTAAATCGAAGCTCACATTAACATGTGTAAGGTCCTGCCAAGATTTGGGAATTTTGGAGTTAAACTTGAGGTAGCTAATTTCTTAAGGAATTAATTAGAAATTAATTTTGAAAAATAGTAAATGAATTTTAAAAATTCCGAAAAATATATTTTCATTATGGGACTATATTATGCTAAATCCCAGAAAAAGAAATATTTTTGGGACTGATTTGGTATTTTCATGAAAATAGTTTAATTACTGAACATATGAGTTAAATGTGTTATGTGAAGTAACAAAGTTGAAAATAGGATATTATGGCTAGAGAATCCTATATAGAGTATATGCATATTTTTTTTGAGGGATTTGATAATTGGTGATGATATCTTATGAGTATGGCATTTTTGAATGATTAAATGCATTATATGGTAAAGCGTAAACAATTGAGATAAATTGTTTATAAATTTAAGAAGTGATTAAAATATTGTTATAATATTAATGATATTAGATTATGAGATTATTAAGTGATTGATAACATGGGGATATTCTTGAATCTCGGATAAATTATATTATAAATGTTTAATATTTATCCTTTATCTCATTTGATTGATTCTTTATATCATTATCCTCACGTTTATATTATGTTGAAAGTCATCGTGGCATGTAAGGCATAGATGGACTTGGTATGATTATGACCGAGGATTGTTGGGTATAATCATAACCGTAATTGAAAACACGATTATCTTTGGTAGTAGTTAATGGATAATTTGTGGTCGTTGATACTAATGAATACACGATTATCTTTGGTCGTAGTGTATGGATAATTTGTGGTCGTGATACTTAATGAATACACGATTATCTTTGGCCGTAGTGCATGGATAATTTGTGGTCGTGATACTTAATGAATACACAATTATCTTTGGTAGTGAAGTATGGATAATTTAATGGTCGTGATACTTAATGAATACACAATTATCTTTGGTAGTAGTGCTTGGATAATTTGTGGTCGTGATACTAATGAATACACAATTATCTTTGGTAGTAGTGCATGGATAATTTGTGGTCGTGATACTTAATGAATACACAATTATCTTTGGTAGTAGTGCTTGGATAATTTATGGTCGTGATATTAATGAATACACAATTATCTTTGGTAGTAGTCATGGATAATTTGTGGTCGTGATACTAATGAATATCCTCGGCTGTAGTGCGGGGATGATTTGATGATATGGATTAATTATTGAAATTTGAGTCTCAAAGAATGAAATATTAATTCATGGATGTGGTAAAAGTCATCTTTAGTAGTAGTGCATTGATAGACTTGGTATGATTATGACCAAGGATTATTCGGTATAATCATGGCCAGATTGAAAAACACGAATATCCTTGGCCGATGGTGCATGGATAATTCGTGGTCATGATACTATTAAGTCGCGTCTCAAAGATTATTGGTTTTACAACTTGTATATCTTTGCTTTGTAGTGCAAAGATGAATTGTTAATGAATAGCTTTTAGCAGATTTCAAAGATGAATTTAATATTTTTAAACGATAAAGGTATTTAAGGTATCCTCATCTCTTTATCATATCGTGTCGTACCCTAATTTTGAGGGCTAAATTCCATAAGGAGGGAGATTGTGAGACCCCAGATTTTATCAATAAAGATTTAAATTTTTTCAAAATAATTTTTAATATTATGGTGTGAATTTGAGATAATATTATAGTTGTGGGTAGTATTTATAAATTTTGCAAAGTATGCAAGTGGTTATATTATATTCGATTGGTTGGGGAATATTCTTGTTTAGCAGGGGAATATTCGCATAACTACTCAATCATTGGTGGACCCCATAATGTAATTATTGTCGGATTGAGAAAACGACAAAAATATTTTATTGAAATAACGGCGGAAGTTTTACCGTAGTTACTTGTTGAACTACTTTCAGTAGTAAAAAGTACGATGTCGTGTGGTTGCATAATAAAGCATTACTGTATTGATTATTGATGCTTATGTGAGAAGTCACTCGGTTTGATTCCATTATTGTCGATTAATAATATGAATTATTATAATGATAATGACGTTTTATTTTATTCAGTATTATTAACGTAATAAAATGCGAAACATCTTTTATATAAAATAGAATACTTTATTAAAGTTATTACATAAATAGAATATATTATATTTTATTACGCATAGTGTTGCATAGTGTTTTTCGCATAGTGTTTTTTGCATAGTGTTGCATAGTGTTTGCATAGTAAAATGTTTTTATATAAATAGAATATATTATATTTTATTTAAAAGATTTTGCTTTAAATATGGACCGTCGATTAAAGTAAATCAATCTGGACCGTTCATGGATTAATTACTATGCATTATATTTTTCTATAAATAAAGCTCATTCCTTCATTATTTTCTTACAATTCAATTTGAAACTCTGTAGAGAGAAAATTATAGAGAAAGCTATAGAGAAAATCTATAGAGAGAAAAGAGAAGAGTATTCGGTACTTCACTACTTTGATATCCAAAGTGTCTATTTTTACTAGGTAAGGGGTATTATTTGTTGTACCGTAAGTGGGTGTTATTCTTTCTTCTTGAAGAGAACTTCATTATTCCATTCACTATTATCTTTGTTGGAATAACTCCGTAAAAGTGGTATACCCTATACATAACCTTTATATATGCGGCGTATCCTATACTTGGTGAAATCCTTATGTTATTCCATTCTTATTTATTACATTGGAATAACTTTGTGTCTGCCATTTACCTATACTTGGTGACATTCTTCTATTATTCTCATTGGAACATCCTCATGCATGTGTTTTACACCGGACCGGGTTCCGCTTTTATTATTCCATTGGAACATCCTGCTCGTGTGTTTTACACCCGACTGGTTCCGCCTTTATCATTCTGTTAGAATATCCTATCTGTGTGTTTTACACCGGATCGGTTCCATCTTTATTATTACATTGGAACATCCTCGCTTGCATGTAATTTCACCCCGACTGGTTCCGTTATTATTATTATTCTATTGGAATAACTTTGTCTACATCAATCGCATGCATGGTGATTTCTTTTGTTATTCCATTCTTTATTATACCCAAATGGTTAAAACTTTGACTTATACTCCATGAAATTAGTAGAATATCCTTGATATTTGCGTTTCATCCAATATCTTTTCATGGAAATATTCTTCCGATCATTCTTGAATTTTACTCTACAAAAACAATGATCATGTTGACAATTTGGACGTTAATAATTCATGGATTAAATAATTCTTGAACTTGTTTTATTGAATTATTATGTCATTATCATCATCCCCATGTTATATTATGTTATCTTTGGCTTACGTGCATAGATGAACTTAGTATGATTATGACCGAGGATCATTCGGTATAATCATGACTTGATATAAATGATGTGACAAAAGTCCTCGATGGCACTGTAATGCAATAATGGATAGTTTTTGGTATGATTATGACCGGGGTGATTCGGTATAGTCATGACCATTGATAATTTGATGAAAATCCTTGACCGTAGTGATGTGGGATGATTAGATGTAGTGGTTTATTTATTGTCGAGTCTCGGTGATAAAAATTGATGAAAACCTTTAAAACCTAAAAGATAGTAGATTTTATTCTCTACTGACTCTTTTAATGGATTGCGATATTCAGCCGCAGCTTAAACCGGTTGTCTATTATATTTTATCGCTTTAACATCTGTTGAAGGCTAATGATAATTTATTCGCATTATCCTAGTCATAATATTTCTTCTTGGGCTAGTTGAGCTCACCCTTTCTTTCACCGTTTCTCTCTGTGAAATGAGAACATAAATTTGGAACGAGTCCTGGGAGCGAAGTAATGGTCCGTATGATAGCATTAGTAGTCCTCACTATTCGTGAAATAGTGTGATAATAGTTGTAATGAGGACTCCTTTTGAGTTTGTATAATATCTAGTAGAAAATATTTGTATTCAAACTCACGCTTTATGTCGTATTGTACACCGCACAGTTATATTAGTAAGTTGTATTTGAATTTATGTACCATGTAAGTGGCGACCCAAGATGGGTGGCGATACCTAATTTTGAGGCGTCACATTTTCATCTACCATATGTTACTAAATTCTAATTTATTCTTGACGAAGGCTATTGATAATTTAATTATCTTTAGTTATGATATTCTTTATCATTTTGCTCACCCTTTTGCTTCATATTCCTTTCGTAAATAAAGTGTATGGTAATAACAGGGAATAGTGTGATCGTCGAGGCATCAAAGTTTCTCAACACATTATAAAATCGGCATGACATACAATATATAATTGTATTGAGGACCTAAGATGTGTGTGTGCTATTATCGTCACTTAATAATTGATTTTGGTGAACAATAACAGGTGTGTAGTGAACACTTGGAAGGGTGTTTTGCCACTATCATACAATATGTCTAATGACCTCTGACCTCATGTTATCACAAGACAGGGTTGTGCACAACCACTTCTCACGAGTATATCTACGAGCACTACCTATATAATCTTGGAGTTTGGTTGAAATATAATTTTTAATTGCAGACGGTGAAGATAGTTATATGTCGAAGAAGACTCACCATTGAAAAAACATGATAGTAATCTTCTCATTTTCTTTGGGTCTATTAGATTAACCAAGGATAATTCTCGGTCGTATGATAACTATTACAACTTAGATCATGGCCTCCCATGTACGAAGGTTTCCTTGAGCACTTCCCAATGATTTTAATTTCTAAAACAGTTATTATTTGTACTTTTATATAAAAATATCAATGTGAGGTCTTTATCGGTTACGATCTTTCGATGAAGAATGAATACTTAGTCAACTCCGGACTTTGTGTTCCTAACGACCACGATTTAAAGTATAAAATCATGATGAGGCGCCTGACACACAACACACCGATTGATCCAGGGAGTACCAAAATGTATCATGATCTTGACATACATTTTGGTGGGGCAATATGAAGAGAGAGAGATAATTTGCTTATCTCAAGGTGTCTAACGTGTCAACGAGTCAAGACAGACATCAAGTACCAAAAGGTCCATTCAGAACCACTTGAAATTCCAGAATGGAAGTGGGAGCACATTACCATGGATTTCAAGTTCTTTGGTCTTCCCAAAGTTTCTCAAGGCATAGATGCGATTTGGGTCATTGTTGATAGATTGACCAAGTCTGCTCATTTCTTACCGAAATCTGAAACTTATACACTTGAACGTCTTGCTCGTATGTACATAAACGAGGTTGTAAGATTGCATGGTATGCCAAGATCCATAGTTTACGATCGAGACCCAAGATTCACTTCGCGATTTTGGGTTAGTTTGCAAAAAGCTATGGGCATAGATTTACGATTTAGCTCGGCATATCATCTTCAGACGGACGGATAGTCAGAAAGGACTATTCAAACTCTTGAATATCTATTAAGACTCTGTGTCCTTGATTTTAAGGGAAGTTGGGACAAGTTCTTACCATTGGTGGAGTTTTCCTACAACAACAGCTTATCAAGCAGCAAGTATTGGCATGGCTCCATTCGAGCGTTGTATGGAAGAAAGTGTCGCTCTCCGATATCTTTGGGATGAGGTGAGTGAAGCAACATTGTTGGGACCAGAGTTGATACGTATGACTACGGAAAAGATTCAAACGATCCCAAGAACGTATAAAAACCTAACAAGATCGACAAAGAGTTATCTTGATCTTCATCGAAAGGACGTGGAATTCGATATAGGAGATCATGTGTTGTTACGTGTTGCTCCATGGAAAGGAGTTACGAGATTTGGAAGGAGAGAAAGCTCAATCCTCGATTCATCTACCCATTTTAATCCTTGATCGAGTAAGAACCGCGGCCTATAGACTCGCTTTTCTGCCAAGTATGTCTCGTGTTCATAACATTTTCACATATTCATATTACGTAAATATGTGGAAGACCCGAACCACATTATTGAGTTGGAACCGAACGAAATAGCGGAAGATTTGACGTATGAAGAGGTTCCTGTTCAAATCTTGGATAAGAAGGAACATATTCTACGCACCAAGGTTATACCTCAAGTCAAAGTTTTGTGGAGAAACCACGATGTTGAGGAAATGTCTTGGGAGTTAGAATCTGAAATGAAATCAAGGTATCCTTACTTCTTCGACATACCAGGTACGTACCCTAATTTCGAGGGCGAAATTTCATAAGAAGGGAGATTGTAAAACCCCAACTTTTTGAATAAAGATGAATTTTCTATAAATATTATTTTTGAATATTATGGAGTGAAATTGATATAATAGTTGTGGGTAATATTTATAAATTTTGCAAAGTACGCAAGTTGTTATATAATATTTGATTAGTCGGGAAATATTCGTTTTAACAGGAAATATTCGTACAACGGCACAATCATTAGTGGACCCCACAACGGAATTATTATCGAATTGAGAAAACGCCAAAAATACTTTTTGAAAATAATTACGTAAGTTTTACTGATTAATCGTTGAAACACCCTGTTAAAGAAAATACGATGTATTGCATGTGGTTGCATAGTAGCACACTCTGTATTAATTATTGATGCTTAAGTGATAAGTCACTCCGGTTTTGTTGGTATTATTAATGTAATAATACGTAAAATCTATAAAACAGATTACTTTTATAAAGTTATTACTATAAATAGAATATATTATATCCTATTATGCATAGTGTTGCATAATATGCGATAGTGTTTGCATAGTAAAATCTTTTATAAAGTTATTCATTTTATTATATTATAAATAGAATATATTATATTTTATTTAAAAGATTTTGCTTTAAATATGGACCATCGATTAAAGTAAATCAATCTCGAATAGCTCATTTGAGTTAGTTACTTATGCATTCCATTTTTCTATAAATAAGCTCATTCATTCATTATTTTCTTACTTAATTCACTTTGAAACTATAGAGATAAACTATAGAGAGAAAGAAAGAAAGTATTCGCTATTTCACTACTTATATATCCAAAGACTTTCTTCTTCTTGGTAGGGAATAATATTTGTTGTACTCGTAAGGGGTGTTATTCTTTCTTATTCATGAAGAGAATCTGTTGTTATTCCATTACTTATTATTATGTTGGAATAACTCAGATACGCTGTGATCTACCTATACTTGGTGACATTCTTCTATTATTTTTTGGAACATCCTGCATGTGTGTGTTTTACGGACTGGTTCCGCCTTTATTATTATTCCGTTGGAACATCCTCATGCATGTGTTTTACACCGACTAGTTCCGTCTTTATTATTATTCCGCTGGAACATCACATGCGTGTGTTTTACACCCACTGGTTCCGTCTTATTATTATTCCGTTGGAACATCCTGTGCATGTGTTTACACAGGACACCGTTCCGCCTTTATTATTCATTTGGAACATCCTGCTTGCAAATTTTGCACGACCGGTTCCGTTATTATTATTCATTGGAATAACCTGTCTATGTGAAGTACCGCATGCATGGTGATTTCTTTTGTTATTCCATTCTTTATTATACTCAGTTGGTTAAAGTTTTGACTTCTATACTCCATGAAATTAGTAGAATATCCTTGATATTTGCGATTTATCCAGTATCTTTTCATGGAAATATTCTTAAGATCATTCTTGAATTTTACTCTACAAAACATTATCATGTTGACAATTTGGACGTTAATAATTCCTGGATAAAATAATTCTTGAACTTGTTTTTTTGAATTCTTATATCATTGTCATCATCCTCATGTATATATTTTGTTGAAAGTCATCATGGCTTTGAAGTGCATAGATGGACTTAGTATGATTATGACCGAGGATTATTTGGTGTAATCATGGTAGTAATATTACAAATGATGTGGTAAAAGTTCTCATTGGCCCAGTAGTGCATTGATGGACAATTGTTGGCATGATCATGACCATTAATGAATACACAAATATTCTTGGCCGTAGTGCATGGATAATTGTGGTCGTGATACTAAAGAATATCATTGGCCGTAGTGCAGGGGTGATTCGATGATGTGGAATATTTATTAAGCTGAGTCTCAGCGATAACAGTGATGAAAAACCTTTTTAATCATAAAAGATAGTAGATTTTATTTTCTACTTGACTCTTTTAATGGATTGCTTGTTCCGCTGCAGTTAAACTTGATGTCTATTATATTTTATCAGTTTAACATTGTTGGAGACTAATGATAATTTATCCTGCATTATCTTAGTCATAATATTTCTTATTGGGCTAGTTGAGCTCACCCTTCCTTTCACTTTTCTCTTGTGAAATGAGAATATAAATGGGACGAGTCGAGGAAGCGGAGTGATGGTCCGAGGATAGTATTAGTAGTCCTCACTATTACGTGAAATAGTGTGATAATAATTATAACGAGGACTCCTTTTGAGTTTGTATAATCTCTAGAGATAATATTTGTATTCAAACTCACGGTTTATGTTTTGTCGTATTGTACACTGCACAGGTTGTATTAGTAAGTTGTATTAGAATTATGTACCATGTATCTCATGCGACCCAAGATGGGTGATGTATACCTAATTTTGTGGGCGTCACAAAATTATTTTTGGGTACAATATTATTCCATGAGAAGATGTACTAATTTTTCAGACCGTTGGTTGAAATTATAATAAGTAATCAATATGGATCGTTGATTTAAAGTTTTAATAAGAACTTGTCCTTGATTTTCCAAGAGTTATTTGTCCCTTGAGCTTCCAAGAGTTATTTGTCCCTTCGGTTTTCGAAGAGTTATTTGTCCTTGATTGTTTCAAGAGTTATTTGTCCCTTCGATGTTACAAGAGTTAATTGCCCTTCATGAAATAGTAGTTATCTCTTCATATTACCAAGAGTCATTTTGACCCTTCGTTAAGACCAAGAGCCACTTTCGGTTCTTACATAAATAGAAGCTCATTCCTTCATTATTTCTTACGAATTCACTAAAACTCTGAGAGAAACTATAGAGAGAAAAAGAAGAAAAGTATTCTCGCTACTTCACTTTTCCAATATCCAATTTCTTCTAAGGTAAGGGATATTATTTGTTGTACTCGTAAGGGGTATTCTTTCTTTCTTATTCATGAAGAGAACTTTTGTTATTTCATTCTTTATTATTCATTGGAATAACCTATATGCTACGGATACCCTATATTTGGTGAAATTCTTACATTATTTCATTCTTTATTATTATGTTGGAATAACTTTGCTCTGCATGCAAATCTGCATACATGGTGAAATTCTTACATTATTCCATTCTTATTATTACATTGGAATAACTTTGTTTATGCAATCTGCATACATGGTGAAATTCTTCTTAATATTTCGTTTTTATTATTACGTTTAATATCATATATGTATGCGTTCGCGCGGACACAGTTCCATTATTTATTATTATGTCGAATATCCTATCGTGCGTTTACACGCGGGACTGGTTCCATTACTTATTATTCAGCCGGAATATCACATGCAAATGCGTTTCGCCAAATCGCTCCATTATTTATTATTACATTGGGAATAACTTTTGCATGCGATCTATCACACGCATGGTGAATCCTTCATTTATTCCATTCTTTATTAATGCATTGAAATAACTTTACATATGTGGATTACCACATGCATGGTGAATGATCCTTCGTATTCATTCCTTATTAAATTGTGGAAATGATCCATCTCACGTGGATTCTGCATGGCGGGCGAAAATCCATTTACGCTTCATATATTCTATTATACTCGGTTGGTTAAAGCTTTGGCTTCATAATCCATGAAATTAGTGGAATATCCTTGATATTTGCGTTTTATCCATAGATCTTTTCATGGAAATATTCTTCGAGCATTCTTGAATTTTACTCCACAAAGCGAGATCATGTTGACAATTTGGGCGTTATTGAGTTCGGGATAAATTAACTTATAAATCTTTAAAATTTATTCTTGAACTTGTTTTATTGAATTGTCATCATCCTCATGCTTATATTATGTTAAAAGTCATCTTTGGCTTACGTGCATAGATGGACTTGGTATGATTATGACCGAGGATTATTTGATATAATCATGGCCGTAAATGTGACGAATGATGTGGTAAAAGTCCTCATTGATTTGTAGTTCATGGTGGGGACGGTTGTTGGTATGATTATGACGAGGATTATTAAAGTATAGTCATGACCATTGATGATTACATGAATATCCTTGGCCGTGGAGCGAGGATGGTTAGATTTTATTTATTGTCGAGTCTCAAAGATAAAGTTGATGAAAAACTTTTAAATCATAGAAGATAGTAGATTTTATCATCGTATCTTGACTCTTCAATGGATTGCTTATTCATTGCAGTTGAGAGAAAGCGGGGTGAAGTTACGAGTTTTACGATTCCCGATCTTGAGTTGGAATCATTTCACCTTCTTTCTTCTCGTAACCGAACCGTTTAGATCGACTTCAAAGAAGAGGTCTTCTTGTTGCATTTCATGTTCGGACTCTTCTTGATCATCTTCAATGAAAATCCTTCTTCTTTGAATTTCATTATCGAAACTTTCTTGATGAAGTCTTTCCTTTGATTCTTCTTCTTCACTTTTCTTTCTTCTTCTTGACATCTTTTCCTGAGGGATCTGATTCATCATCACTTAATTCAATGATGGCATTTGATTGGCCTGATCGCCCTTTTGAGGCAAACCGGGCTTCATGACTGTAGCTTCTCCTTCTTTGTGGAGGTTCAATTAATGGAGACACTGACTCTTCTTCTTCTTCTTCTTCAGTCTCTGACTCCTCTTGCTCATCAGATAGACTTCTTCGGAGATCAACATTGGCAGGAGCAGATTCTTCTTTCTTGGCCTCATCACTTTCTGAGTCATTATGATAGCATTCTTGGTTTGAGGGGATATGTTCTTCTTCTTCTTCTTGAATAGCATTTTCTGACCCATTCTGCAGAAGGCTATTTAGGCGATTGCATTTGGGGATGCACTTTGATCATCATGAATTTCTTTTTCTTCATCAGAGTGACTGCTCTGAGGATTGGCCATGGGGCTTAAGTACTTTTCTTCTTCAGCAGTTTCAGCACTTTCCTTCATTACATCTGCTTCATTCTTATTGCTGGATGCTGACTGTGGGGACTGGATCACATTTTCAGTTTCTTTCTCTTCTGCTGACACTACTTCCCTTTCTTTAGCAGATGTATTAATTTGAGAAGCTAAGGCTGGTTTGTCATTCACCTTAGCTTTCTTCTTTGGCCAGCCCCTCAAGCGACCTCTGCTTCTTCTTTTTGTGGTCTCGGCAGTTTTTTTTCTTTTCTTATCTTTGTTCAAGGAGGAAACTCTCCTAGGTGGGGCTGGGCTTTCTTCACATCACCACTCTTTTCACCACTTTTGATTTCTTCACAGGTGGTGTGATTTCAAATTTCTTCAGAGTCACCGGACTCGAGCTCTCTGTCTTTACTATCTTTCTCTTCTTTTGCAGAGGCTCTCATTGCTGCTCCCGGTATCGACCTTTTTGTTCTCCTTGGGATTCTTCTTCTAGTTCTCAAATAACGGTGGAGACATCACCTTGTGCACATTCAAGGCTTCTACCTCATCTTCCTTGATTTTTCCTCCTAATTTCTTCTTGATTGATACTCAAAAACCTTCCATGAAATACCTTGGTTGGGGCTTCTTCTCAAATTTACTACTACCCATTTGGAGATCCGATCAAACAAGATAGCTCCAAAGTCGATTTGTTTCTTCAAAACTATTCTTGATATGATTTTCAATTCTTTGGTCGATCAACATGTCATGTATGCGGTGTTCTTATATAGTATGCACTTTCAAACTATTTCAACAAGGAACTCATATTGCTCGAGAAACTCCTTCTTCTTCGTGTCCTTGAAACTAGGGTTTCTTTGATACCCCGTAACTTTCTTTACTAATTCAGCGTTGACATTGTCAAGGTTCTTTAGCCCTTGGTTAAGAAAACCTAGGCATTGATTGAGGTCAAAAGATTTTAACTGAAGAGACTGAACTTTAACCTCAGTAGTCAGAGTTTCTTAATTTATAGAGACGTTTGAGTAGAATTCTTTAACCAGGTTGCAGTAGACAGGAGTATTTGCCTCAAGGCATTCTGAAAATCCAGCCTTCTTTACAAGCTCGAGAATGTCCCTGAACTTCTTTTCAGATTTCTCAAACGATTTTGTTCCAAGTGAATACCGGTAATCAACTTTTGGTTTCCATTTTGAGTAGTTTGAAGAATGTGGGTATTAGATATAGAGAAGTTTATGTGAGATGGCTGTCTAGTTGGTAAGGCTCTGGAGGTTAACTGATTTTGTTCTTGAAAAGAGGTTTTGAAAATAGGAGGGAGAAAGGTTCGATATCTTTTGGTAACTGTCTGAAGATTTGAACTTGTCTTTATGGCAGTTCCTTCTAACTCTGCATACTCAGTGATGTGTCAACTGTCCATTGGTTGCACGTTGCACAATAATAAGCTGTAACTCCCCACAACTTTTCACTTATTAAGGGAGTGGACGTTTAATTGTCGTGGCTTTGACCGTTGACTTTTTTCTTCGTAGAGTAACATGATGAGATACCTATAGACTCTACGATTTCATTTGTTGACTCAACGATCAATTTACGAGAGATCTTTGCGAGTGGATGTCTTCGTCTTTCCTCCTTACTTGATCTTGGCATATAGCTTCAATCAATCGATGTATTTGAACTTATCTCCTTGACTTGAATGGCTTAGCAGATGTCTCATTCTTCATGCTCCGTGTAAATTAGAGTACCCTTTGGTAGAACTATGATCGTTGAGTTGTCTTCTACGATCGCTTGCGGTTCTTCTTCTGATCGTTTAGTCCTTTTCAAACTCAACTCTACGATCGTCGGTGACTTGGTTTCTTTTGAGATGAACTCGATCAAGCATTCCTTCTCGTGATAAGGTAGCTCGGGAAGGGCCAACCTCTTAGAGTGAGTTAAGGGTCAGGTTTGTCCCTGAGGCGCTCTTCAGATGAAGTACTGAAACGGTGATTTTCAATGACATCTCATTAGATCTTTTCTGATGGGGAGGTCTTTCTACCGACTGGATATCTGCAATGTTGAAATCGTGGTGTCCTTCTTCTTCTTACACTACGATCATGTGTTTGATCGTAGGAACTTCACGATTATGAATCGGGTGGTGAAGGGTTATCGGTAATGCGTTTTGAGGCGTTCCTCTTGTATGGATCTTTATTTGGTTCATCAGCCACAAAGTTTTGGGACTCTGTAGCTGGTACATCTCTTTCAGGTTTAATAGTGTTGTTATTCCTTAATGATCATCGCTGCTCCCCATTGTTGATCTTTGTCTTTTCAGATAGATGTGATTCCTTCTTCATGTTCATTTTGAAGGCTACCCAGCATTTCTCCTTCTGACTGGAATCATCATCGTTGCTTTGTTTCCCTTGTATCGTAGAGATGGGTATTTTCAGGATTGATCACTCTTACGATCATTTGGCAAAGACTTCTGACGTAGTCTTCTTTGTGATCCTTTGTTTTGAGAAGTTCTTCTTCGTAAGAACTCCTTTTGTCTTAAGCTCAATGATCTTACATTGTGAGAGCTTCCCTGAGGATCCTTTCCATAAAGCATGTCTTTCTTGATATGGGCATATAGAATCCTCTTTATCTTACATTTCATGGCATGCTCCCATATCTGATTTGACGTACCATGAGAGCTCCATTCCGATTAGCTCAGAGGGTCTTCAAGAACAGGCTTGGACATATAGGAACCTTATCAAACTCATTTCTGAACAGTCCTTAGCCTTCTGCTGGTTGAGTCCTAATGAATGAAGTCTGCTGCTTCAGCATTCCTTAGTGTGGTCGGTCGGTGTGAAGTACACAGTAGGTTTAGATATATTTCTACTTTTGGTCCCCATTGTTGAATGGGTCCTGCTAGGTTAGTTTTCTAAACCCCTATTCCTCTTAACTGGATAATCATCATGTTTATCACCAACAGACATATTCATGCATGCAACTATCTTGAGATAATATATATCGAGATGCAAGCTGGTGAGTGTGTGTGAGGTATGGCATTTAATAACACACTCTCTTCTATCATGATGGTTTCATCATTTCTTGGGTTATGTTCACAATGTTTAAGTGTTCACAGAGTGTGAATCAACTCTACGATTTATGAGTATCTAGTTGATTTATGGATGTGATCGGTTTCTACAAATCAATGAAGATCCTCTTGTGGGCCAGTCATTCTCACGTGTGTTGTCAAACACTTAGAACATAGGTCAGTATATACATACAAAGCACATCAATGATGATTACTTAACATAAAAATCATTTGGTGCATGATATTCTTATGATCTATTTCAGATTTTCTTCAAGATGTCATCTTGACCTAAAACTTGGTTAAAGAGAAAGTTTGTAGACATTTGAATTTTCCATCTTGACTACTTTCTCTCTTCACCTTTTTAGGTAGATTATGACTTCTTGACGAAATCTTGTCATATACATAGGATGGTGCAAATATGATGTATACATTAATAATGGTGAGGCACTGTACCTTTTCTTTGTCGGTTTCTTAACGGTCATTTACCTTAGATATCTTTGAGTTGTGGTATTGATGTGCATAGCTTTTACTTTTGC
This sequence comes from Panax quinquefolius, assembly GCA_020205615.1. Taxonomy (NCBI): domain Eukaryota; kingdom Viridiplantae; phylum Streptophyta; class Magnoliopsida; order Apiales; family Araliaceae; genus Panax; species Panax quinquefolius. The sequence goes on along the minus strand of CM035162.1, from coordinate 18,096,543 downwards.
TCCTTTCGACAATGCTCTCGTTAGCCTTTCATCAATCGGTCGTGGTCTTGAAGATGTAGATCAAGAGAATCGTGGCATTAATATCTTCGACATCTTTGAGTTTACGAGATAGCACCCGGTTGTTGGTTGGTCACTCATAAGTTTGAGAAGATCTTCTTTCTCTCTCTCGATCAACATTTCTTAGACACTGCGTGGCCTCTTCATTTTCGGGCCGATGAATGCTTTACTCTTTGTCACCGATGTCCTTGCTTTCTTTCTCTCATCCGGTCTTTAGACAACAAGATTGATTGCAGGCTAGGATTTGTCTTGTTGATATAGCAATCGAAGATATGGACCAATCTGAGCAGCTTTAGGTGTATACACATTTTTACCTATACACAATATTTCCAACGTGTGAGCTCTTTTGCATATAACAAGTTACTCACTACTAAACTAAGTTTAGAACAATGTTAGTGCCTGGGATCAGACTCAAAGCGATTAGCTTTTGAATATAGCATGAGAACCTACTTTGATACCAATTGTTAGTTCGAGAGGCACAATAGATCTGAGAAGGGGGGTTGAATAGATCCTTTTATTTCAAATACTTTTCGGTTTATGTTGTATTGTTCATATCGTCGTATATATGACAAACATAAGAATCTTTTCAAGCACAACGGAATAAGTAAAAGATTCCCTTCATTGATATATTCATAATAAAACATACATTGTTCGTAGGGTTAGTTTAGTTGTAAGCAGTTAGAATATACATAGCAGTTATAGAAGTTATAGACATAATGTAAATGACATAATGTAAAAGATAAGGGTTTTAAGTGGTTCGAGACTCGGCTCCTAATCCACTCTTACTGCTTTCAACTAGCGAGGATTTCCCACTAAGGAAGGCGGCAAGACTGAATCTCTACGATTCCTTGAGGCCCGGCAATGACCTTGGGACTTGATTCACTAAGAACTCTTGAGGCCGCCGACAGCTTGGGACTCTTCTAGTTCCCTAGGAACTCTTGAAGCCCAGTGAGCTTGGAACTTCGTTTAGTCCCTCGGACGAGGACCCTTTGGCCTGCTTTGTTTAGTCCCTACGACAAGGACCCTCGAATACCACAGCCGTTGAGTTGTTTGTTTGTTGTTGTTAGAGTTGGTCTTTGAAATGCTAAGATGTCTTCATGCTCTGAACATCTTCTATCCCTAGTAACTTGGCTTGATCATCCTTGAAGAAGCGGTTGAGTGTTGCATGATGCTCGACTTCTTAGGTTGCTTTCGAACTACTCCGGATGACCCCTTGATGAACCGCCTTGAAGATCATTCTCCTTGGTACTTGATGGTTTGCATTGTGAGAGGCTTCTAAGATGATTGTAAGCTCTTACGCAAGGTCTTTAAAAGCTTTCTCATGCTTGACACCAAGATGGCTTTTGTGATCTCCCCTTCTTTTACTCGATGCCTTCCCATGATGGACTTACTAAGTTGACCATAAGCTCTTCTCTGTTGTACTTAGAGTCTTCCCATGATGGACATCCAGATGGCATGATGCTCTTCTTTCTCTCGGCAGTTCAAAACACTCTTTATATAGTAGAGCTCTCACTTCTACATAGTAGAACTCACACTTCTACTTCTTGCTTGATCTGACTTTTGAGTGTTCTTGGTGGATCGTAGAGTGAGCCTCTGGACTCACTTATCACTTGATTCGATCACCCACCTTCTCTCTAAAACTCACAACTCCAATGACCTTTGATCTTTGAAGCTCTTCTACATTTATACACCTTCCCAATTCTTGATTGGAAAGTGGCCGATTGGAAGCTATTCAAATGTCTTCACGGATCTCAAGTTGCTTGAGGTAGGCCTTGATGTGACATGACATACTTTTTACGACTCTGCGATCTTCGTTTCACTACTACCTGTCCGGATGTATCACTTTACTATCTTGGGCGGGTTGAAGACTTTATTTCTTCCGATTTCTTGATCGAGAGGTTGTCCTTTTGCATCGATGCTCTCTCGATAAACACTTGTTGAATATTACCCTTCAGATTGAGCCGGGTTGCGCTATGCTTGATCTTGGTGTATCCAAAACTCTACGATTTTGATGCACGCGTCTTGAGGACTGATCGTAGTGTCTTACTGAGTGTTGCTCGTTGACTTAGAAGAGTTAACACTACGATCCTGAAGAGTGTTGATTGGATCTTCAATATAGAACACCTCTTCTTTGTATTGTGCGATTATTCATACTTACATTTGCTTGATCGTTCTCGAGATACTAATGGCCTAATTCCTTGCTCTAGTCCCCTTCGAATATCAAGACATTTCGGTTTTATGGCGCGTCGACTTCTTTCTCTCCCGTGATCTTCCGCTTTCACTTTATCATCGATGAACGACCTGCACTTAATCACTTTAGTCTTGCTCTCCGTGTGACGACCGAGATCTAGGTTCACTTTCCATCAGGTTCCTTCTTTGTTTGGCAAACACTACGATCTTGGTTGCTTCCAAGATCGTTGTCTTCTGTTCTCTTGACAGCTACTGCATTAGCTGACTTTTCCTTAGTCAGCTACTGAAGTCTTTATTGGATCTCCTTGTGGAAGACTTCATCACGAATGGCCTTACACCTCAATCTTAACGCTGATTGGGTTTGTGCTTAGATCTTCTATTAGCCTACATGCCATTCGTTGAGTGCTCTCTGGTTCCCTTACTGTGGATTGCATCTTTGCAGTGCTAACTAGAGGCTTCGTATCTTTGGATATTCTGGGAGTGCTCATTCGTTGAGAATCGTATCTACTCTACGATTCTGACTTAACAATGTGAGCATTTACATTGGAGTCGTAGTCCCGCACTCTACGATTCACTTGTTGTGCGAACACTTCGATCCCGAGATCGAGATCTTGACACTCTACGATTTACGCCTTGTGCTTGTTGTCTTCATCGATCTTGCCCACTACGATCTCTCTCGCGTTCATTCGATGGACTCTATGATCTCGAGTGTAGCCTACGATCCTTGTCTTGGCTTTGGCATCGCTAGACTTCTCTACGACTCGAGTGTAGTCTACGTTTCATACTTGCTTCTAGATGGTCGTTCGAAACGTAGGCGGTATCTCTACGATTACGAACAAGACTTCCTCGGACACTACGATCCCAAGAAGCTCTTCTCGACACACTATGATCCTTCATCGTTTCCCTGAAGTCTACGAACTCAGATCTCTCACTATCTTGCATACTCCTATTCTACCTCGATAGCTCCAGGAGTTGACTCGACTCTCTGGCGGATCTACGACTTTTGGTGCGATGCTTTCGACGATCGAGACAAGCTATCTATTACAACATAAGATCAACCTAACATGCTTGATCTTTCTATATTTATAGTCCTTATACATCATTTCTTTTTAAGGACTTCACAAAGCTATTTTGCTTATGTAGGATCAACCTAACATATTTGATCAATTCATTCTAAGTCCTTGTACATATATTTCTATTATCTATCAAAGGACTTTCTGACTTTTTCTTCATGCAAGCATACTTGCATATTCATTCATATATATATCATAATCAAATCATATATTAAATAGGAATATCATTCACATGTTTATTCCTGACAATTATGACCATAGATTATTCGGTATAATCATGACCGTAATGTGACGAATGATGTGGTAAAAGTCCTCATTGGCCTGTAGTTCAGTGGTGGACAGTTGTTGGTATGATTATGACCAGGGATTATTCGGTATAGTCACGACCATTGATGATTACATGAATATCCTTGGTACGTGGAGCGAGGATGGTTCGATTTTATTTATTAAGTTTGAGTCTCATTATAAAGTTGATGAAAACTTTTTAAATCATAGAAGATAGTAGATTTTATCTTGTACTTGACTCTTCTAATGGATTGCTTATTCAACGCAGTAATTGTTGATCTAAAACTTGTTGTCTATTATATTCTATCAGTTGTTATATTGTTGAAGGCTAAGGATAATTTATTCTGCATTATCTTAGTCATAATATTTCTTACTGGGCTAGTTGAGCTCACCCTTTCTTTCACTGTTCTCTTTAAGAAATGAGAACGTAGCTGGGACTAGTAGGGAAACAGAGTGACAGTCCAGATGTTTGCATTAGTAGTCCTCACTATTCTGTGAAATAGTGTGATAATAATTGTAATGAGGACTCCTTTTGAGTTTTTATACTCTCTAGTAGACAATATTTGTATTCAAACTCATAGTTTATGTTTTGTCGTATTGTACACGACAGTTGTATTATTAAGTTGTATTTGAATTCAGTACCTTGTATCTGGCGACCCAAGATGGGTGATGTATACCTATTTTGGGGGCATCACACCAAACCTTAATAAATCAAAGTTTTAGTGTCTGAAATGAAAAAATAAATTGCACCTTAAAAGCTTATCTAGGGTTGCTTGAACTGATTTGGGTCAGTGGCAGGAGAAGAAATCGAACACAACTTCGTTCCTTTCAATCGAATCGGATGAGGGAAAGGGGTTAGCTTTGTCTGAAAATGAGAGAGAACACGCAGGATTAGGGCTTGTTTTGGAGAAAACTGATTCTACACAAAACTGATTCTACCCATAAAAAACTGATTCTACACAAAAGTTTAAAAATTGGAGACATACCAAGATTATGGCTTGTTTTGGAAGCACATGAGATAGTCACGGATGAGGGAAGGGGGAGACCGAATCGAGCTTCTCTTTCGATTTTCTGGATGAGGGGGGAAAACTAGTTCGCGTTCCTTTCAGATGAGAGAAAAAAGAGGAGAGAAAATAAGCCGCGTTATGTTTGAGCGAGGAAAGAGAAATTCGTAAGAGTCACGATTTTATAGGTAAGTTGGGTAAGCTCGATCAGGGGTAAGCCCCTGATCCGGACTCTATATATATATATATGAATTTAAATAATTTTCTACATCTATTTTATTAAAGGAGACCATTGAAGATAATGACTTGTTAAAACTGTCACATTTGACTTCCTTCCTCTCCGTCATCATTTAACCTTAAAATCTTCAATTTCTTGAAATTGTCACTTTAAACTTTCCTTCTCTCACCCATCATTATCATTAAAATCTCTCATATTTTATCATCTATATTTTACAATTCTTGTTCCTTTAATTAAAATAATTATTTATTTATTTTAATTACACACACAGCCACAAATATTAATATTATGTATAAAGAGTTATAATTGTACACAAGTACATAAAAAATAATGTGGATCCAATTCCAAATTTCTAATATAAACAATTGAAAAATGAGGGAGTAGTAAACTATAAATTAAAAAAATAGTATCAAATTTACCTAAGAGAATGGGTTCAATAACATATAGCCACTAAAAACAGTAGCCTCCAAATTATTCATCCCCTACATACATTTCAACAACATATTTGTGAAGCACGATTTGGTTAATTAACCGCTGCAAATAGACTAATGAGAAAATTTGGGGTTGTGAAGTAAAAAGAAGGGAGAAATTTAAAAAAAAACTATTCTTACCTTTTTGTAGCATTTCAACAAATATGTAATGTGAATCTCCCCCACACCAGCTTCAAGTATCCAAAAACCAAAAAAAATAGGAATTTAAATTTGTAATTTTACATAAGCACCTCATTTAGACCAATATTAGGCATAAAAGGATAAATTCCAAATTGTGACGCCCCTAAAATTAGGTATACATCACCCATCTTGGGTCGTCAGATACATGGTATAGAATTCAAATACAACTTACTAATACAACTGTCGTGTCCAATATGACAAAACATAAACTGTGAGTTTGAATACAAATATTATCTACTAGAGATTATACAAACTCAAAAGGAGTCCTCATTACAATTATTATCACACTATTTCACAGAATAGTGAGGACTACTAATACTATCCTCCTCGGACCATCACTCCGCTCCCAGGACTCGTCCAAGCTATATTCTCATTTCACAGAATAACAAAGAAAGGAAGGGTGAGCTCAACTAGCCCGATAAGAAATATTATGACTAAGATAATGCAGAATAAATTATCATTAGTCTCCAACAATGTTAAACTGATAAAATATAATAGACATCAAGTTTAACTGCAACGGAACAAGCAATCCATTAAAAGAGTCAAGTAGAAAATAAAATCTACTATCTTTTATGATTAAAAGGTTTTTCATCATCATTATCGCCGAGACTCAAACTTTAATAAATAATCCACATCATCCCCGTACTACTGCCAAGGATATTCATTAGGGGTCACGACCACAAATTCCATGCACTATGGGCGAGGATATTTGTGTATTCATCAATGGTCACGATCATGCCAACAATTGTCCATCAATGCACTACACGGGCCAATGAAAACTTTTACCACATCATTTGTAACATTACGGCCATGATTACAATCAATAATCCTCGGTCATAATCATACCAAGTCCATCATGCACTAAAGGCCACGGATGACTTTCAACAAAATATAAACATGAGGATGATGATGACAATGATATAAGAATTCAATAAAACAAGTTCAAGAATTATTTTATCCGAGGAATTATTAACGTCCAAATTGTCAACATGATCTTTGTTTTGTAGAGTAAAATTCAAGAATGATCGAAAGACTATCTCCATGAAAAGATCTTTGGATGAAGCGCAAATATCAAGGATATTCTACTAATTTCATGGAGTATAGAAGTCGAAACTTTAACCAACCGAGTATAATAAAGAATGGAATAACAAAAGAAATCACCATGCATGCGGTACTTGGCATGACGTGTTATTCCAAGAGAATGATAATAATCTTAACCGTGTCCTGTAAAACACACATGAGCATGATGTTCCAACAGAATAATAATAAGATTTTAACCGGTCCGGTGTAAAACACACGAGCAGGATGTTCCAACGAATAATAATAAGACGGACCCGGTCCTTGTAAAACACATGCATGCGGGATGTTCCAACAAAATAATAATAAGATGCGAGAACCAGTCCGATTTAAAACACATGCATGGGATGTTCCAACGAATAATGAAGAATGTCACCAAGTATAGGTAAAAGCGCATATACTGAGTTATTCCAATGAATAATAAGAAATGGAATAACAATAGTTCTCTTCATGAATAAGAAAGAATAACACCCACTTACCGTAAAAAAAACCGAATATAAAAGTAGTTAAGTAGCGAATACTTTTCTTATCTCTATATAGTCTCTCTATAGTTTCTCTATCTAGAGTTCAATTGAATTAAATAAGAAAATAATAAAGGAATAAGCTTATTTATAGAAAAATGGAATGCATAATAGAAACTAATCCATGAACGGTCCAGATTGATTTACTTTAATCAAGTGATTATATTTAAAGCAAAATAAAATATAATATATTCTATTTATAATCTAATAAAACGAATAACTTTATAAAAGATTTTACTATGCAAACACTTATGCAGTACACTTATGCGTAATAAAATATAATATATTCTAATTATTATCTAATAAAATGATAAACTTTTATAAAAGTATTACATTTTTATATAAAAGATTTTCACGTATTATTACATTAATAATACCAACAAAAGCGAGTGACTTATCACTTAAGCATCAATAATTATCTACCGTAGCTATTCTTATGCAACCACGCCAGACATCGTATTTTTTAACACCGGGTGTTTCAACAGTTAACGGTAAAACTTCCGCCGTTATTTTCATAAAGTATTTTTGTCGTTTTCTCAATCCGACAATAATTCCGTTGTGGGGTCCACCAATGATTGTGCCGTTGTACTAATATTCCCTGTTAAAATGAATATTCCCCGACCAATCGAATATTATATAACAACTTGCGTACTTTGCAAAATTTATAAATATTACCCACAACTATTATATCAATTTCACTCCATAATATTCAAAATAATATTTATAGAAAATTCATCTTTATTCAAAAAGTTGGGGTTTTACAATCTCCCCTTCTTATGAAATTTTGCCCTCGAAATTAGGGTACGTACCTGGTATGTCGAAGAGGTAAGGATACCTTGATTTCATTTCAGATTCTAACTCCCAAGTCATTTCCTCAACATCGTGGTTTCTCCACAAAACTTTGACTTGAGGTATAACCTTGGTGCGTAGAATATGTTCCTTCTTATCCAAGATTTGAACAAGAACCTCTTCATACGTCAAATCTTCCGCTATTTCGTCTGGTTCCAACTCAATAATGTGGTTCGAGTCTTCCACATATTTACGTAACATGGATATGTGAAAAACGTTATGAACACGAGACATACTTGGCAGAAAGTGAGTCTATAGGCCACGCCCTACTCGATCAAGGATTAAAAATGGGCCGATAAATCGAGGATTGAGCTTTCCTCTCTTTCCAAATCTTGTAACCCCTTTCCATGGAGCAACACGTAACAACACATGATCTCCTATATCGAATTCCACGTCCTTTCGATGAAGATCATCATAACTCTTTTGTCGATCTTGTGAGGTTTTTATACGTTGCCGGATCGTTTGAATCTTTTCCATAGTCATACGTACCAACTCTGGTCCCAACAACGTTGCTTCACCCACCTCATCCAAGCATCTTGGGAGAAAACACTTTCTTCCATACAACGCTCGAATGGAGCCATGCCAATACTTGCTTGATAACTGTTGTTGTATGAAAACTCCACCAATGGTAAGAACTTGTCCCAACTTCCCTTGAAATCAAGGACGCGGAGTCTTAATAGATCTTCAAGAGTTTGAATAGTCCTCTCCGACTATCCGTCATCTCAAGATGATATCTTGAAAATAAATCAGAAATCGTGCCCATAGCTTTTCTGCAAACTAACCCAAAATCATGAAGTGAATCTTGGGTCTCGATCGAAAACTATGGATACTTGGCATACCATACTGATCTTAAATCTAGTTTATGTACATACGAGCAAGACGTTCAAGTGTATAAGTCTCTCGTGATCGATAAGAAATGAGCGGACTTGGTCAATCTATCAACAATGACCCAAATCGCATCTATGCCTTGAGAAACCTTGGGAAGACCGATGAATCGAAATCCATGGTAATGTGCTCCCACTTCCATTCCGGAATTTCAAGTGGTTGCAATGGACCTTTTGGTACTTGATGCTCGCGCTTGACTCGTTGACACGTTAGACACCTTGAGATAAACAAATATTATCTCTCTCTTTCATATTGCCCCACCAAAATGTATGTCGAAGATCATGATACATTTGGTACTCCCGAGATGGATTACAAATGGTGTGTTGTGCGCCTCCATCATGATTTTATACTTTAAATCGGGTCGTTAGAACACAAAGTCCGGAGTTGACTTCAAGTATTCCTTCTTCATCGATTCTTGCTTCATCGCATCGCACCTTCTTGCACTTTCTTCCTCATACGCATCGACTCCAGATCTCGTAATTTGAAAGCGACTTTAATTTTATCAATTAAAGTCTGTTCTACTCATATATTTGCCATCATCACGTGGGTCCCCAGGAGTCTTTATCTCTATCTCCATCCTTTGCAAGTCATACAAAATGGGCCTTTGCGTTGACAATATTGCACTTTCGTGCCTTCGCATATGATCTTCTACTCAATCGCCGACTACCACGTTCACTTTTCTAGGATGGTATTGGATGGTATGATCATAATCTTTCAATAGTTCAAGCCAACGTCGTTGTCGCGTGTTGAGTTCCTTTTGAGTGAAGAAATATTTGAGGCTTTTATGATCCGTAAAGATCTCCACTTTCTCCCCATACAAGTAATGCCTCCAAATTTTAAGTGCGAAGACAACAAATGCTAACTCTGGGTCATGAGTAGGATAATTCCTCTCATATTCTTTGAGTTAATCGTGAGGCATAGGCTATGACTTTCCCATGTTGCATGAGAACACATCCTAACCCCTTGCTCAAGCATCATTGTAGATGACAAATCCTCCGAACCGGATGGTATTGTCGAGCGTAACTTTGAAATGAGTCTCCTCTTGAGTTCTTAAAAACCCTTCTCACATTCCTCGCTCAATAGAACTTTGTATCTTTCCAAGTCACCGAGTTAGTGGAGTAGCGATTCGAGAAAACCCTTCTACGAATCTCCGATAATACCCAAAATTAAGCCGAAAAGCTACGTACTTGATCATCGATTTAGGTTGCTCCCGGCTTTGAATAGATTCAATCTTTCTTTGGTCAATGATATTCCATGACTTGATACCACGCGCCCAAGGAATGCTACTTCCTCGCCGAACTCGCATTTCTTCAACTTGGCATAAAGCTTGTATTCACGGCTTTTGAGTATCGACCTCAAGTGTTTCTCATGATCTTCACGGCTTTTGGAATATATGAGGATGTCATCAATAAAGACGACCACAAAATGATCCAAATATTTCTTGAATACTCGGTTCATCATATCCATGAAGGCAGCAGGAGCATTAGTCAATCCAAAGGACATGACTAGAATTCATAATGCCCGTCTCGGAGTTCCGAAAGCCGTCTTTGGAATATCATCGATTCTAATCTTCAATTGGTGATATCCGGAACGAAGATCAATCTTTGAAAAGAATTTGGCTCCTTGCAACTGGTCAAACAGTCATCAATACGTGGCAATGGGTACCTATTTTTGATGGTGACATGATTCAACTCCCGATAATCAATACAAAGTCGCATACTCTCATCTTTCTTCTTCACGAATAAAACAGGAGCACCCCAAGGAGAAGTACTTAGGACGAATAAAGCCAATGTCTAACAATTCCTGCGGTTGAGTCTTTAACTCCTAAAGTTCAATAGAGCCATTCGATATGGGGCTTTGGAAATGGGTTTTGTCTCAGGGTTCAAGGTCGATACAAAATTCAATTTCACGCTCTGGGGGTAGGCCAGGAAGCTCTTCAGGGAATACGTTAGAAAATTCATTAACAATAGAAATATTATTCAAAACTGACGTGTTTTTGTTTAGATCTATGACATGAGCTAAGAAAGCTTGACATCCGTTTTTCAATAAACGAATAGCTTTATGGCTTGAGATAGCGATGATTGATTTTAATGGTTTGGTTGCTTGAATTAAGATAATAGGTCGATTAGGAATATGAAAGCTAACAACCTTACGAAAACAATCAATTTTTGTATGATGAGTAGTTAACCAATCAATCCTAGAATTACATCAAATGCAAGTATTTTTAATACAATAAGATCGACAGGTAATGTGTGGGTACCAACTTGAACAAAACAAGACTTATAAACCGTGGATGTAATGAAGGTTTCTCCCAACGGAGTTTCCACAGATAAGTCAAAGTCTAATTTCTCCGAGTCAAATTTAATCGTTGAGCGCAAGTAGGAGAAATAAAAGAATGGGTAGAACCCAGATCAAATAAAGTGTAGACTTATTTAGAGTTTATGATAAGCTTACCCGTGATGACCTCATTCGGGTTCCTTGCTTTCTCTGGAGGTCACAACAAACGCTTCTCCCTTGACTACTGGCTTTGACTTTTCTCGGGACGACCTTTGGTGCCTCCATCCTAAATTGAATTTGTCTTGATGAACGACAAAATCGGGCTAAGTGACCTTCTCTTCCACAATTATAACATGCTTTGACTGGCATCGCGTAATTTGGACCGATGTGTCCCTCCCTCCGCATTTGAAGCATATGATAGGTGGCATTTCTCCTTCTTTAACAACGGGTCTTTGGTCTTGACGCTTTCCATCATTGTTGAATCTCCTCTTCTTGAAATGTCCATTCTTATTGTTTTGGCCCCGATTACCACGAAGTGGTTACCATTTCGGCCCGTTGATTCCTCCACGCGCTTGTTGTCATCGCTTCATGACCGCTTCACCTTAGTATTATCATTTTACTTACCGCTTCTCTTCATAGTTGACGTTGACTCGTTATCGTTCTCCACCAATGAGCCCTATTTACAACATCTGAATACAAACACGGTTTATGAAAATAAGATGTTGGCGTATTTTTGGCTTCAAACCTCTTAAAAACATTCGCGCCATTCTCTCTTCATTATCCACCAAGTGGGACGCAAACCGGGATAACTCCGCAAATTTTGTCTCGTATTGCGACACGGTCATATTGTTTTGCTCCAATTTGATAAACTCCACCTCCTTCATGTGACGAATACTTTTGGGAAAGTATTTGTCGTTGAACAGCTCTTGGAACTTCTCCCAAGACATCTTTAGCACAGCAGGTTGAGTACGTTTTATCGATTCCCACCAGTAATCTGCCTCTCCGCTGCATGACATAAAAGCGTGAAGGAACCTTTTGCTCCTCGGAGCATCCCAAGACATCAAATATCTTGGTGATCTGCTTTATCCATGCTTCTGCCATAAGTGGTTTTGGCTCTCCCTTAAACTCCGGTGGTCTCAGCTCCTTAAACTATTTAGCGGTGACCGCCCGAGAGTTTCCAGTGTTTCCACCTATATTTTGGACAGGAGCCGCTCTCACCTGCTGTTGCATGAATTGCATAAAGCCTCTGAACAATCCATCATTCAAAATTTGGTCAGTGTTGTTGTTTGCATGAGGATTGTCGCCTTCCTGATGCACATTCTCCTGATTATTGATATGTGGAGACTCAACGGTCTCTTGTGCTCCATTGTTATTCTCAACATTTTCGGATGTCATTTTTAGATACTGCCACAAAACAAAGGTTAATTGACATGTAACATAATATCTCTAAACTCTGACCAACCAATTTAAATACAAAATAAGTTTAAGTAGGTCATACTAGCGAATGCATTCCCCGTCTCTCCCCTCCTAGTACGAGTCTCACATCTTAGCCAGGGATCATATCCCTAAGCTCTGATACCAACTGTGACACCCCCAAAATTAGGTATACATCACCCATCTTGGGTCGTCAGTAGTACGTGGTACGTAATTCAAATACAACTTACTAATACAATTTGTCGTATATAATACAACAAAACATAAACCGTGAGTTTGAATACAAATATTATCTACTGTAGATTATACAAACTCAAAAGGAGTCCTCATTACAATTATTATCACACTATTTCACGAAATAAGTGAGGACTACTAATGCTATCCTCCTGGACCATCACTCCGCTCCCAGACTCGTCCCCAAATTATATTCTCATTTCACGAAGAGAACGGTGAAAGGAAGGGTAAGCTCAACTAGCCCGAAGAAGAAATATTATGACTAAGATAATGCGAATAAATTATCATTAGTCTCCAACAATGTTAAACCGATTAAATATAATAGACATCAAGTTTAAGCTGCGGTGAACAAGCAATCCATTAAAAGAGTCAAGTAGAAAATAAAATCTACTATCTTTTATGATTAAAAAGGTTTTTCATCATCATTATCGCCGAGACTCGACAATAAATAATCCACATCATCCCCGCACTACTACCAATGATATTCATTAGGGGTCACAACCACAAATTCCATGCACTACGGGCGAGGATATTTGTGTATTCATCAATGGTCATGATCATGCCAACAACTCGTCCATCAATGCACTACGGGCCAACGAGAACTTTTACCACATCATTTGTAACATTACTACCATGATTACACCAATAATCCATGGTCATAATCATACCAAGTCCATCTCAGAGGCCATGTATGACTTTCAACAAAATATAAACATGAGGATGATGACAATGATATAAGAATTCAATAAAACAAGTTCATGAATTATTTTATCCGAGAATTATTAACGTCCAAATTGTCAACACGATACTTTTTTGAGAGTAAAATTCAAGAATGATCGTAAGAATATCTCCATGAAAAGATCTTTGGATGAAGCCTTAAATATCAAGAATATTCTACTAATTTCATGGAGTATAGAAAGTCGAAACTTTAACCAACCGAGTATAATAAAGAATGGAATAACAAAAGAAATCACCACGCATGCGGTGCTTGTGATGTAGGCAAAGTTATTCTAACAGAATGATAATAACGGAACCAGTCCCGTAAAACACATGCATGTGATGTTCCAAATGAATAATAATAAGAGCGGAACCGTCCTGTAAAACACACGCATGGATGTTCCAATGTAATAATAATAAGATCGAACCAGTCCCATGTAAAACACACGCAGCGGATGTTTCAATGAGAATAATAGAAGAATGTCACCAAATATAGGGTAGGCATCAGCGTATCTGAGTTATTCTAACGTAATAATAAGAAATGGAATAACAATAGTTCTCTTCATGAATAAGAAAGAATAACACCCCTTCACTAGTAAAAAAAACCGAATATAAAAGTAGTTAAGTAGCGAATACTTTTCTTCTATCTCTATAGTTTTTCTCTCTGTTCATTGAATTAAAAGAAAAATAATGAAGGAATGAGCTTATTTATAGGAAAATGGAATGCATAATAACTAATCCATGAGCAGGTCCAGATTGATTTACTTTTAATCGACGGTCCATATTTAAAGCAAAATAAAATATAATATATTCTATTTATAATCTAATAAAACAAATAACTTTATAAAAGATTTTACTATCAAAATACTATGCGAGCACTTATCTGAAAACACTATGCGTAATAAAATATAATATATTCTAATTATTGTCTAATAAAATGGATAGCTTTATAAAAGTATTTTGTTTTTTATAAAAAAAGATTTTCAGATTATTACATTAATAATACCAACAAAATTGAGTGACTTATCACTTAAGCATCAATAATTAATCTGGTGTCTTCTTATCTGACCACACGATTCTCGTATTTTTAACAATCGGTGTTTCAACACTTAACCGTAAAACTTCCGCCGTTATTTTCATAAAGTATTTTTGTCGTTTTCAATCCGATAAAATAATTTAGTTATGGTCCACTGATGATTGTGTACGTTGTACTAATATTCCTGTTAAAACGAATATTCCCCACCAATCGAATATTATATAACAACTTACGTACTTTGCAAAATTTATAAATATTACCTACAACTATTATATCAATTTCACTCCATAATATTCAAAAATAATATTTATAGAAAATTCATCTTTATTCAAAAAGTTGGGGTTTTACACAAATACTCCCATCTTAATTTCAAAGAACAAATAGAAATCATAAAAAAGCATTAAAAGTAATTGAAAGTTTGATGAACAATTACCAATATATGTGAAAACAGGGGCGGCATTGGAGGTCGTCAACTACTCAACTGCATAATGATAAGGAAATTGTTGGATAATGATTTGGTGATATATTCTAAAGTTGGGGATAAAGAGTTTATTAGGGAAATTGTTGTGAATGTTCTTGTACATTTATTTTTTTTAATTCTTGTGCACAACTCTAAAACGACATATATTAAAAGACGGAGGGAATAGAATACTCTTCCTTTGAAACATTCACTTGATATTCTCGTAAATTATTAAAAGTATATATATGAACTCAAATTATTAATCTTTATTAATAAAACGTGAGGTTTTAGTAACTGCTTTTTGATATTTCTAGGTTACAATTTATGGTAAAAAAAATATATAGTTACTGTATCTTTCAACAACATTAACAATTTAGATTTTGTAAATTTTCTTTTCTCTTTTGCTCTCTATTATTATGTTCTGTCACATAATTTATTTATATCAATATCAACTTTTGTTTAAATTAGTATTTATGACACACACTATGTACATGTGTGAAATTTTAATAAATAAATAAATTTGCAAATAAAATTATAAAAACACATTGTGTGCAATTAAAAATAAATAAATAAACTTTTAACAAAAGTCAAAATATATGAGTGAGAAAAATATAAGATTAATTGTAGGGATAAAAGGTTGGAAAAGAAAAAAAGTTAGAATTTAGATGTGATATAGTTTTAAGGGATACAATTATTTTCAGTGCTCTCCCTTAATAATATAATCCCTTCATCCATAAAAGGATGAGTCATGGACAATAAAATAATTAAGAGAGAGTATAATTTTTTTCCCGATTTATCCTTGAGTTTTGGGTTTGTAAGGAGAGAAAATTAACGTCAACCACTCATTTATGATGTGTGCGATTGATTATTTAGCTAAGTAATATATGATGTACAATTAGGACTAAGTAAAAAACCAAATTAGAATCGAAATCGCACTAAAAATCGTAAAAATCGCACCAACGGATTCGGTGTATGTGACGGTTTTAGGTGTGTTGAAAAACTAAATTTACGGTTTCGGTTTAGTTATTAGCCAAAACCGCACCATGTTTGTATAACATTTTTTTGACAGTTGTATAAAATATAAGTGTTGGTAGATTAACCTATAATGTTTCTAACTCTTTGTATAAATTAATGGTGAAGAGAAATATTATATAGGAGCCTATTATGTAGACAGTATATTGTCTCCCTTTAGAAAGATAAAATAAATTTTGGGTTGACCTTTTGGGG
The DNA here is from genome assembly GCA_020205615.1 of Panax quinquefolius. NCBI lineage: Eukaryota > Viridiplantae > Streptophyta > Magnoliopsida > Apiales > Araliaceae > Panax > Panax quinquefolius. The sequence goes on along the minus strand of CM035162.1, from coordinate 18,080,308 downwards.
ATACTCAGATGCATGATCTTGATGTCTCTGAACTGTAATGAAGTCAAACGTGTTAAAAATTATTGATCGCACAATTAAATGTTGCAAATGATTGTTCTTTTGATTAGGGTGTGAAAAAAATTCTATATTGAAGGCTTAGACCTTATTGGAAAAATAACATATTCAAGTCACTGCTAGTTGGATCAGAAGGGAGGTCTGCAAGTAATGGATGACCATAGAGTTGGTCTAAAAAATAATTACACTAGAAGTTTGCACCAAAGAAATACTGGCTCAAGAGGTAAATATTTTTCAAATATGGTCATAAAATTAGAGTAGTGATGGTAAATTGCATAAAATTTTGTTATTTCAATTGGTTTTGGAACTGAAACCATATCGCACAGTTTAAAACTACACCGCACCAATCACAAGCGATTTCATGTGCGATTTTGAATTTGTCAAACCGCACTTAAGCGGTTTCGAGTGTAGTTTGGGATTCAAACCGCACCATGCTCACCCCTATACAACAACTAAGGATAAATTATTTAAAAATTTATCTAGTTGACTTGTTTACTTTACTCATGTTTTTGAGACAAAATTCTTTTATCATTTAACTCATCCTTTTGGAGAGAGAGTAGATATTATTAAATCTCAAATTAATTCTTATATATAAAAGCACGTCCAATGACGATGTCACTAATTTTAATTGATTGGAAAACTCATAGAGTCAATTCTTAATTAATTAAGAGTTAACTCAGTTAATTTTCACTTCAGTCCGTTCGATCTTTCTCTTTGGCTTCCTCTTCTGTTTCGTCTGCTCCCTTAATTTAGACCCCTTCTACTGCTTCCAATTTCTCACGCGAGTTTGGAATTAATTCTCAATTTCCCAATTCATCTATCAATGTCTTCATCTCCATCACTCCTTTTCCTCTCCATTACTGATTTGGATTGCTTTCCACCGCAGATTATAACAATTTGTGCCACTACGAAACTCAATCTCTTTATCTTCTCCTCCTCTATAATCTCATCTCTATTTAGTCACTTTAATCTCCTCCTCCTATTCTGTAAATTCCCTCCAATCCTAGCTGAATCCTCTCTCGATTTCAACGATTCCTTTCTTGGTCTTTCTCTTTAGTTTAGATTTTCGCCTTCTCTTCGTTGATGCCGCCACACCGTCTTTCGTCCCCTAGACGACTCTGATGTCCAATTTGTTAAATTATTTTCCTTTGATTATCTTTCCTCCATTAGCCACACAAAAAATTCCATCCCATTTGTCGTTTGGTGAGCGCGAGAAAAACAAAGAGGGATTTTTGTTTAAGAAGGAAGAGAAAGAAAAATGTCAAATAGAAGAGAGAAAAAAAAATACTACTACCTCCGTTTTTAAAAGATTGTCGTTTAAGGTTTTGACACATGGATTAAGAAAGTACTCCCTCCGTTCTTAAAAGATTGTCGTTTTAGAAAAAAAAAATTATTCCAAAAAGTTTGTCGTTTACAACTTTCTAGAAGAATAAATTATTTATTTTCCTATATTACCCCTACCTTCTCTCATTGTCCTAATAAATTCTCTTCCTTGTCTTAATAGTTTTCAATTTCTCATAGAGGGATAGTGATGTAAATTTCAAACAAACTTTACTTGGTAAATGATACTTTCTTAATTCATGTGCCAAAACCTTAAACTACAATCTTTTAGGAACGGAGGTAGTATCATTTACCAAGTAAAATTTATTTGAAATTCTATCACTACCCCTTTATGGGAAGTTGAAAACTATTAATACAAGGGTGATAATTTTTTGGGATAATGAGAGAAGGTAGGGGTAATATAGGAAAATAATAAATTATTCTCCTTAGAAGTTGTAAACGACAAACTTTTTGGAATAAATTTTTTCTTCTAAAACGAAAATCTTTTAAGAACGGAGTGAGTAACGTATTAGCCTTCACCGGAGTTGTTGCTCTGCTGGATATTGCTGTCAACTTTTCTATTACTGAACTCAATTCCAAGAAGAGAAATCGGAAGAACAAAGGTCTCTAATCCTCTAATCTCTCTCTATGTGTGTGTATATATATATACATATATTTGTTTGTGTTTTTCAATTTATTAATACTATACTTAAAGTGCATTTTATTGATGGAAGTGTATCTCTGTTAGTTCATTGATTTTCTTTTATTATCTTAAAAATTAATTTATTTGCTTATTTAAGTGTTTATTTAAAAGTGTTAATATGAATCTATGACAAAATTGTTTGTTTTGTTTAATTTTTTTGACCCTCCCATTTTAGTTCTAAAAGATGTGAGCATTTTTAATGTATATTGCACATTCCTATCCTATTAGTCATCCCAAAATTTCAAAGTTATTCTTTAATATCCTTCTGCAAGTTCCTACCTCTTTTGTGAAGACAACTTTAATCTTTACTTGATTATCCCTCAATTCCACAAAGAAAGTCCTATTTGAAAATTTGTAAATATTAAGGATGTTTTTTATTCCATGTTTACTCTGAAAAATAACAAATTGGTAATTTAGCAGTATTGTGGTGATTATGTAATTATGACGTCAAACTTGAGAACATTGTGTCATTTTTTATTATTGCCAATAAAAAGAGGATTCGTTCTGTGATTTTTTTTATTTATTTGTTTTCAAAAAATAGGAATCTTTTTCTTGGAATAGAGGGAGTATTTTGCATATCAAAAAACATATTTATTTTGTGCGAAAACTCTTCATGTATGGTATGAAATATATGAAATTCGTGTGATTGCATGATTGTAAAAATTGAAAAGGGCTGTGAGCAGCATACAAACATAATGAACGAACCTTTCCAAGGAGGTTCATGGTTCATGATGCAGTTGATTCTTTTTCTCTTGACAATGTATTAAAATAAACTATCTTACAATTATTGATTTGAGTTGAAGCTGAATGTATGCAATACGTTTTCAGTGCGTATAGTAAAACAATGGTTTAATATTTTTTGTTTTGATTGCTTAATTAGACGGTTATTGTCTACATTTAAGATCACTTGGGATTTTGACAAAGTAATGTAATGATAATGAAAGCATCCACTACTTTTATGGACTGCAGTTGCATTCTTACTTGCACATGGTGTTTCTTGTTTACTTTAGGAGTTTGAGTTGTCCTTTACTAATGAATGATTGAGTTGTTTTTGTTTGAAGTTTGAAATGGTACAACATTCTTCATTTTGTTGGGTAATGAATTTATTATCCGTTTTGTGGTTGTTTAGGTTTGGTGTAAATTATTATTTAGTTCAGTTATTATTTTTTATTCTTTGCACATTTCATATTGTGCAACAACAAATCGTGTGATGATGACGATTTGGTTACAGGTGTTGCCACAGAGAGTAGAGGACGCATAATAAGATTAATTTACAAAAATCAAATTTTGATAAGGGCATAATTGTACACCTCCCAAATAATTTGAATACTTAATAACAACATATTACTAAATAACTTTTTGATTATTGCAACTACAAGTAGAAGAGTACTAAATATAGGCTACCTAGAACGAGTTTGTCGCCACTACCATGCGGTTGTGTGGGAGCATGAGCACACTATCACCCAAGAACAAAACAGGTCGTTGAGTTTTTCTTTGTGCTAACTCTTAAGAGCAAAGTTCAGTTACCAGCCTTGCGTGAGACGCCAATTTAGTTATTACAGTTGATAGACGGAGAGATGCATTTCGCACAAACATACTTTATAATAATATTTTTACTTTTATATGGATGGGTGGAGCAATTGTTAAAAGCTTGGAACAATGATGGAGGTCATTACTTCCGATTACATGGACAAACCTTCCATCGGATGAGCTTTCTATTACTACTTTGAGAATTCATAATTTCTTAAAAAAATTCAAAATTATTTATATATCATTGATACTTAATTCGATCGGTTGGTTAATGTATATTTTCATGTCCAAGTCCAACCAAGTTGGGCACTGCAAGTTGATAGTTGATGCATAGGACAGGGCCATCCATATATAATTAACATCCCTATGCTGTACGTATTTAAGTTGAAAAACAAGAAACATACTGAAGTTGATATGTTGGTTAGATTGGGACGTTTGCATATATGTTGTTGTTCTATCACATGCCCTGTTTTCTGGTTTTTTCTAAACCATATTGGCCTCCATTTCATCATATATCATCAAAGGAGCAAGGAGCTTGATTAACAATCATATATGGCCAACAGGCATGTACAGTTAAGAAAAACTTAATAATTTTACTAATATATTTAGTTTGATCTTTTCTGTATTCTGTTTTCAGGTTTCTTTCTTATAGTATTAAACGTAATTAAAATAATTATAAAAATGTGATTAAATGTATATTTTGTTATGTCAATATTATTTTTTCTATGACAATATCAATATTTTGGTGCATGCTTTAAATTAATGAAGATTTTGTAGGATATATATATATATATATATATATATATATATATATATATATATTATATTATATTGTTTGACGAATTTCATTAATGTTCGGAAAGTAACACTAACATCGCCTTCTCCCTCCAGTGCTTTCAAAATTATGCAGTCCAATTAATAATCAACAAATTATAATTAGTGATATTTTTGTTATTTTATAATTAATTACATTGATCAAAATTATGTTGTTAATTCAGACATACACACCATGCGTAATCCTGCATATCTTTCCTTCTAATTATTTTGTTTTACTTATAAGATCCTTAATTTATTCTTACAAAAAGTTGGATTGTATTTGAAAAGTAATTAACAAGACCCTTAGTTACAGTACTTATAAGTTCAAATAATGGAAAATTTTTCTTCTGGATATATGGACCTCATATCATATATATGATCCGTTCTATACTTATATATATATATTATATATATATATATATATATATATATATATCAAAGTTTATAATATTTTTAAATAAACTTTTCTTTTAGGAAAAATTGAGTATTATAAAGGAAAATGATATTTTTAAAAGTAAATTTGATAATTTTATAAATTATTTTTCGTATGAGTAGTAAATGGGTCCATCTCATATAAGAAATTATCAAATTTATTTATGAAAATATCAATTTTTTATTATAAATTATATTTCGTAATTCACGTGCTTGCAATGTGACGTCTCCAGAATTCAGATTCGTCTCCTATTGAACCCACCAATCACTACCTCTCCTTTTCTGGTCCATCTATGTACGCCTTGCAAAATAATGCCTACGCCAAATCACACTACCTAGTCGGCAATCACTTATATAAATTAAAATATAAGTTAATTTGTAAGTTATTTTAAATTATTTGTCGTTTGTGTTTGTGGTTACTTAGGAGAATTGGTTACTTATTTATTTTTTTGACTTAAAACTCAACTTATAAATAGAAAAATAAATCATTCTCAAACAGATGAATAATAACAAATGATTTATAAATTGGTTTAATTAACTTATAAGTTATTCCCAAACAGCTCTTTAATATGGTCACAAAAAAACATTTGCGTGGAGTCCCATTATTAGGTATATAAATATATAATTGCTTCACGTCAATTAATTTATACTACCTCATTGGCTTACTACTATAATTAAATCCATTTTTATTCAAGGTTTTCAAACAAGCAATTGTCTTCACCAGTCTCTAACTAAGTGGAGCAACTTGACATTCAATCATCCGGATACGTATTTACATTATGTGGAGTAAAATAAAAATTTTAAAAATATATAAATAATAATACATTTAAATCACTTCCACTTTTGAGAAATTTTTTAAGCCAAAATGAAATCAAATTTATCTCAAAATCTCTTTCTCTCCTTTTTGTTTTTAATTTTTTAACAAACATGATATTTGAAATAATTTTAATTATTTTCATTCCCTTCCTTCCCACTCAAAAAAAAACTTACAAATATGGTGTAATGGTCTCTCATCAAATTATTAAATAATATTAATTTAAGATAAATAATTTAATCCTATATATGCTTTTTACAAATAAATACTATGACCTAAATGAACTCCACCAGTACACGGTTCAACACGCCGTAGGGATACAGTTATTATTTAGTGGAGTAGTAGTTATTTACCGTCTTCAACTGGCAATAGCAGGTCACCAAAAAAAATCCTTGACCTTATCCCTTCACTTCCGTCTCTATATTTAAACGATATCGAATGTTTCCTCTTTGTAATCAGCCTTCCACTTTTAATATTCTTACACTATTATATTTGCCCTTAGCTCCCCGACGTAATTACGGCTATACCGTTCAGGTTATGATAGCGGTCGGAAATTGGGAACCACCTGAGAGCCTCCGCTCCTCTCCGGCTCTCGGATTCCCTCGCCCCCGTTACTTCCGTTACCGTCGCTTGAGATAGCCGCCTCACTACACAACAACATAACCGGAATTACCATATACACCACCGGAAAAATACCTATACACAATTCATATATATATAAATTCTATGCCGACGGTGAAGAATCATCGGGAGGGGACGGGAGGCAAGGATAGGAAAGGGAGGTTAGGGGAAAAAGCGTCCTCGTTTCATGGAAGGATTCCGGAGACTATGGCTGTTGCGAAGCTTCACAGGCCGAGGACGGTGCCGGACCTGTTCTCCGGGAGAAACGTCGCCGGAGTTTCTACGGCGGAGATAAAGCCGAAGCTGACGAAGCTCTTGCTCAACGTTACGATTCAGAGGAGCCTTGGGCCGGTGATGGTGATTATGTCGCTGGAGTCGACGGTCGGTGATTTGATTGCGGCGGCTCTGCGACAGTACGCCAAGGAAGGCCGACGGCCGATTCTAGGTTCCGCCGATTGTGCCAGATTTGACCTCCATTATTCCCAGTTTAGCTTAGAAAGTAAGTTTTATCATACATACAGTACTTATATATCAATTATGAGGGCGTATTATTTTTGATATGTGAATGTGTTGATTCAGGTTTGGATAGAGAGGAGAAGCTGATTGTGTTAGGATCGAGAAACTTCTTTCTCTGCCCTAGAAAGGCTGAGGCCACCGAAAGTGGTGGCGGAACGCCGCAGCCGTCGTGTTACAAGCAGGCGGAGAAAGGGACGAAGATGGCCTGGCTAAAGTTGATGGATTTTTTGTTCTGAACCAATAGTTTACTTGGCCTATTTAATTTATCAATTTAGCCTCTAGTTTTACCCCTTGCAAATTGCAATTTCTCTCTTTGTAAAGTATAATAGTATAGGAGTAGTATTTAGAATAAAGTTTTAAATTGTTTCTATATAAGTTGATTTAAGAACTTACCCAACCTCTTTCTCATAATGTCTTCTCACATTAGTTCATGTTGATTTCCAATAATTCTTGAAACTTTGGTTCTGTTCATGTAATTGATTACATTAATAGAATAATGAAAAAACTAACTTTCATATTTTGGTCCTGTTCATGGAGTTGGTGGTTGTATTCTAATTTTAATTTTAATTTTAATTTTAATTTTAATTCTAATTCTAAAGGAAAAAGTATTTGTGTTTTGTTTTAGGATAAACGGAGTATGTTTTTCTATTCATGAACTTAGGAAGGTGTATTCAATTAAGAATTTAAAAATTTGGTTGTATTCAATTATAATTTTTGTAATATTTTTAAAAATTAGGTGGTATTGAATTGAGATTTTTATAAAGTTTATAAAAATATTTTGGTATTCAAAAAGTCATTGATTTTTAAGATTTCTATCAAATGGTAGAGTTTGACAGATTTTAGAAGAAAAGTTATAATAATCAACCCATATCCAAAGTAGATTTTATGGAAAATTCATAAGCTGCAAAACTCTCCGGTAAATTTTTAACTTAAAATGAATATAAATTAATCTAATGTTAGAAAATATAATTATTAAAATTATAAACCGTTTATATTTTTTTACTAAATTTATTAGAAATTAGATAAATTACACAAATTTTTATTTTAGGAATATCTCATTATGAATTTTGAAAAATCAAACAAGAAATTATGATTTTTAATATTATATTATATAGATATAAGATATGATATATAACGAATCTTGATCAATTCTAAAACTCATCAAAATTAAAAAAATTAAATTAGCTAAAAGATGACAATGGTCGACTGTTAAAAAATTAGTTACGTAACATTTTAATTAATTAATTTCTAACATCATAAATAAATAAAAAAGTTGCATAATTATTTTTTAACGGTCAATTTTGATTCACTAACAACTATTAATAATTTTAAGAAAAATAAAATCTCTCCGGTAATTTTATGCGTGAACTGAAGCACTTAAAAATCTCTCTCAGTAAATTTTTTTATACAATTTCTAACATCATAGATATATGTTGTGATTTACCCCAAAATAAATTAATTCCATCCAACCCATTCTCGAAATGCCAATCGTACGATGTAGAAGCAAACTACAACTTTATTAATACATTTGTCGTAAAGAAAATATCGACAACACATAAATCGCGAGTTTAAATACAAAATATCATTTTCAGCATAATATCCACACTCAAATAAATCCTCATTATCGATACGATATTTTCTACGGATATAATGAGGACTACTAAAACAAATTTATCTGTAACCATCACTCCACACCCCGACTGGCCCTCGCTATAATCTCGCCTTCGCGGGAAGAAAAATGGAACAAAAGGAAAGAGGAAAATTTCAACTAAATTTCAAGAAAGAATGTTATGACCAAGATAATGTCTAACAAATTATCGTTAGTCTTGATGAGAAAAAATCGATAGAATCTGATGATAACAAGTTTGGATCAATATTCGCGGTGAAATAATAATTCATAAGAAGAGTTACGTAGAAATGAAATCTACTATAATCTATGAATTTAATATTCATCATCAATATTTTATCCTCAGTAACATCAATCAATATTCATCTCAAATCAAATATTCATCTTCGTGACTACTGGTAAAAGATATTCATCATCGGTCGTGTTATGCTCATCTCAACACTGCTCATCTTCTGCGGCACCAAAGTAAAAGATACTCATCACCAAATATCGCTCATTTAAACACTGCTCATCTTCAGTGCTACGCGCCAAAAGATATTCTTCGAAATCATTCATTCAGACTACATTGCTGGTAAAGATATTCAATAATATCATCATTTAAGATCGGGGATGATGAAAAATATTTTTAAAGCGAATCTAGTAAACAAAATGACAAGGATTAAGGATTCAGTCTTGGTTTTATCCACGTCCAAAAATCACCTCAAAATAATCGTAGTGGTGTAAAATTCAAGAATGATCAAAATACTGGATACAATCAAAGTTTAAGATCCGAATAGATATTTTTTAGACGAAAAGAAAAATTTTCATTTTTCTATTGAATAGTCTTAGATTCGTGAATAAGATCAGATATCGTGAATAGTCTTGGTATCGTGAATAAATAAATCTCCACCAAAAGATAGAATTCCAAAAAAACATCTTCACGCTTACGTGAATAAGACTTTAATGAATAATAACTCGTGAATAAGAATCATTTAATAAGAATCAATAATAAGAATCTCGCTGAATAATAACTCCCCATGCTTGCACGTAAAAAGTTCCAAATTTGATAAAAGCTCCAACCAATATTTCAAAGATAATGATATCAAGAAATAATATCATTTAAGAAGAAAATAACAACCCTTACTCGAAAAAGAACTTCTAAATTTGAAACACCTGATATAGTCTTTGAAGGGAGCTTGCAGACCGCCTAACAATACTCAAAGATATCTCAAAATACTCACGAGAATACGCCGATAATATAGAGAGAGAAGAAAAAAAAACATTTACATGTGATTTTCAATTCTAACTTAAATTTCTATTTATAGGAAAAATGTTAAGACGTCAAGTTGCAGACTTTAACTCATGACCCGCTGATGGGCTTTTACTCGCTACTATTCCCACATGCCACATTTGAAATAAAATTCAAAGACATTTCTTCACCAACCACAAGTGGGTACCACTCAATTCTAGAATTTTCCACCAAAATCAATTATAAACCCAATTTCCTAATCACCACCTCTTAAAATTCATAACAAATCATTCGTTCATTTTAATCGGTTCAAAATTTGTGGACATATACTCAACTTATGTATGTATAACATATCCAAAAATTACAACGATCCAACTATTTGATTAAAAATTATAACTCACACAATATATCGTAAAAATAATTTGATTTGATTTTTAATACCTCCATTCCGAAAAAAAATTACCGATAAAACACCCAACATTAAATCATTCAATTATAACCACATAAAACAAATAAATCCATCATTTATAAATATTTTCTTATCATATCAATAATTAATTATTCACAAATAATATTACGTAATCACAATTATAATAACCAGCGCTAGCTCCTGGAAAGAGAACTTCCAGATAAGGATTTCTCTCTACTTCTTGGCAAGAATAGGTGACCAAACCTCTCCTCGATGTAACTTTCTGACATCGCTAATAATCTTTATCTAATAATATTATTCAAATAATATGAATTATCGATCCGATAATGGAGATAATGTGCGATGTGAATTATCGAACAACAATAATATAAAATATCAACGCAAAGAATTATCAATCAATAAAATAAAATATCAATAATAATTCATTGCGAAAATTATCGAAGAAGTCTTTTCTACGTAGCGATCAATAATTCAACAATACTGCAATATACAGTGTCTTTCTTCGTCTTAACCACGCCAGACATCGATTTTATTTTAACCATCTAGATTCCAATAGTCTTAATTCTGAATAACTACGCCAGTTATTTTTAACCAACTTATATTTATCGCTTTCTTCATCCAATCGCTTGGCATGTGGGCCCACATACGGTCATTCTGCTACCACATACGAATATTCCCGACAAAGATTTAATATTCCACGACCAAAACGAATATTCCCCGACAACAATGAATATTTTATAACCACTTCATTATTTTGAAATATCTGCGATTTTACCCATAAACCAACCACATTAATCAAATCCACCCTTACTATTTCAAAAATAATAAATAAAGGAAATTCCTTTTATTAAAAATTTGCCTTACAACCTCCCTCCTTATGAAATTTCGTCCTCGAAATTGACGTACGTCTTGCTAGTGTTTGAAAAGATGAGAATACCTCGCTTTCATTTCCGCTTCCAACTCCCGCGTCATTTCCTCAATAAAGCATGGTTTCTCCACAAAACTTTAACTTGTGGTATGACCTTCGTCGTAGGACATGTTCTTTCCTATCCAATATCTTGACAGTACCTCCTCGTCGTTAAGTCTTGGCCTATCTCGTCCGGCTCTAACTCAACGACATGGTTCGGTCGTCCACATATTTACGTAACATCGATCGTGAAAAATGTTATGAACACGCGTCATACTTGGCGGTAAAAGCGAGTCTATAGGCCACGCAGTTCCTATTCGATCGAGAATTTCAACCGGATTAATAAATCGAAGGTTTGAGCTTTCCTCACCTCCACCGATTCTCTCGCTTTTGAAATAACAACTTCTTGCACCTCCTTCTTCAAATTCATCACCTCCGGTGTAGTGGCGAGCGAACTTTAACTTTATCGATTAAAGTCGATTATACTCAGATATCATCACGTGCATCAGATATCATCAATGCGTGGGTACCTAGAGTTTTCATCTCCATCTCTATTATTTGTATATTATACTGAAATGAGTCTTTGACAATATCGTACTCAGATTGTATCACGATCTTCTACTCAACACGTCACCTACCACGTTCGTTTTTCCGCGATGGCATGGTCGTAACATGTGTTGAAATGAGTCTCCTCTTGAGTTCTTCAAGCTCTTCCTACATTCCTTGCTCCATTCGAATTTTGTATCTCTACGAAGTCATTTGCGTTAATGGAATAGTGATTCGAGAATATTCTTCAACGAATCTCCGATAATAACCAACTAAAGCTTGAAAAGCTACGTATTTCGATTACCGACTTTAGGTTGTTCTCAATCGTGACTCATATCCCAACCTTAGATAACACGTTACAATGACACCTATCGGTTTACTATCGCATCGAATATGGTGTCCCCACGGAGAATTCGGCGGTGCATTCCATAAAGGAAGTCACCAGATAAAGGCTCAGTACCAAATTTATAGTTGAATTTTTTTAACTCTCAAGTTCAATAGAGCCATTCGATATGAGATTTTATAAATGAGTTTTGTACGGGTTCAAAGTCGATACAAAATTTAATATCACCTCTCAGGGAGTAAACCAAGAAATTCTTCGTAAAATACGTCGGGAAAAATCAATAACAACAAGAATATTATTCAAATCGATATGTTTTTATTCAAATCCATAACATGGACTAAGAAAACTTGACATCCGTAATAAACAAATGACTTCATGGCTTGATATGAAAATGTTTGACTTCAACGGTTTGATTGCTTGAATTCGAATAATAGGTTGCTTAGGAATATGAAAACTAACAACCTTACGAAAGCAATCAATTTTGGCATGATGAGTAGTTAACCTTAAAATCACATCAAAAACAAATATCTCTATAGAAATAAGGTTAACAGGTAATGTGATAGTGCCAACTTGAATCAAGCAAGATTTCTAAACAACGGATGTAATGAAAGTTTCTCCTAACGGAGTTTCCATAAATAGGTCAAAGTCTAATTTCTCCGTAGTCAAGTTCAAACGCTGAGCGCAAAGCAAAGAGATAAAAGAATGGGTAGAACCCCATCTAGTAGTAAGGTATAAACTTCGCAAGAATTTATAATTAACTAACCCGTCTTAACTTCGTTCGGGTTCCTCGCATTTTGATTGGGTCACGACAAACGCCTTCCGTGAATCGTTGACTTTGACTTTTCGGGACATCCTTTTGAGTCACCATTCCACCTGGATCGGGTTTCGATATCGTCTAATCTCGGCGATATGTCCTTCTTTTCCACAATTATAGCATACCTTAAACTTGTGGGCGGTTTAATGATATGTCCCTCTTTCCCGCATTTGTAACATACGACCGATGGTCTTTCTCCTCCTTGGAACCCGGGCCACTCTGCCGACGCGTCTTCACACGGTGGTCGTTGTTGAATCTCCTCTTTTTAAAATCTCCTCCCGACTCGCTTCTTCTATTTTCATGGCCATGATTACCACCAGTGAGTTCTTACCGCCTTTGTCAAGTATTCTTCTTTCTCCGTTTGTTATCGTTATTTTGTTGACCGCTATCTTCTTGGTATGATCCTCGGTTATGGTCCCTCGGTTGAACGTACTCGTTATCTCGCTTCTAATAATTGAGCCCTGCTTACAACATCCGAATAGAGAGAAATTTATGAGAAATGAGATACTAACGTATGCCGGGTTTCAAACCTCTAAGAAACATCCGCGTCATCGCTCCTCATTCTCCACCAAATGAGGTGCAGACTCGATAACTCCGCGAACTTCGCCTCGCCAGACCGGGACACCGCCATGTTATTCTCGCTTCCAGCCTAATAAACTCACCTTCCTTCATACGTATATGAATACTTTCGTGGAAGTACTTGTCGTTCGAACTGCTTCAAATGTCTCCCACGACATCTTTGAGTGCGGTACCGATGGGTACGCTTATGAGACTCCCACCAATGATGTCTTTCCACGCCACTTTAACATAAAAGTAGCGAATGGAACCTTCGTTCTCCGCGTGCATCCCAAGACGTCGAATATCTTGGTAATTTGCTTGACCCATGTTTCCGCCGCGATCGGATCCGCTTTCCTTAAATTCGTGGTCCCAACTTTTGAATCGCTTGGGTTTGTGATAACCCGTGAATTGCTATCATTTCTTCCTCAGATTTGAACACGAGTCTCCTCGTCGATTTTGTATTTAACTGCGCAAAAACTTCTAAACATCCCATCGCTCATCATCTCGCCAAGGTGGTGTTGTTCACGGGAGGAACATTGCCACTTTATTGCACATTCTCCTCGTTGGTGAAAGACAGGCATCTCCACGGTCTCATTTACTCCACTCATTAATATTCTTAGTCGATATTCTCAAATCCGTCATAAAATAAGGGTTAATTAAGGAAATCAATATATCACATAATATCCCTATATCTTGACCAACAAACAAATAAGCTTAGGTAGGACACACTAATGAAGGATTTACCTGCCTCCCCTCCTAGTTCTATTCCCCGATCTCCGCCAGAGATCATATCCCTAAGCTCGATACCAACCGTGATTTAACCCCAAAATAGGTCCATTCCATCCAACCCATTCTCGAATTCGCCAATACATGGTATGTAAACAACTACAACTTTATTAATACATTTGTCGTGCAAAATACGACAACACATAAATCTGTGAGATTAAATACAAATATTGTCTTCTGATAATATCCACACTTAAATAAATCCTCATTATTGATACAAGATTTTACTGCATAATAGTGAGGACTACTAAAACAACTATCTAGAACCATCACCCACACCCCCGACTAGTTCCTCGCTATAATCTCGCCTCCGAGAAGAAAAATGGAACAAAAGGAAAGGGTGAGCTCAACTAGCCCAAGAAAGAATGTTATGACTAAGATAATGTACAACAAATTATCGTTAGTCTTCAACAGGAAAAAATCGATAGAATACAATAGACAACAAGTTTCGGATCAATATTCGCAATGAAAATAATAATTCATGTAAGAGTTACGTAGAGAATGAAATCTACTATAATCTATGAATTTAATATCCATCATCAATATTTTATCCTCAGTAACATCAATCAATATTCATCTCAAATCAAATATTCATCTTTGCACTACAGCCAAAGATATTCATCATCCATTATGTTCATCTCAACACTGCTCATCTTTTGCACTAAAGGCCAAAGATACTCATCATCGACCATGTTCATTTAAACACTGCTCATCTTTGCACTACATGTGCCAAAGATATTCTTCAGAATCATTCATCTTTGCACTACGGGCCAAAGATATTCAATAATATCATCATTTAAGACCGAGGATGATGAAAATATTTTTAAAGAAACGAATCTAGTGAAACAAAATGACAAGGATTAAGGATTCAGACTTGGTTTTATCCACGCCCAAAAATACCTCAAAAATAATCGTAGTGGTGTAAAATTCAAGAATGATCAAAACATGGATACAATCAAAGCTAGTATCCGAATAGATATTTTAGACGAAAAGAAAAATTTTCATTTTTCTATGAATAGGCCGTATTCGTGAATAATAATCAGTATACGTGAATAAAGTCTCAGATACGTGAATAAGAATCTCACACCAAAAGATAGAAATTCCACAAAAACATCTTCACGCTTCATGAATAGTACTACTGAAATAATAACTCGTGAATAATAACTCATGAATAGTAACTCGTGAATAAGAACTCATGAATAAGAACCCCGACATGAAAAAGTTCCAAATTTGATAAAAGTTCCAACCAATATTTCAAAGATAATGATATTGAAGAAATAATATCATTTAAGAAGAAAATAACAACCCTTACCTCGAAAGATCGGATTTCTAAATTAAAACACCTGGATATAAATATCAAGGAACTTGCAAACCGCCTAACAATACTCAAAGTATACTCAAAATACTCACAAGAATATGCTCGATAATATAGAGAGAGAAGAGAGAAAACTTGTTTCGTGTGATTTTCAATTCTAACTTAGCCCTCTATTTATAGGAAAATGTTAAGCACGCCAAGCAGACTTAACTCCTGAACTTTGATGGCTTTACTTCGCTACTATTCCCACCCACCACATTTGAAATAAAATTCAGCACATTTCTTCACCAACCACAAGTGGGGCCCACTCAATTCTAGAATTTTCCACCAAAATCAATTATAAACCTAATTTCCGAATCACCACCTCTTAAAATTCATAACAAATCATTCGCTCATTTTAACGGTTCAAAATTTGTGGACATATACTCAACTTATGTATGTATAACATATCCAAAAATTACAACGATCCAACAACTCGATTAAAATTATAACTCACACAATATATCGTAAAAATATTGATTTGATTTTTAATACCTCCATTCCGGCAAAAATTACCGATAAAACACCTCAACATTAAATCATTCAATTATAACCACATAAAACAAATAAATCCATCATTTATAAATATTTTCTTATCATATCAATAATTAATTATTCACAAATAATATTACGTAATCACAATTATGACCACCAGTAGTTCCTGGAAAGCAGGGCTTTCCGATAAGGATTTCTCCTTCTTGGCCAAGAATTAGGTGACCAAACCTCTCCTCGACGTAACTTTCTAGACATTGCCAATAATGCTATCTAATAATATTATTCAAATAATATGAATTATTGATCCGATAATGGAGATAATGTGCGGTGACAATTATTGAACAACAATAATATAAAATATCAACGCAGCGATTATCAATCAATAAAATAAAATATTGAATAAAGAATTACTGTGTGAAAATTATTGAGTAAGCCTTCTTCACGTAAGGATCAATAATTCAACAATCTTTGCGCAATACTGCAGTGCTATCTTTAAACCACGCCAGACATCAGTATTTTAACCATCGGGTATTCAACGATTAATTTAAGAACAACTACGCCTGTTATTTTTAACCAACTTATATTTATCGCTTTCTTCATCCAATCGCCTTCCGTTATGGGGCCCACACATGGTCATGCGCCGTCGCATTTAATATTCCCAAACAAGATGCGAATATTCCACGACCAAAACGAATATTCCCAAGCAACAATGAATATTTTATAACCACTTGCTTATTTTGAAATATCTCATTCATTTTACCCATAACTAACCACATTAATCAAATCCACCCTTACTATTTCAAAATAATAAATAAAGGAAATTCCTTTTTATTAAAAATTTGAGGGTCTTACATATGTCATCAGTAGGTATGTATATAAACCCACTACACCCGCTTTGATTAAATGATCAAGAAGGGTTGTTTTGATGTCAACGCATATTAACTATGAATTTAAGTCCAAATTCGGTTATTACGAAATACCGAAATTTATAATTGATAATTCGGATTATTCGGTTATTCTTGTATTACCAAAATTCGGTTATTAGTTCTGGATATTGAAAATAGAATATTTCGATTTTCATTTATAACCGAATAACTTTATTCTTGCCTTCGGTTATAACCGAATGATTAGTCTAATCACGACCACTTAATTATCCATACACTTCTGAGCCAAACATAATCGTGTTTTCATCAACGGTCTTGATCATGCCATAAAACAATACATCTTTGCACCCTTGGCCGAAGAGAATCCATAGCCATAATCATATCAAAAATTGTCCATCAATGTGAAACCCCAGATTTTATGAATAAAGAATTAATTTTCTCGAAACAATTTTTTTTATATTATGGTGTGAATTTGAGATAATGTTATAGTTGTGGGTAATATTTATAAATTTTGTAAAGTATTCAAGTTGTCATATTATATTTGATTGGTCGGGGAATATTCATTTTAAATAGGAAATATTCGTACGACGGTACAATCATTGGTGGACCCCACAACAAAATTATTGTCGGATTGAGAAAATGATAAAAATATTTTATTAAAAATAACGGCGGAAGTTTTACCAGTTATCTTGTTGAACTACTTAGTAGTAAAAAGTACAAGAATACTGCTATTGTTACATAAGAGTTACACAATATTGATTATTGATATTTATGTGAGAAGTCACTCGCTTTTGTTCAATTATTGCTACAATAGTTCACTGCATAGTATCTCACATTATTTGATTCAATTATTGTTGATTTACAAGTTTTGTTTTATTCACGTAATAAAATAGAAACATCTTTTTATATAAAACAAAATACTTTATTAAAATATTCTATAAATAGAATATATTATATTCTATTATGCATAATGTTTTGCATAGTAAAATCTTTTATAAAAAAATGTAATACTTTATTAAAGTTATTCTATAAATAGAATATATTATATTTTATTATGCATAGTGTTTTCAGCATAGTGCCTGTGATAGTATTTTGCATAGTAAATTTTTTTTATATAAATAGAATATATTATATTTTATTTAAAAGATTTTTCTTTAAATATGGACCATCGATTAAAGTAAATCAATCTGGACCGCTTCATGGATTAGTTACTTATGCATTCCATTTTCCTATAAATAAAGCTCATTCCTTCATTATTTTCTTACTTCAATTCAATGAACTCTCTGAGAGAGAAACTATAGAGAGAGACTATAGAGAGAGAAAAGAAAAGTTTTCTACTACTTCACTACTCTTATATCACGTATTATTTTATGGTAAGGGATATTATTCTTTTGTATTCAAGAAGAAACTTCATTATTCCATTTCTTTATTGTTACATTGAATAACTCAGATATGTGAAGCAACCCTATACTTGGTGACATTCTTCTATTATTCTGCATTTTATTATTCTCATTTAATATCCTGTCTTGTCTTATACGCCGGACTGGTTCCATTTTTATTATTCCGCCTTTATTATTCTCGTTTAATATCATGTCTGTGTTATATCGTCGGACTGGTTCCATCATTTATTATTCTCAGATTTATTATTCTGTTGGAACATCCCGCTCGGCATGAATTTCACGACCTAGTTCCGTTATTATTATTCTGTTGAATAACCGCTACATCGCAATACCGCATGCATGGTGATATCTTTTGTTATTCCATTCGGATTATACTCAATTGATTAAAATTTTGACTTCTATACTCCATGAAATTAGTGGAATATCCTCGATATTTAAAGCGCTTCATCCAAAGATTTTTCATGGAAATATTCTTCCGAGCATTCTTGAATTTTATTCTACAAAGAAGTATCATGTTGATAATTTGGGCGTTATCGGTTCTGGACAAATTAATTCTTGAACTTGTTTAATTGAATTCTTATATCATTGTCATCATCCTCGTGTTTATGTTATGTTGAAAGTCATTTATGGCTTTGTAGTGCATAGATGGACTTGGTATGATTATGACTTGTGATTATTTGGTATAATCATGACCGTAATGTTATAAATGATGTGGAAAAAAGTCCTCATTGGCCCGTAGTGCATTGATGGGCGCTTTTGGTATGATTATGACTATGGATTCTCTTTTTAGTAGTAGTCAAAGATGAATTGTTTTATGGCATGATCGGGATCATTGATGAAAAACATGATTATCTTTAGTAGTAGTGCATGGATAATTCGTAGTCATGATACTTAAAGAATATCCTTGGCCAGTAGTCATGGGTGATTCGATGATGTGGATTATTTATTAAAATTCGAGTCCCAAATGATAAATGTAAGACCCAGCTTTTATAAATAAAGATGAATTTTCTATAAATATTATTTTTGAATATTATGGAATAATTTGATATAATGTTATAGTTAGGGGTAATATTTATAAATTTTGCAAAGTATATACAAGTGGTTATATTATATTCGATTGGTCTTAGGGAATATTCGGTTTTAGCGAGGAATATTCGTGATAACTACTCAATCATTGGTGGACCCCACAAATGTAATTATTGTCGGATTGAGAAAAGACAAAAATATATTTTATTGAAATAACTATGAAGTTTTACCGTTGATACCGTTGAACTACTCTCAGTAGTAAAAGTACAAGAATACGTGTGGTTGCATAAAGAAATACACCAGTATTGATTATCGATGCTTATGTGAGAAGTCACTTAGTTTGATTCCATTATCATTTATTAATAATATGAATTATTATAATGATAATGATGTTTTGTTTTATTCAGTATTATTAACGTAATAAAATGTAAAACATCTTTTATATAAAATGTAATACTTTATTAAAGTTATTTTATAAATAAAATATATTATATTTTATTATGCATAGTATTATGTAGTTTTTGCATAGTGTTTGCATAGTAAAATGTTTTTATATAAATAGAATATATTATATTTTATTTAAAAGATTTTGCTTTAAATATGGACCGTCGATTAAAGTAAATCAATCTGGACCGCTTCATGGATTAGTTACTATGCATTCCATTTTCCTATAAATAAAGCTCATTCCTTCATTATTTTCTTACGAATTCATTGAAACTCTACAGAGAGAAATTATAGAGAGAAGCTTATAGAGAGAAAGTTATAGAAAGAAGAAGAGTATTCTCGCTACTTCACTACTTCTATATTCAGGTTCTTTTTACTAGTAGAAGTGTTATTCTTTCTTCTTCAAGAGAACTTCATTATTCCATTCACTATTATTCATTGGAATAACTCAGTAAAAGTGGCATACCCTATACATAACCTCGATACGCTGTGATACCCTATACTTGGTGAAATCCTTATGTTATTCCATTGCTTATTATTCTCATTGAATAACCTCAGATACGCTGCCATTACTTATACTTGGTGCCATTCTTCTATTATTCATTGGAACATCCTCGTCTGTGTGTTTTACACCTACCGGGTTCCGCTTTTTATTATTATTCTATTGAACATCCTCGTCATGTATTTTACACCTAACCGGTTCCGCTTTTTATTATTATTCGCTGGAACATCCTCGCTCATGTGTTTTTACACCTGATTAAAATCTTTTATCATTCCATTGAATATCCTATTCGTGTTTTTACACCGGATCCGTTCCATCTTTATTATTCTGCTGGAACATCCTGCTTGGTGTGAATTTCACCCGACCGGTTCCGTTATTATTATTCTCGTTGAATAACTCGCTTGTCATGCTAAGCACCGCATGCATGGTGATTTCTTTTGTTATTCCATTCTTTATTATACCCAAATAAGTTAAAACTTTGACTTCTATACTCCATGAAATTAGTAGAATATCCTCGATATTTGCGTTTCATCCAAAGATCTTTTCATGGAAATATTCTTCCGATCATTCTTGAATTTTACTCTACAAAGCAAAGATCATGTTGATATTTTGACGTTAAAAATTCTGGATAAAATAATTTTTGAACTTGTTTTATCAATTCTTATATCATTGTCATCATCCTCATTTTATATATTTTTTAAAGTCATCTCGTGGCTTCAGTAGAGCATGGATGGACTTGGTATGATTATGACCGTGGATTATTCTTGTAATCATGACCGTAATGTTACAAATGATGTGGTAAAAAAATCCTCATTAGTAGTAGTGCATTGATGGACAGTTTGTTGGCACGATCACGACCATTAATGAATACACAACTATTCTCGGCCAGTAGTGCGAATAATTGTGATCGTGATACTAAAGAATATCCTCGGCCAGAAAGTGCGGGGGTGATTCGATGATGTGGATTATTTATTAAAGTTTGAGTCTCAAATTTATAACAAAGATGAAAAACCTTTTAAAATCATAAAAGATAGTAGATTTTATTTTCTACTCGACTCTTTTAATGGATCAGATATTCACCGCAGCTTAAACCGGTTGTTTATTGTATTTTATCGCTTTAACATTGTTGAAGACTATTGATAATTTATTTTGCATTATCTTAGTCATAATATTTCTTCTTGGGGCTAGAGCTGAGCTCACCCTTTCTTTCACCGTTTCTTCTTCAGAAATGAGAATATAATTTGGACGAGCCTGGGAAACGAGTGATGGTCCTGAAGATAAGATTAGTAGTCCTCACTATTCGTGAAATAGTGTGATAATAATTGTAATGAGGACTTTTTGTTTGAGTTTGTATAATATCTAGTAGATTTATATTTGTATTTAAACTCACGCTTTATGTCGTATTGTACCCATACGCTTATGTTAATAAGTTGTATTTAAATTACATGCACACGTAAGTGGCGACCAAGATGGGTGATGTATACCTAATTTTGGGGCCATGGCTTGGTATCGTAGCTAAGGATATGATCCTCGCTAAGATGTGAGAAAAGTACTAGGAGGGAGAGACGGGAATACCTTCGCTAGTATGACCTACCTAAGTTTTTGTGCTATTTTATTGGTTCATCGAATATAAAGATAATTGTTAAATGTCAATTAATCTTTTATTTTGTGGCGATTCTGAAAATGACATCCGAGAATGTTGAGAATAAAGAATGGAGCAAAGGCGATCGTTGATTCACCACATATCAATAATCGTGATAATGTGCATCGAAGGCGCGATAATCCTCACGTAAACAACAACACCGACCAAATGATGAATGATCAAATGTTCGAGGCTTTATGCAATTTATGCAACAAAGAAAGCAGAGCGACTCTGCCCAAAACGTAGGTGGAAACACGGAAAACTCTCTAAGGTCACCGCTAAACAATTCAAGGAGCTGGGACCACCGGAGTTTAAGGAGAGCCAAAACCACTTCGCGCGGAAGCATGGATAAAGCAGATTACCTAGATATTTGATGTCTTGGGATGCTCCGAGGAGCAAAAGTTCCCTTTGCACGCTTTTATGTTGCGCGAGAGAGGCGACATCGGTGGGGAATCGGTAAAACGTACTCAACTCATTGTCTCAAGATATCTTGGGAGAAGTTCCAGAGTCGTTCAACGACAAATACTTTCCCCGAAAGTATTCGCCATACGTGAAGGAGGTGGAGTTTATCAAGTTGAACAAAACAATATGACCGTGTCGCAACATACGAGGCAAAATTTATGAGTTATCACGGTTCATATTCCACTTGTGGATAATGAAGAGAAATGCGCTAATGTTTTAAGAGGTTTGAAGTCGGAGATACGCCAACATCTTATTTCTCATAAACCGTGTTTGTATTCGGATGTTGTAAATAGGCTCGATTAGTGGAGCGCGATAACGAGTCAACGCAACTAAAAAGAGAGCGCAAATTTGAAAGTTATAATACCGGCGAGAGTAGTCATCGAAGCGGTGACAACAAGCGTGGAGGGAATCAACAAAGCGATATGGTAACCACTTCGGTGGTAATCGTGGCCAAAAAAATAAGAATGGACATTTCAAGAAACGGAGATTCAACAATGATGGAAAGACGTCAAGACCAAAGACCCGTTGTTAAGGAAGGAGAAAGACCACCTATCATATGCTTCAAATGCCGAGAAGAGGGACACATCATCCGAATCGTGCCATACCATTCAAAGCATGTTATAATTGTGGAAGAGAAGGTCACTTATCTCGATTTTGTTGCCATCAAGACAAATTCAACTAGGATGGAGGCACCAAAGGTCATCCCCGTAAAAGTCAAAACCAAGAGTGGTGCAAGGAGAGCGTTTGTTGTGACCTCCCAGAGAGCAAGGAACCCGAATGAGGTCATCACGGTAAGCTTATCATAAACTCTAATGAAGTCTACACTTTATTTGATACCGGTTCTACCCATTCTTTTATTTCTCCTACTTGCGCTCATCGATTAAATTTGACTCGGAGAAATTAGACTTTGACTTATCTCGTGGAAACTCCGTTGGGAGAAACCTTCATTATATCCACTCGCTTATAAGTCTTGTTTGGTTCAAATCGGTACCCTCACATTACCCGTCGATCTTATTTCATTAAAAATACTTGCATTTGACGTGATTCTAGGGATTGATTGGTTAACTACTTATCATGCAAAAATTGATTGTTTTCGTAAGGTTGTTAGCTTTCATATTCCTAATCAACCTATTATGCGAATTCAAACGACCAAACCATTAAAATCAATCACGGTCATCTCAAGCCATAAAGCTATTCGCTTATTGAAAAATGGATGTCAAGCTTTCTTAGCTCATGTCACGATTTAAACAAAAATACGCCGCTTTTGAGCGATATTTCTATTGTTAATAAATTTCCGACGATATTCTCAAGAACTTCCCCGCCTACCCCAGAGCGTGAAATTGAATTTTGTATCGACCTTGAACCCGGTACAAAACCTATTTCCAAAGCCCCATATCGAATGGCTCTATTGAACTTCGTGAGTTAAAGACCCAACCGCAGGAATTGTTAGACATCGGCTTTATTCGTCCTAGTACTTCTCCTCGGGGTGCTCCTGCTCTATTCGTGAAGAAGAAAGATGGGAGTATGCGACTTTGTATTGATTATCGGGAGTTGAATCATGTCACCATCAAAAATAGGTATCCATTGCCACGTATTGATGACCTGTTTGACCAACAACAAGGAGCCAAATTCTTTTCAAAGATCGATCTTCGTTCCGGATATCACCAATTGAAGATTAGAACCACCGACATTCCAAAGACGGCTTTGAAACTTCGAGACGGCATTATGAATTCTAGTCATGTCCTTTGGATTGACTAATGCTCCGCCGCCTTCATGGATATGATGAACCGAGTATTCAAGGAATATTTAGATCACTTTGTGGTCGCCTTTTATTGATGACATCCTTATTTATTCCAAAAGCCGTGAAGATCATGAGCAACACTTGAGGTCGACACTCCAAAAGCTTCGTGAATATAAGCTTTATGCCAAGTTGAAGAAATGCGAGTTCGGCTCAAGAAGTAGCATTCCTTGGGCACGCGGTATCAAGTCATGGAATATCTGTTGACCCGCAAAGATCAAGCTATTCAAAGCTAGGAACAACCTAAATCAAATGACCAAGACGTAGCTTTCTCGCTTTAATTGGTTATTATCGGAGATTCGTGGAAGGATTTTCTCGAATCGCTACTCCATCGACTCACCGACTCGAAAAGATACAAAGTTCCGTTGGAGCCGAAGAATGTGAGAAGAGTTTTCAAGAACTCAAGAAGAGACTTATTTCAAAGACTGCTCGACAATACCATTTGCCTCGGAGGATTTGTCATCTACAAAGGATGCTTCGAAAAAGGGTTGGGATGTGTTCTTATGCAACATGGAAAAGTTATAGCTTATGCCTCGCGACAACTCAAAGAATATGAGAGGAATTATCCTACTCATGATCCGAGTTGGCGCATACCGTCTCTTCTTCAGACTTAAAATTTGGAGGCATTACTTGTATGGGGAGAAAGTGGAGATCTTTACTTGATCATAAAAGCCTCAAATATTTCTTCACTCAAAAGGAACTCAACATGCGACAAACGACGCTGGCTTGAATCGTTGAAAGATTATGATCATACCATCCAATACCATCCTCGAAAAGCTTAACGCGTGGTAGGCGATGCATTGAGTAGAAGATCGTATGCAAGTACGAGTGCGTTATTGTCAACACAAAGGTCCATTTTGTGTGACTTGCAAAGGATGGAGATAGAGTTAAAGACTCCAGGGACGCATGTGATGATAGCAAATATACGAGTAGAACCGACTTTAATCGATAAAGTTAAAGCTGCTCAAGCTACAGACTTGGAGCTGATGCGTATGAAAAAGAAAGTGCAAGAGGGTGCTATGCCGGAAGCAAAAATCGATGAAGAAGGAATACTTGAGTCAACTCCGGACTTTGTGTTCCTAACGACCACGATTTAAAGTATAATATCATGATGGAGGCGCACAACACACCATTTGCAATCCATCTCGAGAGTACCAAAATGTATCATGATATTCGCCATACATTTTGGTGGAGCAATATGAAGAGAGAGATAGCGTTGTTTATCTCAAGGTGTCTAACTTGTCAACGAAGTTAAAGCGAGACATCAAGTACCAAAAGGTCCATTGCAACCACTTGAAATTCCGAATGGAAGTGGGAGCACATTACCATGGATTTCATTCATCGGTCTTCCTAAGGTTTCTCAAGGCATTGATGCGATTTGGGTCATTGTTGATAGATTGACCAAGTCTGCTCATTTCTTACCAATACTAAAACTTATACACTTGAACGCCTTGCTCAGTATGTACATAAACGAGATTATAAGATCGCATGGTATGCCGTATCCATAGTTTCGATCGAGACCCAAGATTCACTTCACGATTTTGGGTTAGTTTGCAAAAAGCTATGGGCACGCGACTTACGATTTAGCTTCGGCATATCATCCTCGATTTTACCTGACAAATGGAGAGGACTATTCAAACTCTTGAAGATCTATTAAGACTCGTGTTCTTGATTTCAAGGGAGTTGGGACAAGTTCTTACCATTGGTGGAGTTTTCTACTACTTCACTACTCTTATATCACGTATTATTTTATGGTAAGGGATATTATTCTTTTGTATTCAAGAAGAGAACTTCAGTTATTCCATTTCTTTATTGTTCATTTGGAATAACTTTTGTATCACGCTGAGCTACCCTATACTTGGTGACATTCTTCATTATTCTCATCTTTATTATTCTCAGCCGAATATCACATACATGCTATCTTAACGGACTGGGTTCTATTTTTTATTATTCCGTCTTTATTATTCTCGCTTTAATATCATATACATGTTATACGCCGGACTGGTTCCATCATTTATTATTCTCGCATTTATTATTCTCGTTGGAACATCCTCATTGCGGTGTGAATTTCACCGACTGGTTCCGTTATTATTATTCTGTTGAATAACCGCTTATGCATCGTAATCGCATGCACGGTGATATCTTTTGTTATTCCATTCTAGATTATACTCGATTGATTAAAATTTTGACTTATACTCCATGAAATTAGTGGAATATCCTTGATATTTGCGCTTCATCCATATATTTTCATGGAAATATTCTTCCGAGCATTCTTGAATTTTATTCTACAAAAAGTATCATGTTGATAATTTGGACGTTATTGGTTCTGGGACAAATTAATTCTTGAACTTGTTTAATTGAATTCTTATATCATTGTCATCATCCTCGTGTTTATGTTATGTTGAAAGTCATTTGTGGCTCAGAAGTGCATGATGGACTTGGTATGATTATGACCGAGGATTATTTGGTATAATCATGACCGTAATGTTATAAATGATGTGGAAAAAGTCCTCATTGGCCCGTAGTGCATTGATGGGACGCTTTTGGTATGATTATGACTATGGATTCTCTTTTCAGTAGTAGTCAAAAGATGAATTGTTTTATGGCATGATCGAGGACTTGATGAAAAAAACATGATTATCTTTAGCCGTAGTGCATGGATAATTCGTAGTCATGATACTAAAGAATATCCTTGGCCGTAGTGCATGGGTGATTCGATGATGTGGATTATTTATTAAGCTGAGTCCCAGCGATAAATGTAAGACCCCAGTTTTTATAAATAAAGATGAATTTTCTATAAATATTATTTTTGAATATTATGGAATAATTTGATATAATGTTATAGTTGTGGGTAATATTTATAAATTTTGCAAAGTATATGAA
Source organism: Panax quinquefolius (assembly GCA_020205615.1). Classification (NCBI taxonomy): domain Eukaryota; kingdom Viridiplantae; phylum Streptophyta; class Magnoliopsida; order Apiales; family Araliaceae; genus Panax; species Panax quinquefolius. The sequence goes on along the minus strand of CM035162.1, from coordinate 18,053,373 downwards.
GTGGTTATATTATATTCGATTGGGTCGGGAATATTCTTGGTTTAGCGAGGAATATTCGTATAACTACTCAATCATTGGTGGACCCTACAAATGTAATTATTGTTTGATTGAGAAAAGACAAAAATATTTTATTGAAATAACGGCGGAAGTTTTACCGCTTGATCTTGTTGAACTACTTTAGGTAGTAAAAGTACGATGAATACGTGTGGTTGCATAGTAGCACCAGGTATTGATTATTGATGCTTATGTGAGAAGTCACTTAGTTTGATTCCATTATTGTCGATTAATAATATGAATTATTATAATGATAATGACGCTTTTGTTTTATTCAGTATTATTAACGTAATAAAATGTAAACATCTTTTTATATAAAATGTAAATACTTTATTAAAGTTATTTTATAAATAAAATATATTATATTTTATTATGCATAGTGTTGCATAGTGTTTTGCATAGTGTTTGCATAGTAAAATGTTTTTATATAAATAGAATATATTATATTTTATTTAAAAGATTTTGCTTTAAATATGGATCGTCGATTAAAGTAAATCAATCTGACCGTTCATGGATTAGTTACTATGCATTCCATTTTCCTATAAATAGAAGCTCATTCATTCATTATTTTCTTTTAATTCATTGAAACTCTAGAGAGAGAAATTATGAGAGAGTTTATAGAGAGAAAGTTATAAAAAGAAGAAGAGTATTCTGCTACTTCACTACTTCTATATTCAGCCTTTTTTTACTGTAGTGGGTGTTATTCTTTCTTCTTGAAGAGAACTTCTGTTATTCCATTCACTATTATTCTGTTGGAATAACCTGTAAAAGTGGCATACCCTATACATAACCTGTATACGCGGTATACCCTATACTTGGTGAAATCCTTATGTTATTCCATTGCTTATTATTCTGTTGGAATAACCTGTATACGCGGTTTACCCTATACTTGGTGACATTCTTCTATTATTCTGTTGGAACATCCTGTCTGTGTGTTTTACACCTGACCTGGTTCGGTCTTTATTATTATTCTGCTGGAACATCCTCGTGCATGTGTTTTACACCGACTTCGGTTCCGCTTTTTATTATTATTCTGAACATCCTCATGCAGTGTGTTTTACCGGACTGGTTCGATCTTTATCATTCTGCTGGAATATCCTATCTCGTGTGTTTTACAATCGGATCCGGTTCCATCTTTATTATTCTGTTGGAACATCCTCGCTTGCGTGAATTTCACCCGACCGTTCCGTTATTATTATTCTGTTGGAATAACTCGTCTATGCAAAGTCCGCATGCACGGTGATTTCTTTTGTTATTCCATTCTTTATTATACCCAAATAAGTTAAAACTTTGACTTCTATACTCCATGAAATTAGTAGAATATCCTCGATATATGCGTTTCATCCAAAGATCTTTCATGGAAATATTCTTCCGATCATTCTTGAATTTTACTCTACAAAGCGATGTCATGTTGTGATTTGGACGTTAAAAATTCTGGATAAAATAATTCTTGAACTTGTTTTATTGAATTCTTATATCATTGTCATCATCCTCATTTTATATTTTTTTAAAGTCATCTACATGGCTTTGTAGAGCATGGATGGACTTGGTATGATTATGACCGAGGATTATTCGGTAATCATGACCGTAATGTTACAAATGATGTGGTAAAAGAAAATCCTCGATGGTCAGTAGTTCATTGATGGACGATTTGTTGGCATGATCATGACCATTAATGAATACACAACTATTCTTAGCGTCAGTAGTGCGGGAATAATTGTGATCGTGATACTAAAGAATATCATCGGTAGTAGTGTGTGGTGATTCGATGATGTGGATTATTTATTAAAGCCGAGTCTCAAATTTATAACAAAGATGAAAAACCTTTTAAAATCATAAAAGATAGTAGATTTTATTTTCTACTTGACTCTTTTAATGGATTGCATATCCTTACCGCAGCTTAAACCGGTTGTCTATTGTATTTTATCGCTTTAACATTGTTGAAGACTATTGATAATTTATTTTGCATTATCTTAGTCATAATATTTCTTCTTTGGGCTAGTTGAGCTCACCCTTTCTTTCACCGTTTCTCTTCGTGAAATGAGAATATAAATTTGGACTTAGCCTGGGGAAACGAGTGATAGTCCCGAAGATAGCATTAGTAGTCCTCACTATTCTCGTGAAATAGTGTGATAATAATTGTAATGAGGACTTTTTTGTTTGAGTTTGTATAATATCTAGTAGATTTATATTTGTATTTAAACTCACGCTTATGTCGTATTGTACCTACGCGCTTATGTTAATAAGTTGTATTTAAATTCTGTACCATGTAAGTGGCGACCCAAGATGGGTGATGTATACCTAATTTTGGGGGCGTCACAATAAAAGTAATGAAAAACTTTTTAAATCATAGAAGATAGTAGATTTTATTCCGTACTTGACTCTTCTAATGGATTACTTGTTCCGCTACAGTTAAACTTGATAGTTATTATATTTTATCAGTTTAACACTGTTGAAGGCTAACAATAATTTATTCTGCATTATCTTAGTCATAATATTTCTTACTGGGATAGTTGAGCTCTCCATTTCTTTCATTGTTCTCTTCAGGAAATGAGAATATAGCTGGGACGAGTCGGGGAACGGAGTGATGGTCTAGAAGATAGCATTAGTAGTCCTCACTATTTTGTGAAATAGTGTGATAATAATTGTAATGAGGACTCCTTTTGAGTTTGTATAATCTCTAGTAGACAATAATTGTATTCAAACTCACAGTTTATGTTTTGTCGTATTGTACACGAAAGTTGTATTAGTAAGTTGTATTTGAATTCTGTACCATGTATTTGGCGACCCAAGATGGGTGATGCATACCTAATTTTGGGGGCGTCACAATCAATGCACTACGGGCCAAAGATAATCGTGTTTTTATCAACGGTCCTGATCATGCTATAAAACAATTCATCTTTGCACCCTTGGCCGAAGAGAATCCATAGCCATAATCATACCAAAAACTGTACATCAATGCACTACGGGCCAATGAGGACTTTTCATTAGTATCACAATCACAAATTATCCATGCACTACGGGCCAAAGATAATCGTGTTTTTATCAACGGTCCTGATCATGCTATAAAATAATTCATCTTTGCACCTTTGGCCGAAGAGAATCTATAGCCATAATCATACCAAAAATTATTTATTAATGCACTACGGGCCAATGAGGACTTTTTCCACATCATTTGCAATATTACGGTCATGATTATACCGAATAATCCCTGGTCATAATCATACCAAGTCCATCTATGCACTACTGTGCCACGTATGACTTTCAACAAAATATAAATATATGGGATGATGACAATATTATAAGCATTAATCAAACTAAATCAAGGATAAATATTAAACACTTTAAATTTATCCAGACATTATCAATCATTTAATAAAATCATAATCTAATACTGTTAATAATATAACAATATTTTAATCACTTCTTAAACTTATAAACAATTATATTTAATTGTTCACACTTTTCCAAATAATGCATTTAATCATTCAAAAATGTCATACTCATAAGATTTCATCACCAATAATCAAATTACTCATCAAAAATCTGCATATACCTTATATAGGAGTTCCAAGCCATAAAATCCTATTTACCAATTCTTCAACTCCACATAACATATTTAACTCATATGCTCGTAGCTAAACTATTTTCATGAAAAATAGTAAATCAGTCCCAAAAATTATTCTTTTCTGGAATTTAGCATAATATAGTCCCATATTGAACATATATTTTTCTTGACATTTTTAAAATTCATTTACTATTTTTCAAAATTCAATTTCTAATTAATTCCTTAAGAAATTAGCTACCTCGCGGTTAACTCCAGAAATTCCCAAATCTTGGCAGGATGTGAGACCCCAGATTTTATCAATAAAGATTTAAATTTTGTCGAAATAATTTTTAATATTATGGTGTGAATTTGAGATAATATTATAGTTGTGGGTAGTATTTATAAATTTTGCAAAGTATGCAAGTGGTTATATTATATTCGATTGGTCGGGAATATTCTTTTAGCGAGGAATATTCGTACAACTACTCAATCATTGGTGGACCCTATTAATAGAATTATTGTTTGGATTGAAAAACGACAAAAATATTTTATTGAAATAACGGCGGAAGTTTTACCGATCTTACCGTTGAACTACTCAGTAGTAAAAAATAAAGAATCGTGTGGTTGCATAAGTAGCACACCAGGTATTGATTATCGATCTTATGTGAGAAGTCACTCATTTGATTCCATTATTGTTTATTAATAATATGAATTATTATAATGATAATGACGTTTTGTTTTATTCAGATTATTAACGTAATAAAAATGTAAACATCTTTTATATAAAAAATGTAATACTTTATTAAAGTTTTTCTATAAATAGAATATATTATATTTTATTATGCGATAGTGTTGCATAGTGTTTTTTGCGTAGTGTTGCATAGTGTTTGCATAGTAAAATGTTTTTATATAAATAGAATATATGATATTTTATTTAAAAGATTTTGCTTTAAATATGGATCGTCGATTAAAGTAAATCAATCTGGACCGTTCATGGATTAATTACTATGCATTCTATTTTCCTATAAATGAAAGCTCATTCCTTCATTATTTTCTTACGAATTCACCAAACTCTGAGAGAGAAATTATAGGGAGAAGCTATAGAGAAAAATCTATAGAGAGAAAGAAGAAGAGTATTCTAGTACTTCACTACTTTGATATCCAAAGTCTTTTACGGTAAGGGATATTATTTGTTGTACCAGTAAGGGTGTTATTCTTTCTTATTCATGAAGAGAACTTCATTATTCCATTCATTATTATTCATTGGAATAACTCAGTAAAAGTGGCATACCCTATACATAACTCAGATATGGCTGCACGTGACGCCCCCAAAATAGGTATACACAACACCCATCCCGAGTCGCCAAATACATGGTACAAGAAGCAAACTATAACTTCAATAATACAAATGTCGTGTGAAATACGACAATATATATCTTCGTGAGTTTAAATATAATATTGTCTTCTGCACAATATCTATACTCAAATAAATCCTCATCACATTTATTGATTCATTATTTTACAAAAATGGTGAGGACTACTAAACAACTCTCTCTAACCTTCATTCCATACCCGACTAGTACTTTCGCTACATTCTCGCCTCCCGAGAAGAAAAATGGAACAACAAGGAAAAGGGTGAGCTCAACTAGCCCAAAGAAAGAATATTATGACTAAGATAATATACAACAAATTATCGTTAGTCTTCAACAGGAAAAATCGATGAATACAATAGACAACAAGTTTCGGATCAATATTCGCAATGAAATAATAATTCATAGAAGAGTTACGTAGAGAATGAAATCTACTATAATCTATGAATTTAACAAATCCATCATCAATATTTTATCCTCAGTAACATCAATCAATATTCATCTCAAATCAAATATTCATCTTTGCACTACAGTGCCAAAGATATTCATCAATCGGTCATGTTCATCTCAACACTGCTCATCTTTGCACTAAAGGCCAAAGATATTCATCACGTCGGTCATGTTCATCTCAACACTGCTCATCTTTTGCACTAAAGGCCAAAGATATTCATCATCGGTATGTTCATTTAAACACCGCTCATCTTTGCACTATGAAAGCAAAAGATATTCTTCGAAATCATTCATCTTTGCACTACAAAGCCAAAGATATTCTTCGAAATCATTCATCTTTGCACTACGGTGCCAAAGATATTCAATAATATCATCATTTAAGACCGAGGATGATGAAAATATATTTTTAAAGAACGAATCCAAAGAAACAAAATGACAAGGATTAAGGATTAAGGATTCGTACTTTATTTTATCCATGTCCAACAATACCTCAAAAATAATCATAGTGGTGTAAAATTCAAGAATGATCAAAACATGGATACAATCAAAGCTAGTATCCGAATAGATATTTTGAATGAAAAGAAGAAATTTTATTTTTCTATTGAATAGTGTCAGTATCGTGAATAGTGCCAGATATCGTGAATAAGAACTCTACACCAAAAAAATAGAAATTCCACAAAAAAACATTTTCACGCTTCATGAATAGTACTACTGTGAATAGTAACTCGTGAATAAGAACTCATGAATAGTAACCCCACATGAAAAAGTTCCAAATTTGATAAAACTTCAGATCAACATTTCAAAGATAATGATATTGAAGAAATAATATCATTACGAAAAAAATATCCCTTACCTCAAAGAATCAATACTTGGAAGGAAAGGCTCAAGTGATCTTGAATGAAACTTGTCTTTGAGCAAAGAACTCTCAAAGTATCTAAATACTCACAAAATACGCCTCATAATATAGAGAGAGAAAGAGAAAAACTTTGTTTCGGGTGTGATTTTCAATTCTAACTTAGCCCTCTATTTATAGGAAAATGTTAGCCGTAGGGCGAGACTTGACTGCACACGATGGCTTTACTCGCTACTATTGCCACCCACCACATTTGAAATAAAATTCAGCACATTTCTTCACCAACCACAAGTGGGGCCCACTCAATTCTAGAATTTTCCACCAAAATCAATTATAAACCTAATTTCCGAATCCGACACCTCTTAAAATTCACAACAAATCATTCGTGCATTTTTAACGGTTCAAAATTTATGGACATATCCTCAACTTATGTATGTATAACATACCCAAAAATTACCACAATCCAACGGTCGGATTAAAAATTATAACCCATGAATATATCTCAAAACCCCGATTTGATTTTTAATACCTCCAATCCGATAAAATACCGATAAAACACCTCAACAATAATTCCTTCATTAATAACCACATAAATAAATCCATCATTTATATTCATATAAAATAAATATTTCCTTATCATATGAATCAATAATTAATTATTCACAAATAATATTACGAATCACATTTATGACAACCAGTCGTTCTCCGTGAAAGAGGGGCTTTCAATAAGAATTTCTTCATCTTTGCATGCAATTAGATGACCAAACCTCTCCTTGACGTAACTTTCTAGACATTGCCAATAATGTTATCTAATAATATTATTCAAATAATATGAATTATTGATCCGATAATGGGAAATCTTGTCTTGATGACAATTATTGAAACAAAGAATAATATAAAATACCAATGCAAGAATTATTGAATCAATAAAATAAACTATTGAACAAGAATTACCAGAATAATTATTGAGTAGTGGCCTTCTTCACGTAAGAATCAATAATTGATGCAATACTGCGTGTCTTCTTGTGCAACCACGCCAATTCTCAGATTTTAACCAATCGGGTATTCCAACGTCTTAAACTGTAATAACTACGCCTGTTATTTATAACCAACTTATATTTGTCGTTTTCCTCATCCAATCGCTTTTAGTTATGGGGCTCACACATGGTCACTACTTGTATTTAATATTCTCTACAAGATTTAATATTCCACGACCAAACGAATATTCCCCAAACAATAATGAATATTTTATAACCACTTGCTTATTTTGAAATATTTGCGTATTTAACCCTTAACTATCCACATTAATCAAATCAACCTTACTATTTCAAAATAATAAATAAAGGAAATTCCTTTTTATTTAAAAAATTTCGGGTCTTACAACCTCCCTCCTTATGAAATTTTGTCCTCGAAATTGACGTGACGTGCACAGTGTTTCAAAAAGATGAGAATACCTCGCTTTCATTTTCGCTTTCCAATTCCCGTGTCATTTCCTCTATAGCATGATTCCTCCACAAAACTTTAACTTGTGGTATGACCTTTCATAGCGTAGGACATGCTCCTTCCTATCCAAAATCTTGACAGTACCTCCTCATACGTTAAGTCTTGGCTATCTCGTCCTGTTCTAACTCAATAACGTGTTTGGTCGTAACATCGATACGTGAAAAGCGTTATGAACACGCGTCATACTTGGTGGTAAAACGAGTCTATAGCCCACAGCCCTATTCGATCGAGAATTTCAAATGGATTAATAAATCGAAGGTTTGAGCTTTCCTCACCTCACCGATTCTCGCTTTTAAAATAACAACTTCTTGCCTCCTTCTTCAAATTCATCACCCGGTGTGTAGCTTGAATAACTTTAACTTTATCGATTAAAGTCGATTATACTCAGATATCATCACGTGCATCAGATATCATCACGTGGGTACCTAGAGTTTTCATCTCCATCTCTATTATTTGTATATTATACTGAAATTAGTCTTTGACAACATCGTACTCGTATTTGATACGATCTTCTACTCAACACGCCGCCTACCACGTTCGCTTTTCCAGGATGGCATGGTCGAACACGTAATTTGAAATGAGTCTCCTCTTGAGTTCTTCAAGCTCTTCCCACATTCCTTGCTCCATTCGAATTTTGTATCTCTACGAAGTTAGCTACGTTAATGGAATAGCGATTCGAGAATATCCTTCAACGTATTCTCCGATAATAACCAACTAAGCCTAAAAACTACGCATTTCGATTACCGACTTAGGTTGTTCTCAATCGTGACTCATATCCCAACCTTGGATAAAGACGTCACAATGACACCTATCGATTTACTATCGCATCGAATATGACGTCCCTTACGAGAGTCCGGCTTAGGTGAATTCCACAAAGGAAGTCACAAGATAAAGGCTCATGTACCAAATTCTATAGTTGAATTTTTAACTCCTGAAGTTCAATAGGAGCCATTCGATATAAGATTTTAGAAATGAGTTTTGTACCGGGTTCAAAGTCGATACAAAATTTAATATCAGGCTTTGGGAGTAAGCCAAGAAATTCTTCAAAAAAATACGTCAGGAAAAATCAATAACAACAAGAATATTATTCAAATCTGACGTGTCTTTATTCAAATCCATAACATGGACTAAGAAAACTTGACATCCGTAATAAACGAATGACTTCATGGCTTGATATGAAAATGTTTGATTACAATGGTTTGATTGCTTGAATTCGAATAACAGGTTGCTTAGGAATATGAAAACTAACAACCTTACGAAAACAATCAATTTTGGCATGATGAGTAGTTAACCTTAAAATCACATCAAAAGCAAATATCTCTATAGAAATAAGGTTAACAGGTAATGTGATAGTGCCAACTTGAATCAAGCAAGATTTTTAAACAACGGATGTAATGAAAGTTTCTCCTAATTGAGTCTCCATAAATAAGTCAAAGTCTAATTTCTCCGTAGTCAAGTTCAAACGTTGAGCGCAAACAAGAGAGATAAAAGAATGGGTAGAACCCAGATTCAAGTAAGGTATAAACTTCGCAAGAATTTATAATTAACTAACCCGCGTGCTAACTTCGTTCGGGTTCCTCGATTTTGACCGGTCACGACAAACGCCTTCCGTGAATCGCCGACTTTGACTTTTCTTGACATCCTTTTGAGTCACCATTCTCATTGGACTGGGTTTCGATATCGCATAATCTCGAAGCGATATGTCCTTCTTTTCCACAATTATAGCATACCTTAAACTGCTGGGGGCGGTTTGATATGTCCCTTTTCCGTGCATTTGTAACATACGACCGATGGTCTTTCTCCTCCCTTGGAACCAGTTGCCACTGGCGCTAACGTCTTCACATGGTCGTTGTTGAATCTCCTCTTTTTAAAATCTCCTCCCAACTCGCTTCTTCTATTTTCATGGCCACGATTACCACCGTAGTGGTTACCGCTTTGTCCGTATTCTTCTTTCTCCACCGGTTATCGTTATTCGATGACTCGCTATCTTTGGTATGATCCTCGGTTATGGTCCCTCGGTTGAACGTATTTCGTTATCTCGCTTTCTAACAATCGAGCCTGCTTACTGACAACATCTCGAATAGAGAGAAAATTTATGAGAAATGAGATATCGACGTATCTGCCGGGTTTCAAACCTCTCGAAACATCCGCGTCATACGTTCCTCATTCTCCACCAAATGAGGTGCAAACTCGGATAACTCCGCAAACTTCGCCTCGTCTTTGGGACACCGCCATGTTATTCTCGCTCCAATCTAATAAACTCCACTTCCTTCATATGATGAATACTTTCGTAAAGTACTTGTCATTGAATCTGCTTTTGAAACGTCTCCCATGACACGCCGAAAGGCAATTGAATGGGTATGCTTCACGATTCCCACCAATGAATCTGCTTCGCCACGGAACATAAAAAGTAGCGAATGGAACTTTCGTTCCTTCGTGCATCCCAAGACATCGAATATCTTGGTAATTTGCTTGACCCATGTTTCCGCCATGATCGGATCTCGCTTTCCCAATTTCGTGGTCCCAACTCTTTAATCGCTTGGTTGTGACCACCCGTGAATTGCTATCATCTCCTCTCATATTTTGAACACGAAGTCTCCTCGTTCGATTTTGCATGAACTGCAAAAAAACTTCTAAACATCCCCTCGTTCATCATCTGCTTTCAGTGGTGTTGTTCACGGGAGGAACATTGCCACTGTTGCACGTTCTCCTTGTTGGTGAGTCTGAGCATCTCCACGGTCTCATTTACTCCATCATTAATATTCTCAACGAAATTCTCAAATCTTGTCATAAAATAAGGGTTAATTAAGGAAATCAATATATCACATAATATCCCTATATACTTGACCAACCAACAAATAAGCTTAGTAGGACACACTAGCGAAGGATTTACTCGCCTCTCCTCCTAGTTCTATTCCCCGATCTCCGCCAGAGATCATATCCCTAAGCTCGATATTAACCGTGACGCCCCAAAATAGGTATACACAACACCCATTCTGAGTCGCCAAATACATGGTACAAGAAGCAAACTACAACTTCAATAATACAAATGTCGTATGAAATACGACAATATATACTGTGAGTTTAAATATAATATTGTCTTCTAGACAATATCTATACTCAAATAAATCCTCATCACATTTATTGATTTATTATTTTACAAAAATGGTGAGGACTACTAAACAACTCTCTCTAGAACCTTCATTCCATACCCCGACTAGTACTGCTACATTCTCGCCTCCCGAGAAGAAAAAAATGGAACAACAAGGAAAAGGGTGAGCTCAACTAGCCCAAAGAAGAATATTATGACTAAGATAATATACAACAAATTATCGTTAGTCTTCAACAGGAAAAAATCGATAGAATACAATAGATAACAAGTTTCGGATCAATATTCATGGCGAAATAATAATTCATAGAAGAGTTACGTGAGAATGAAATCTACTATAATCTATGAATTTAACGGTCCATCATCAATATTTTATCCTCAGAACATCAATCAATATTCATCTCAAATCAAATATTCATCTTTGCACTACAGCCAAAGATATTCATCAATCCATTATGTTTCATCTCAACACTGCTCATCTTTGCACTAAAGGCCAAAGATATTCATCGATCGGTCATGTTCATCTCAACACTGCTCATCTTTGCACTAAAGGCCAAAGATATTCATCGACCGGTCATGTTCATTTAAACACCTGCTCATCTTTGCACTACAGGCCAAAGATATTCTTCAGAAATCATTCATCTTTGCACTACAGGCCAAAGATATTCTTCAGAAATCATTCATCTTTGCACTACAGGCCAAAGATATTCAATAATATCATCATTTAAGACTGAGGATGATGAAAATATTTTTAAAGAACGAATCCAAGGAAACAAAATGACAAGGATTAAGGATTAAGGATTCGTACTTTATTTTATCCATGTCCAACAATACCTCAAAAATAATCATAGTGGTGTAAAATTCAAGAATGATCAAAACATGGATACAATCAAAGCTAGTATCCAGAATAGATATTTTGGACGAAAAGAAGAAATTTTATTTTTAAATGAATAGTCCGTATATCGTGAATAAGTCAGATATCGTGAATAAAGGCCGATATCGTGAATAAGAATCTCAGACACCAAAAGATAGAAATTCCACAAAAAAAAAAACATTTTCACGCTTCATGAATAGTACTCGTGAATAGTAACTCGTGAATAAGAACTCATGAATAGTAACCCTTATTTTGTGGCGTTGTTTGAAAATGGCATCCGAGAATGTTGAGAATAGCAATGGAGCACAAGAGACTGCTTGATTCTCCACGGATCAATAATCAGACAATGTGCAACAGGATGGCGATAATCCTCCCGTAAACAACAATACTTGATCAATTGATGAACGACCAGACGTTTAAAGGTTTTAGAATTCATGCAACATCGGTAAAGCGACTCACATCGCCCAAAACGTAGGTGGAAACACGGAAAACTCTCGGGCACACCGCTAAAAAATTCAAGGAGCTGGGACTACTGGAGTTTAAGGAGAGCCAAAACCACTTCGCGGAAGCATGGATAAAGCAGATTACCAAGATATTTGATGTCTTGGGATGTTCGGAGGAGCAAAGGTTCCTTTGCCGCCTTTTATGTTCTTGCGGAGAGCAGACATCGGTGGGAATTGGTAAAACGTACTCAACCTTGTTGTCTTGAAGATATCTTGGGAGAAGTTCCAGGACACGTTCAACGACAAATACTTTCCTAAAAGTATTCGCCATACATGAAGGAGGTGGAGTTTATCAAGTTGGAACAAAACAATATGACCGTGTCGCAATACGAGGCAAAATTTGCGGAGTTATCACGGCCATATCCCCACTTGGTGGATAATGAAGAGAGAATGGCGCGAATGTTTTTAAGAGGTTTGAAGCCGCAGATAAGTCAACATCTTATTTCTCATAAACCGTGTTTTTATTCAGATGTTGTAAATAGGGCTCGATTAGTGGAGCGCGATAACGAGTCAACGCAACTAAAAGAGAGCGCAAATAAAGCAAAATTATAATACTAGCGAGAGTAGTCATCAGCGCTGCGACAACAAGCGTGAGGGAATCAACAGCCGATATGGTAACCACTTCGGTGGTAATCGTAATAATATAATAAGAATGGACATTTCAAGAAAAGGAGACTCAACAATGATGGAAAGACGTCAAAGACCAAAGACTGTTGTTAAGGAAGGAGAAGGACCACCTATCAGATGCTTCAAATGCGGAGGAGAGGGACACATTAGTCCGAATCATGCGCCATGCCGCCCAAAGCATGTTATAATTGTGGAAGAGAAGGTCACTTAGCTCGATTTTTGCGTTCCATCAAGACAAATTCAACTAGGATGGAGGCACCAAAGGTCATCCCCGGATAAACCAAAGCCTAGTAGTTTAAGAGAGAGCGTTTTTTTTCTCGTGACAAGGAACCCGAATAAAATTATCACGGGTAAGTTAATCATAAGCTCTTCATGAAGTCTATACCGTGTTAGATACCGCCTACCCACTCTTTTATTTCACCTAGTTGTGTCAACGCTTTAAATTTGACTCAAGAAGTTAAACTTTGACTTATTAGTTGAAACTTCGTTAGTAGGAGCCTTCGTTATCGCTACTATTTTTAAATCTTGTTGATTCAAATAAACATTTTCACGCTACTTCGTCGATCTTATCTTTTGAAAATACTTGCCTTTGATGTGATTTTTAGGAATCAATTGGTTAGCTAATCATCATGTTTTTCGTAAGGTTGTTAGCTTTAATATTCATAACCAACTCCGTTATACTGAATTCAAAGTAACCAAACCCTAAAGTTAATCATTTGTTATATCAAGCCATAAGTAAAGAGCTCCGAACCTTTCGTTGTTGACTTCCTTGTGTGGAATGCAATCGGGGACTTTACTTTCTCAGTAGCGACATCGTGAATGAAGATGGCAAGTTTATAGGTATCATTGTGAGGTGCTATCTAGGTTAAGGGATAGAAGTCACAGTTGGTATCAATGTGACGTACTATCCAAGTCTTGATAAGAGTAATAGCTTTTGAATGATATTTTATCATTAATAAATTTCTTGACGTATTCTTGAAGATTTCCTAGCCTACCCTAGAGCGTGAAATCGAATTTTGTATTGACCCCAAAGACAAAACCCATTTCTTAAACCTCAAATATTTCTTCAACTAAATGAACAGCTTTACGTGGTTTATGATGAAAGTCGAGAATAAAAGCATTGGAATAATGAAAATCATGGGTATTCGTGGTATTAGTAAGTTTTATGATGAGTTATGTTGGTTAGTATGTAAAAACATGAAAGTTTCTTAGAAATCACAAAGAGTTGAAAATCGATTTTAGTGAAAAAATATAACATGAAATTCAATTGACCATATCTCCTATTATATTTTGAATTTTTGAATGTGGTCAAGTCCTAGAGTTAGATCTATGAGTTACCTAACTAATCCAAGTGGAATTACTGGAAAAGGTGTTGTAGATTTTTGTGTGGACTGATTTTAGCAAAGGAGGCCAAAGCTGTAAATTTCAAAAATGCTACTGCCCAGAAACTTTAAGGGGCTGTTTCGGCCACTTAAATTATGAGAAAAATTCTGGCCTTTTGGGACATGAAGGTATATGGTATAAAGTATCTACTGTCCAAAAATGAGCTCATTCTGACTTAAAATGAGCAAGTTATGACTATTTCAATATTTAGGTTTTTCCAACGAAAAACGCTATAACCGGAGTTCTATAACTCCGATGACCATGAAATTTAAACTAGAAGCTCACGTTAACATATGTAAGGTCCTGCCAAGATTTGGGAATTTTTGGAGTTAAACTTGAGGTAGCTAATTTCTTAAGGAATTAATTAGAAATTGATTTTTGAAAAATAGTAAATGAATTTTAAAAATTCCGAGAAAAATATATTTTCATTATGGGACTATATTATGCTAAATCCCAGAAAAGAAATATTTTTGGGACTGATTTGGTATTTTTCATGAAAATAGTTTAGTTACAAACATATGAGTTAAATATGTTATGTGAAGTAACAAAGTTGAAAATAGGATTTTATGGCTAGAGAATCCTATATAGAGTATATGCATATTTTTTGAGAGATTTGATAATTGGTGATGATATCTTATGAGTATGGCATTTTGAATGATTAAATGCATTATATGGTAAAAGCGTAAACAATTAAGATAAATTGTTTATAAATTTAAGAAGTGATTAAAATATTGTTATAATATTAATGATATTAGATTATGAGATTATTAAGTGATTGATAACATGGGGATATTCTTGAATCTGGATAAATTATAAAAATTATATTCTTTATCTCATTTGATTGATTCTTTATATCATTATCCTCATGCTTATATTATGTTGAAAGTCATCTCGTGGCTCTCAGAAGTGCATAGATGAACTTGGTATGATTATGACTGAGGATTGTTCTAAGATAATCATAACTAGTAATTGAAAACACAATTATCTTTGGCCGTAGTGCATGGATAATTTGTGGTCGTGATACTAATGAATACACAATTATCTTTGGTAGTAGTGCATGGATAATTTGTGGTCGTGATACTAATGAATACACGATTATCTTTGCCGTAGTGCGTATGGATAATTTGTGGTCGTGATACTAATGAATACACAATTATCTTTGGTAGTAGTGCATGGATAATTTGTGGTCGGCATGGATAATTTGTGGTCGTGATACTAATGAATACACAATTATCTTTGGTAGTAGTACATGGATAATTTGTGGTCGTGATACTAATGAATACACAATTATCTTTGGTAGTAGTGCTTGGATAATTTGTGGTCGTGATACTTAATGAATACACAATTATCTTTGGTAGTAGTGCATGGATAATTTGTGGTCGTGATACTAATGAATACACAATTATCTTTGGTAGTAGTGCTTGGATAATTTGTGGTCGTGATACTTAATGAATACAAAATTATCTTTGGTCAGCAGCGGTCATGGATAATTTGTGGTCGTGATACTAATGAATATCCTCGGCTCGTAGTGCGGGGATGATTCGATGATATGGATTAATTATTGAAATTTGAGTCTCAAAGAATGAAATATTAATTCATGGATGTGGTAAAAGTCATCTTTGGTCAGTAGTGCATTGATAGACTTGGTATGATTATGACCAAGGATTATTCGGTATAATCATGATCAGATTGAAAACACGAATATCCTTGGCCAGCAGGTGCATGGATAATTCGTGGTCGTGATACTATTAAGCTGCGTCTCAGCATTATTGGTTTTACAGTTGTATATCTTTAGCCTGTAGTGCAAAGATGAATTGTTAATGAATAGCTTTGGCAGATTTCAAAGATGAATTTAATATTTTTAAACGATAAAGGTATTTAAGGTATCCTCATCTCTTTATCATATCAGGTACGTACCCTAATTTCGAGGGCGAAATTCCATAAGGAGGGGAGATTGTGAGACCCCAGATTTTATCAATAAAGATTTAAATTTTGTCAAAATAATTTTTTTTAATATTATAGTTGTGGGTAGTATTTATAAATTTTGCAAAGTATGCAAGTGGTTATATTATATTCGATTGGTCGGGGAATATTCGGTTTAGCGAGGAATATTCGTATAACTACTCAATCATTGGTGGACCCCATAAATGTAATTATTGTTTTGATTGAAAAAACGACAAAAATATTTTATTGAAATAACGGCGGAAGTTTTACCGCTTGATACTTGTTGAACTACTCATAGTAAAAATACGATGAATACGTGTAGTTGCATAAGAAGCACACCAGATTGATTATCGATGCTTATGTGAGAAGTCACTCGGTTTGATTCCATTATTGTCGATTAATAATATGAATTATTATAATGATAATGACGCTTTTGTTTTATTCAGTATTATTAACGTAATAAAATGAAACATCTTTTTTATATAAAATAGAATACTTTATTAAAGTTATTCTATAAATAGAATATATTATATTTTATTATGCATAGTGTTACATAGTGTTTTTGCATAGTGTTTGCATAGTAAAATGTTTTTATATAAATAGAATATATTATATTTTATTTAAAAGATTTTTCTTTAAATATGGACCGTCGATTAAAGTAAATCAATCTGGACCGCTCATGGATTAATTACTTATGCATTTCATTTTCCTATAAATAAAGCTCATTCCTTCATTATTTTCTTACGAATTCATTGAAACTCTGAGAGAGAAATTATAGAGAGAAGCTATAGAGAAAATTATAGAAAGAAAGAAGAGTATTCTGCTACTTCATTACTTCTATATTCGGTTCTTTTTACTAGTAAGGGGTGTTATTCTTTCTTCTTCGAAGAGAACTTCATTATTCCATTCATTATTATTCTGTTGGAATAACTCCGTAAAAAGTGGCATACCCTATACATAACTTTCATCTGCGCCATACCCTATACTTGGTGAAATCCTTATGTTATTCCATTGCTTATTATTCTGTTGGAATAACTTTTGTATACGCCGCTTTACCCTATACTTGGTGACATTCTTCTATTATTCTCATTGGAACATCCTCATCGTGGTGTTTTACACCGACCCGGTTCCGCTTTTTATTATTCTCGCTGGAACATCCTCGCTCATGTGTTTTACACCGACCGGTTCCGCTCTTTATCATTCTGCTGAATATCCTATCTCGTGTGTTTTACACCGGATCCGGTTCCATCTTTATTATTCTCGTTGGAACATCCTGCTTGGTGAATTTCACCCGACCGTTTCCGTTATTATTATTCTCATTGGAATAACTCGCCTATCTGAATACCGCATGCATGGTGATTTCTTTTGTTATTCCATTCTTTATTATACCCAAATTGGTTAAAACTTTAACTTCTATACTCCATGAAATTAGTAGAATATCCTTGATATTTGCGTTTCATCCAAATCTTTTCATGGAAATATTCTTCCGATCATTCTTGAATTTTACTCTACTGAAACAAAGATCATGTTGACAATTTGGACGTTAATAATTCATGGATTAAATAATTCTTGAACTTGTTTTATTGAATTATTAGGTCATTGTCATCATCCTCATGTTATATTATGTTATCTTTGCTTACGTGCATAGATGAACTTAGTATGATTATGACCGAGGATCATTCTTGTATAATCACGACTTGATATAAATGATGTGACAAAAGTCCTCGGTGCCTCGTAATGCGTTGATGGATAGTTTTGGTATGATTATGACCGTGGGTGATTCTAAGATAGTCATGACCATTGATAATTTGATGAAAATCCTTGACCGTGGTACGTGGATAATTAGATGTGGTGGTTTATTTATTAAAATCGAGTCTCAAATGATAAAAATTGATGAAAACCTTTTAAAACCTAAAAGATAGTAGACTTAATTCTCTACTTGACTCTTTTAATGGATTGCTTATTCCGCTGCAGCTTAAACCGGTTGTCTATTGTATTTTATCGACTTAACATCGTTGAGGCTAATGATAATTTATTACGCATTATCTTAGTCATAATATTTCTTCTCGGGCTAGTTGAGCTCACCTTTTTCTTTCACCGTTCTCTTCGTGAAATGAGAACATAAATTTGGACAAGCTCGGGAACGAAGTAATGGTCCGGAGGATAACATTAGTAGTCCTCACTATTCTCGTGAAATAGTGTGATAATAGTTGTAATGAGGACTCCTTTTGAGTTTGTATAATATCTAGTAGACAATATTTGTATTCAAACTCACGCTTTATGTCGTATTGTATACCTACGCTAGGTTAAGAAGTTGTATTTGAATTTATGTACCATGTAAGTGGCGACCCAAGATGGGTGACGTATACCTAATTTTGGGGGCGTCACAATAACCACTTGCATACTTTGCAAAATTTATAAATACTACCCACAACTATAATATTATCTTAAATTCACACCATAATATTAAAAAATTATTTCAACAAAATTTAAATCTTTATTGATAAAATCTGGGGTCTCACATAAATGTTTAATATTTATCCTTTATCTCATTTGATTGATTCTTTATATCATTATCCTCATGCTTATATTATGTTGAAAGTCATCTGTGGCATGTAGTGCATAGATGGACTTGGTATGATTATGACCAGGGATTGTTCGGTATAATCATAACCGTAATTGAAAACACGATTATCTTTGGCCGTAGTGCATGGATAATTTGTGGTCGTGATACTAATGAAAACACGATTATCTTTGGCCGTAGTGCATGGATAATTTGTGGTCGTGATACTAATGAATACACGATTATCTTTGGCCATAGTGCATGGATAATTTGTGGTCGTGATACTAATGAATACACGATTATCTTTGGCCGTAGTGCATGGATAATTTGTGGTCGTGATACTAATGAATACACGATTATCTTTGGCCGTAGTGCATGGATAATTTGTGATCGTGATACTAATGAATACACGATTATCTTTGGCCGTAGTGCATGGATAATTTGTGGTCGTGATACTAATGAAAACACGATTATCTTTGGTCGTAGTGCATGGATAATTGGTGGTCGTGATACTAATGAAAACACGATTATCTTTGGCCGTAGTGCATGGATAATTGGTGGTCGGATACTAATGAATACACGATTATCTTTGGTAGTAGTGCATGGATAATTTGTGGTCGTGATACTAATGAATACACGATTATCTTTGGCCGTAGTGCATGGATAATTTGTGGTCGTGATACTAATGAATACACGATTATCTTTGGTAGTAGTGCATGGATAATTAAATGGTCGTGATACTAATGAATATCCTTGGCCTGAGTAGTGCGGGGATGATTCGATGATATGGATTAATTATTGAAATGAGTCTCAAAGAATGAAATATTAATTCATGGATGTGGTAAAAAGTCATCTTTAGTAGTAGTGCATTGATAGACTTGGTATGATTGTGACGAAGGATTATTCGGTATAATCATGATCAGAATTGAAAACACGAATATCCTTGGCGTTAAGGTGCATAGATAATTCGTGGTCGTGATACTATTAAGTCGCGTCTCAAATTATTGGTTTTACGATTGTATATCTTTGGCTCAGTAATGCAAAGATGAATTGTTAATGAATATCTTTGGCGGATTGCGAAGATGAATTTAATATTTTTAACGATAAAGGAATTCAAGGTATCCTCACCTCTTTATCATACCAGTATCGCACCCTAATTTCGAGGGCTTAAATTCTATAAGGAGGGAGATTGTGAGACCCCGAGATTTTATCAATAAAGATTTAAATTTTGTTGAAATAATTTTTAATATTATGGTGTGAATTTGAGATAATATTATAGTTGTGGGTAGTATTTATAAATTTTGCAAAGTATGCAGTGGTTATATTATATTCGATTGGTCTGGGAATATTCGGTTTAGCGAGGAATATTCGCACAACTACTCAATCATTGGTGGACCCCATAATGTAATTATTGTTTGGATTGAGAAACGACAAAAATATTTTATTGAAATAACGGCGGAAGTTTTACCGTTGATCTTGTTGAACTACTTCGGTAGTAAAAGTACGATGTCATACGTGTGGTTGTATAAGTAGCACACACCTGTATTGATTATTGATGCTTATGTGAGAAGTCACCGGTTTGATTCCATTATCATTCGATTAATAATATGAATTATTATAATGCGATAATGACGTTTTTGTTTTATTCAGTATTATTAACGTAATAAAATGTAAAACATCTTTTATATAAAAATGTAATACTTTATTAAAGTTATTCTATAAATAGAATATATTATATTTTATTATGCATAGTGTTGCATAGTGTTTTGCATAGTGTTGCATAGTGTTTTGTATAGTAAAATGTTTTTATATAAATAGAATATATGATATTTTATTTAAAAGATTTTGCTTTAAATATGGACCGTCAGATTAAAGTAAATCAATCTGGACCG
Source organism: Panax quinquefolius (assembly GCA_020205615.1). NCBI lineage: Eukaryota > Viridiplantae > Streptophyta > Magnoliopsida > Apiales > Araliaceae > Panax > Panax quinquefolius. The sequence goes on along the minus strand of CM035162.1, from coordinate 18,032,701 downwards.
CTCATGGATTAATTATTATGCATTCTATTTTCTATAAATAAAGCTCATTCCTTCATTATTTTCTTACGAATTCAATTTGAAACTCTAGAGAGAGAAATTATAGAGAGAAGCTATAGAGAGAAAATCTATAGAGAGAAAGAAGAAGAGTATTCTAATACTTCACTACTTTGATATCCAAAGGTCTTTTTTACTTGGTAGGGATATTATTTGTTGTGCCGTAAGGGGTGTTATTCTTTCTTATTCATGAAGAGAACTTCATTATTCCATTCATTATTATTCTGTTGAATAACTCTTGTAAAAGTGGCATACCCTATACATAACTCGTGATACGCCAGATACCCTATACTTGGTGAAATCCTTATATTATTCCATTCTTATTTATTCTCATTGGAATAACTCAGATACGCTGTGAATCCCCTATACTTGGTGATCTTCTTCTCATTATTCCATTCTTTATTATTCTGTTGGAATATCCTGTATGTATTTTACACCTGACCGGTTCCATTGTTTATTATTCAAAGATTTATTATACATTGGATCATCCTGCTTGGTGTGAATTTCACCCGACTCGGTTCCGTTATTATTATTCTATTGGAATAACCTCGCTCACATGCAAGCAATCGCATGCGTGGTGATTTCTTTTGTTATTCCATTCTTTATTATACCCAATTGGTTAAAACTTTGACTTCTATACTCCATGAAATTAGTAGAATATCTTTGATATTTGCGTTTCATCCAAAGATCTTTCATGGAAATATTCTTCCGATTATTCTTGAATTTTACTCTACAAAACAGTATCATGTTGACAATTTGGACGTTAATAATTCCTGGATTAAATAATTCTTGAACTTGTTTTATTGAATTATTATGTCATTGTCATCATCCTCATGTTATATTATGTTATCTTTGACTTACATTGCATAGATGAACTTAGTATGATTATGACCAGGATCATTCTTATAATCACGGCTTGATATAAATGATGTGATAAAAGTCCTCGATTGGCTGTAATGCGATGATGGATAGTTTTTGGTATGATTATGACCAGGGGTGATTCGGTATAGTCATGACCATTGATAATTTGATGAAAATCCTTGACCGTGGTACAAGGATGATTAGATATTGTGGTTTATTCATTAAACTGAGTCTTAGTGATAAAAAAATTGATGAAAACCTTTTAAAACCTAAAAGATAGTAGACTTTATTTTCTACTTGATTCTTTTAATGGATTGCATATTCATTGCAGCTAAACCGGTTGTTATTGTATTTTATCGGTTTAACATTGTTGAAGGCTAATGATAATTTATTCTCGCATTATCTTAGTCATAATATTTCTTCTTGGGGCTAGTTGAGCTCACCCTTTTCTTTCACCGTTCTCTTCTTGAAATGAGAACATAGGCCGGGACGACGCCTCGGGAACGGAGTAATGGTCCGAGAGGATAGCATTAGTAGTCCTCACTATTCTCGCGAAATAGTGTGATAATAGTTGTAATGAGGACTCCTTTTGAGTTTGTATAATATCTAGTAGACAATATTTGTATTCAAACTCACGCTTTATGTCGTATTGCATACCTACAGTTATATTAGTAAGTTGTATTTGAATTTATGTACCATGTAAGTGGCGACCCAAGATGGGTGACGATACCTAATTTTAGGGGCGCCACACGGGATCTTACACATGTTAACGTGAGCTTCCAGTTTAAATTTCATGGTCATCTGAGTTATAGAACTCGGTTATCGCATTTTTCATCGGAAAAACCTAAATATTGAAATGGTCATAACTTGCTCATTTTAAGTCTGAATGAGCTCATTTTTGGGCGTGGAGGTACTTTATACCATATACTTTCATGTCCCAAAAGGCCATAATTTTTCTCTCAAATTAAGTGGCCGAAACAAATTTCTTTTAAAATCGTGGCGACAACCTTTTCATATTTTGAAGTTTTTCGTACTTTGCTAAAATCACCCACAAAAAATCTACACCTTTTCCAAAGATTCCACTTGGATAAGTTACAAAACTCATAGACCTAACTCTAGAACTTGACCACACTCAAAAATTCAAATATAATAGGAGATATGGTCAATTGAATTTCATGTTCCATTTTCACCAAAATCTGATTTTTCAACCCTTTGTGATTTCTAAGAAACTTTCATGTTTTCACATAATAACCAACATGACTCATCATAACACTTACTAATACCACATATACCCATGATTTTCATTAGTCCAATGCTTTTATTATGACTTTCATCATAATCCACGTAAATGATCATTTTACAATTTAATAAGGAATGAAATACAAAGGATCATTCACCATGCATGTGGTAATCCACATGTATGAGTTATTCCAACGAGAATAATAAAGAATGGAATAACGTAAGGATTCACCATGTATGCGATAAAAGCGCATGCATGTGTTATTCCCAATAGAATAATAAATACAGAACCAGTCCGTAGAAAACGCATGCATAAGATATTCCAAAGAGAATAGTAAAGATTTTAACCCGGTCCCACAGAAAAAGCGCATGAGCGTGATATTCCAATGAGAATAGTAAAGATGGAACCGAGTGCTCGTAAAAGCGCCAGACAAAGCAGTGGCGAAGCCGAAAAGTTATAAGAAGGGGGTCAAAATTATTAGTAAGTTAAAAAAATTTGATAGGGGTTTGGGGCAGCGACCCTGAGCCATTTTTTTTAATACTTTATACTTTCGGGTTAGACAAATGCATCCAAATATCCAATTTAATAATACTAACAAAAAAGAAAAATCACAATTGATTTTTGAAAACAAAACTGAGGTTTGGCTTTACCCCATGTTTCTCTATTTTGTTGCTGAAGTGCTGAACAGATATTGATGTATGAGATTTAGGACTGAGGTTTGGCCACTTGGGTATCTCTAATTAAAAAAAAAAATTCTGAGTGGGGTCAAAAATTGAGTGGGGGTCAAAAATTGAGTGGGGTAAAAAAAATAATTTAAGTACTTTCAAAAATTGAGTGGGGTCAATTGACCCCACATTTTGACCCTAGCTTCGCCCCTGCAGACAAGATATTCCAACAGAATAATAAAAAATAGAATAACAGAAGAATTTCACCAAGTATAGGGTAGCCCGCGTATACTGGTTATTCCAACAGAATAATAAAGAATGGAATAACAGAAGTTCTTTTCATGGATAAGAAAGAAATAATACTCCCTACCTTAGAAAAATTGGATACTGGAATAGTGAGGTAGCAGACTTCTCTTCTTATTTCTCTCTATAATTTCTCTCTATAATAATCGCTCTAAAGCTTTTGTGAATTGGTGAGAAATAAAGGAAGAATGAGCTTCTATTTATAGAAAAATATAGTTTCGATAATTGCACGTTTTGGGGCTCAGAATATTACAGTATAATACCTTCCTCTTTTTTTTTATTTTTAATTTAGTCCTGCAAGTATTATCAAACTTGCACCACCTCCCCTAATAGTAAATAATGTGAATCAATAGTAAATCATGTGACTCAATAGTTCTAATCATGTGATAAAAATAATTACAGTATAGTACCTCCATCTATACCTCCATTTTTAACTTAGTCATGCAAGTATTATCAATCTTGCACCAACTCCCCTAATAGTACATAAATGTGAATCAATAGTACACACATGTGAATAAATAGTTATAAGCATGTGAAATAATAGCAATTAATTGCTCATTTATCCAATTAATTACCCGATTGGTCAATATAACCCTCAGACATCAATTATCATCGAAATAAATGTCGATTTCCATTAACATTAATAATCCCAACACAATGGAACTATCAAATTCATCTTTAATCAACACAACTTATTCATCATTAATACTATAACTCACAATATTTAATAACAACTTGCATACTTTGCAAAATTTTCACATAACACCCTTAACTTTAAACTTTTATCAATTTAACCATTTACAAAATAAAATAATAATTATAAGAAAATTGAATACTTTTATTTCATAAAATTCGGGGTCTTACACATATGCTAATTAACAATTAATATAAGTTATAAGATATATTAGAAGTATACAAAAATCTATCAAAATCTTGGTAAAAATCTATTAAAATCATCACTTATTTCATGGAATCTATAAAAATCATTTTAAAAAAGTCTTTAAAGTCTTTAAAAGTCATTAAAATTCACAAACTCTACAAAAGTCTATCACTTAAAAAAAAATCTTTAAAAATCTTAATTGAATACACCTCCCTTAATTTATATTGAAAAATGAAAGGTTTTTGTGTCCTTTTTTTGACCGAAATTAAACACACACACACTATACTTGTCAACTGTCAAGGTTCGAACATAAAACCTCTTGCTTTGTTCGTTGAGTTTTAAAACTTAGAGGACTCTGACCGAGTTTTTTTTGGGGCCTTATAATGTAGTGACCAGTGGCGGAACCAGAACATTTGTTGAGGGAGGTCAAAATACATCACGAATTTTTTTTTATTTATTGACGTTTGGAGTGCTTCTTTCAAATTCATTTTGCCCAATTATAATATTTCACAATTATTATTATTTATTGCTAAATTTGATTTTTATAAAATAAGCAAAAAAGATATTACAATGATGATCGAAAACATAACCCTTTTATCTCGAAAGGGTTAAAACACCTAGAAGAACTAGGGAAACAATTGCCTAACCTAATATAAATTCCTCACAGCCCGAGGCTAGGCAATATAAAAAAAAACATAAGTTATCAGCCCAATAGGCCCACATTAAAAAAACATTAACAACATCCCCACGAGAGGACCAGTCGACTATGGGCCCATTTACCAGCAAAATCAGCAGCCAAATTGATCAAGCCAACTGAGGACCAAAAAATCTGCAATTCAAAAATAGCACAGATCCACCATGAACCATCGGACACAGCTGCAATGACCACCATGAAATCCGGCAAACAACACAGAGTAGCACAGATCCACCATAAACATCGGTACTCACATCCAGACCAAGGAGGAGATATCAGATAATTACACACCCAGACACCCCCCCGCCACGAGCAGTGGCTGGCTGGAAACCGGCCGGCTGCCCCCCCCCCCCGCCCCCGCCCCCCCCCCCCTTAGTTCCGCCTCTGGTAATGACAGGAGGATGAGAAATAAATCAAGTTTACAATTTAAAACTGAACTTCGACTTGGATTAGTCTATGTTCATGTTTAGAAAATACAACATTAATGACTACTCCTTTTGATCTAAAATTATTGGTACATTTCTTTTTTTAATCGGTTCTAAAATTAGAGATATATTTTTTTTTATTACTATAAAATGATATGATATTCCTAATTTATCATTATTTTTTTATTATCATTTTCAATAAATTTTCACAAACAAAAAAAAACAATCATTGATTATTTAGATGAAGTGGAACAAAGCTAAATTATACATTTAATAATTCGAAAATGTTTAGCTCCATAGATAATAAATCTGATAGCTGAGTACAAAGCAAAAGAAATCGGTTCGATTATTTGATTTTATCTATTTTTTTTATTCAGATCATAATATTTTAATTATGGGTCCTTAACACTAATATACAACAATTAGAAAGTATTTATAAAAACAAAACATCCACAAAATAATTACAAAAATAACGCAACACAATATTACGTTGCTAAAATTACGGTCATTAACTCCCTACACATCAGTTACCGACTTTTATATTTCCAACCAACCGATCAACAATTCACGCTAATAAAGAAAACAAGCAACTTTCAGATCCGAAAAAACAGAGCAACGACAGATCGGAGAAGACGACTTCTCCAACGGCGATGTAACTCTGAGATCGGATAATATCGAAGAAGATCAACATTAACTTCAGATCAACAGCAACTTCAAGATCAACAACAACTTCAAGATTAGTAACCAGCCTCGATTTGTAATAAATTTGATTGTTGATTGATTCGTTATAGATTTGCATACTAAGGTATTTGAGTTTAAAATTCATATGCATATAGTTACCCCGTGGTTACTATATACTCGTATATTAGTTACATTTCTTAAGTTTTTCGCTCTTTAATTGGTCACAAAGTCAGTATACTAACTGTTTTGATTTCAAAATGCATGTAAAAATATGTTTTATATTCAGTTACTAAGTACATATAAATTGTTCTTTATTTATTATTGATTTGGTTCTTGTATAATGTTTATTTGGTTCTTTGTATACTTTAAATATATATTCTACTGATGTTTTTTATATTGATGGTTACATATTAAATACATTGGTTACCTTCTTGCAACTGTTGGATCTTTAAGTACATATTGATATTTTTTATATTTTGGTTACTAAATAGATATATGTTGGTTACTGTCTAATCTAAATTTGGTTACTGTATAATGTTGTCAAGTTTGGAGTGTTGAATTTTGGCGTTTTCGGAGCTTAATTTCATTGAAAACGGATCAACGATCAAAAATCACTAGCTTTGCTGGTGAACTGCATAGTTTTTTGGTCAAATTCCATCATTTAGGCCTTCAAAATTGCATGTAAAAATTTGGTTTATTTTTTGGTTACTAAGATTATGTAGTTTAGTTCTTGCTCAATATTGATTTGGTTACTTTATAATGTTTATTCAGTTGTCAGGCAATGGAGACTGACAGTAACCAATACAACAAATTTTATTGTTTACATGAATATATAATTATTTAATGTTAGTAACCATTAACCACATGGTTGGTAACATTTTTTGATGGTGTCTGATGACCAAAATTGATGTTGATTAACAAAGGCGATATCTTGATGCTTTAATAGCAAAATGCATGAAAAAATATGTTTTATATTTTGGTTACTAAGTACATAGAAATTGTTTCTTGATTATTATTGATTTGATTCTTGATAATATTTATTTGGTTGTTGTATACTTTAAATGTATATTTTCCCGATGTTTTTATATTGATGGTTACTTATTAAATACATTGGTTACCTTCCCGCAATATGATTGGATCTTTAAGTACATATTGATGTTTTTTATATTGTTTGTTTTTTTTGTAAAATGCATAAAAAATATGTTTTATGTTATGGATACTAAGTAAATATATATTGTTCTTTGTCTAATGGATTTGGTTAATATATAATCTTTGACTTGTTTCTTGTGTAATATTACCATGGTTACTACATAATATTACTGTGTTTTATCTTGATTTTTTTATATTGATGGTTCTTGATTAACTACATTGGTTACCTTCATATACACTGTTAGTCTTTAATTTGTAACAAAGTCATTCTTGATTGTTTTGGTTGTAAAATGAATGTAACAATATTTTTTATAATCTTGGCTATTAATTACATATATCTTGTTTCTTGTATAATATGTATTTAGATCTTTGTAAGGTGTTTATTTGGTTACTCTATAATGTTATTGTATAATGCAATGAAAAATGTGGTTATCTTGTGGTTACTAAATAAATATGTGTTTAACTTACAGATCTAAAATATATTTGATTCTTGTATAAAGTTGTTACGATTCTTGAATAATGTTACGAGTTTTATATTGGTTTGTTTTTTATATGGTGGTTACTTATTGGCTATATTGGTTACCTCACATATAAGCATTATAATTTAATTGGTAACAAATATCAATATCTTGATTATTTCTATTGTAAGATGAATGTAAAATGTGTTTTATGTTCCGGTTATTAACATCATGTAGTTTGGTTACTAGCTAACATTGATTTGGTTACTAAATAGATATATGTTGGTTACTGTCTAATCTAAATTTGGTTACTGTATAATGTTATTATGATTACTGTATAATATTAATGTGTTTTATACTTGTTTGTTTTATATTGATGATTACTTATTGACTACATTGCTTAACTTCATACAATTGTTAGTCTTTAGGTGGTAACAAACTGATGCGGTTGAAGAGTAGGCGTGTCAAATTATGTAAAGACTTGATCCAGTGAGAATTTGGTAATTTTGTCAAGTTTGAAGTGTCAGATTTTGGCATTTTCGGAGCTTAATTTCATTGGAAACGGGTCAACGATCAAAAGTCACAAGCGTTGCTGGTGAACTGTAGGGTTTTTTTATTAAATTTCATCATTTAGGCATTCAAAATTGCATGTAAAAATGTGGTTTATGTTCTGGTTACTAAGATTATGTAATTTGGTTACTGTCTAATATTGACTTGGTTACTTTACAATGTTTATTCAGTTGTTAGACAATGGAGACTGACAGTAACCAATACAACAAATTTAATTATTTACAGGAATATATAATTGTTTATTGTTAGTAACCATTAATCAAATGGTTGGTAACATTTTTGATGGTGTACAGTAACCAAAATTGATGTTGATTAATATTTTAATTTTTGATTTCATCATAAGTTATCAATATAAAGTAAACATATACAAGCTTTATAACAGTCTTGATACAAGCTTATAATTATCTGGTTACTAACAAGCTTGTAACTATCTGTGATAATTATCTATGATAATTATCTGGTTACTAACAAACTTGTAGATAAATAGGACACTCACACATGTACATTTAACAATTGATGTTTGTCTTGATACAAGCTTATAATTACTATCTGGTTACTAATAACAATAACCATAATGTAACATAATAAAACAATAACCATATAATTATATGATAGTAACCAGAACAGGTTTTAATGGTAACCAAAACAGAAACATCATGTAATGAATCCCAGTTTAGGCAATCCATGTATACTAAACAATTACATATTAACCAGAATAAAAAATAAAAGTATTCGAAATCCCACATTGAGGACACAATAATAGTAGCCAAATCATAAGGTAACAGTAACCAAAACATAATAAAGAAGTAATCAAATAGTTATATGAAAGTAACTAGAACATGTAGGATTTGTTTGTGAAAATAAAAGTAGAAATAGAATATATAGCATAAACTTTGTAGAAGATATTTGAAGAAATTTACAAAAATAATACATCAATGTATACTAAGCAAATACATGGATTATTATGAATTGGGTTTATTATTTACAAAAATAATACATCCACAAACTAATGATGTCTTAAACTTCTTCAACTGTCTTGACTTCCATGCCACACCAAAATATAACTTTTCCAATGAATTTTCTATTGCATTCCTCATAGTAAAGATTTCATAACTGCAAATAAATAAAATCAGATTTACACAGTCATTAGTAACCATATATAAACAATATTTATATCATAAACAGTTTACCAAACAAATACATTGTAACCAAAACAACATATAAAAGTAACCAAAATCTCAATTGAGGGAATAAGAATGGTATCCAAATCATAAGCTAACAGTAACAAAAAAATATACTAATGAAGTAACCAAACAGTTATATATTAGTAACCAAAACATATATTAATGGTAACCAATACATAAACAACATATCGATCAAACAAAGTTTAGTCAACCCATATATACTAAGCAAATATATGGTAACCAAAACAACAAAAAACAGTAAGCAAAATCTCAACTCAATGAAATAAAAATGGAATCCAAATCAGAAACTAACAATAACCAAAAGCATACTAAAGAAGTAACCAAATATTTATATGATAGTAACCAAAACATGTTTTAATGGTAACCAATACATAAACAACATGTACACCAAAACCAGTTTAGTCAACCATGTATACTAAGCAATACATGGTAACCATAACAACATAAAAAAGTAACCAAAATACTAAATCAAGGTAACAAACATGGTATCCGAATTCTCAAGCTAACAGTAACAAAACATAATGCAGAAGTAACCAAACAGTTATATGATAGTATCTATTTTTTATTGCTTGACGTAGCTACAACGTAAGCATTACATCAAGCCCCCAGAAATTGGTCTTGTTGGTATATGATGCAGAAGTAAAATGACAAAATGAAGATGAGACAATCACGATCATTCAAAAGCAGAATAGATATGTTAAGAGCCTAAACAATTTAAAAATAATTATCCACTTTAGCAAAAATTATGCTGTTAAATGATGTCTATCACAAATAACCCAGTCATAGAGATAAAGAAAAATTCATTAAATAAAAAAATTAACATAAACAGAATGTCGCCAGAAGTACAGACTCATAGTATGACAACAACACTTCAACCATGTACATACCGTATGGTAGGTTTCAAAAGGAGGCGGTTCTACCAAAGCAAGAACTCCATCGTCTGAAGAAGTTGATTTAGTCCGCTGACGACGAGTGGCTTCAAGAGGAAAGAGAGAAGTAGTAAGGGCGGAGAGAGAAAAATCGAACGAGAATTAAGGGCGGAGAGAGAGACCGAACGAGAAAGGAATGTTTGAGGAAGATGGAAACTAATTTGGCATATCAGCCCATTAATACTAATCCCTTAATTTAAGGACTCCTAATTGTATTAATATTGTAAATAAATATGATGAAGTGTCATATTTTTATAATTATTTTATGAATGTATGATTATTGTAATTATTTTTAAAAATGTACTATAATATGTAATTAACCCTTTAATTATTCAACAGTTGTGTACCTTATTGGGCAAAGGTGCAAAAAAACCCTTGATGTTTACACGGATGTCCCACTTCCACCTAAACTATTTTTTTTCCAAAAGTACCCTTAACGTTATATTTTTGGGTCGCTTCACTTTATAGCTAATGAAATTTTTTAAAAAACGGAACTTTTAAAAAGCGCTTTTTTTTTTTAAAAAATAGAATTTTTAAAAGCGACTTTTTAAAAAAAAGCAAATTTTTTAAAAATGCATTTTTTTAAAAATAGACTTTTTAAAAGCGATTTTTTAAAAAAATAGAATTTTTAAAAAACGACTTCTTTTTAAAAAAACAATTTTTTAAAAACAATTTTTTAAAAAATAGAATTTTAAAAAACGAAACTTTTTAAAAGCGGTTTTTAAAAAAAAAATAGATTTTTTAAAAATGACTTTTTTTAAAAAAAAGCAATTTTTAAAATGCAATTTAAAAAAAAGCATGAACTTTTTAAAAGCGCTTTTTTAAAAAATAGAATTTTTTAAAAATGACTTTTTAAAAAAAGCAATTTTAAAAAAAAACGGAATTTTTAAAAAAAAATTTTTTTAAAAAACAAATTTTTAAAAAATGCAGACTTTTTTAAAGCGCTTTTTTTTTAAAAGAATAGAATTTTTTAAAAACACCTTTTTAAAAAAAATGAAATTTTTAAAATAGTTCTTTTAAAAAAAATGCGAATTTTTAAAAATAGATTTTTTTTTAAAAAATTTTTTTAAAAATAGAATTTTTTAAAACAAACTTTTTAAAAAAGCGGAACTTTTTAAAAGAAGATTTTTTAAAAAAATAGAATTTTAAAAAAACATATTTTTTAAAAAAGGAACTTTTTAAAAACAGCTTTTTAAAAAAAATGAAATTTTTGTATAATAGAATTTTTAAAAAAGCAGACTTTTTAAAAAATGGATTTTTTTAAAAACAAAATGTTAGTATTTTAGTATTTTTAAATTTATTTTTTTAGTATTTTAGATGTAAATATGTTATGTTTTGAATTTTAGTATTTTGATTAAATGATGTAAATATGTTATGCTTTTTTATTTTGAATTTTAGTATTTTTTGTTTTGATTAAATGATATATATATTATTTTATTTAAAATTTTTATTATATTTAAGCATGCTTAGCGTCATCAAATTTTAACGCCGTTTGTCTTTTTCTTAACGGCAAGATGGCGAGCGCGAATTCAAAATGTAATGTTAAGGGTACTTTTGGAAAAAAAATTAGTTTAGGGTGGAAGTGAGACATCCGTGTAAACATTAGAGTTTTTTTACACCTTTGCCCGTACCTTATTTATCGAAATGTGAGCCTCATAGAATGAATGCTGATCAGATAGCCCGAGCCCACCCCAATTGCCATTTGGCCCATTTCTCATCAGTCAATGGTCAAACATTAAAAAAAAAAAAAAAATTTGAAACAATGTGAAAAACCTTTGTAAAACCCTAGAATACCACACGATAATCCTCGCGGAAACTCTTGCTATAAAAGCCCCTTTAAATCTATTTTCTTTCCGCCTTTTCTTTCAAAGCCCTTCTGTCGTCTATCTGTCTGCCCCCAAAAACCCTAGTTTATCCCTCTTTTTCGCTATCAACCAATGGAGTTCTGGGGTAAGCTTTGCCAAATTCTTCCTGTACTTTCTCTCTCTTAGGGTTTCAATTCCTATAATTACTATCTCACTATCTGATTATGCTAGCTATGTGTGTGCGTCTGTTTGTTTATTGATGTATGCATAATTGTCTTGATTATTTGCGTTTGGACGCTGTTGCTTTGATTTTTCAATTTGTTTTATCTTTTCTGAGAAATGGTACATCTGAAGATTAAGTATGATTATTGTTGTTGTTTTGAATTCATGTCTTATTTAATCTATTATGATGTTTGATCTTGTGATATGTTGCATTCATGTCTTGTTTAAGAAAGAAGCAAGCTCCGGACCGGAATAATAATCACTATTTGGTTGTGATGTGCGCTTGTGTGTTATCTTTCTGCCAAGCATTATATTCTAAGAGCTGACCATTATTTAATGCATTTAATGATTATCATGTGAATTGTGCATTTAGCATTTGAAATAATCTATGTACAAAGTGAGTTTTTATATTTCTTTTTTTCCTTTTTTCCTTTTTTAAGCCTAACTCAACCTAACCCAATTTCATGCTAACTTTCAGGCGTTGAAGTTAAAGCTGGAGAGCCTCTAACTGTCTCACCAGAAGAAGGCCAAATTGTTCATGTTTCCCAGGTTTATAGTTTTACATGCCTTTTTTAGCGTGCATTTTGGTGAAGTTCAAATATATATATATAGGGGAATATGGAGGTACACAGCCGTGTAACTTTAAAAGTTACACGGTCTACGATCGTAGAGTGATTTCACTCTACGATCGTAGAGTAGTCACTCTACGATATGTGAATTCACTCTACGATCGTAGAGTAGTCCACGGTCGTAGAGTGAATTCACATATCGTAGAGTGAAATCATTCTACGATCGTAGACCGTGTAACTTTAAAAGTTACACGGCTGTGTACCTCTATTTTTACCATATATATATATATATATATATATATATATATTAAAAATGTAAGTTTATGTAATTCTTACGATGCTGCACATTCCAGGTTGCTCTTGGAGAGGTGAAGAACAAAAAAGGAGCCAACTATGTTCCAGTCCGTATCAAGATCGATGACAAGAATTTTATTATAGGAACACTTTCAGCAGAAAGTAGAACCCAACTGTCATGTGACTTGGTGTTTGAGAAAGACTTTGAGCTCTCACATGACTGGAAGGATGGCAGTCTCTACTTTTGTGGATACACTGCTGATGATGAATATCCTTATCTTTCCTCCAATGTTGTGTTCTCTATCTTGTGCCCTTATATATTTTTACATTATTTTGAATGCACCTTGCAACACGTTAAAGGTGTGTAGTACACGGAAAAGAAAAGAAATAGATGGAAAACTTAAGTTTTCTATTCAATTATGTTGTTACTGAGTTTTTTTAAAGAATTAGAAAAAAAGAATGGAAGGGAAACTTGTAACTTTTCTTGTCAAGTTTTCCGTTTAAAAATGGACGGATTTGGATGGAAAACTATATAACATATGTAAATCTTTTATAATCCCCATTGTGCCCTTTACATTATAAACATAACAAAACTAATATAAGGCAATATAGTGTTTTGTACGTAAAACTTAAGTTGTCTTTCCTTTTCCTATATTAAATTCAGTAACAACATGAATGAAACTTATAAGTTTTCTATTCTTTTATTTTCTCATCAAATTTAAGTGTTCTATTCTTTTCTTATTTATTAAAAACTCAGAAACATTGACATATTTATGGTTTATATACATGTGTCATCACAGAAATGGGATGCTTTTGATTGTTGCTTAATAATTTTTTGAAAACTCACTAGAAGAAGGTGATATATTCAAAGGTCCTGGGGCCTAAACCATGTATTGGCATTCCTATGGTTTGGAAACTACTATTCATTTTTTATTTTATCTAATGTTACCTTGACTCTTCGTCTCATCGCACGGATGAAAGTCAATTTGGTTCTGGTGAGTAGTACACCTTGCTTTATACAATTTTCTGCTATTTTCTGCTTATATATTGATGCTTGGTTAAATTTTATGCTCAGATGATTCTTCTGAATATTCTTCTACTGATGAGAGTGATGATGAGGAAAACATTTTTGAGAATGGTAAATGTTGTTTTTCTAATTCTAGATTATAGTGTAGTATTATACTTTGGTTATTTGAATTTTTATGGTCTAAAAATCTTCGAATATTTTGCCATTTCTTTCTCAGGTAAACTTGGGCCTGATGTCCAGTTAGCAAAACCTACTGAGGCTAAGACTGAATTTTGTACTAAGTCAAATGCGACAGTCATGGAGCCCAAGAATGAAGATTCTGATGACGATTTGGATGAGTCGGATGAGGATTTTGTTGATGAGGTAATATCAACTGGCGCACTTTGAGTAGATGCTTCCTTTATATGATTGTTTACTGTAAATTGTATTAAAATAGCTAAAAAGATTTCACTTCTCTGCACCCTTAACTTTCTTTTGACATCAGTTCAACAGTTTCTTTGGCATAATCCTTGCACTGACACTAGTGGAGCCTTAACAGTTTTTTTTGGGTTTATATTAGCATTAATAGAACATGTTATTGGGTAGTTGGAAATTAGTTGTCACAAACATTGCAGTATAGTATTTGTATTGCTTTGCATGTTGTGCTAGACACTAATTTTTATCCCCGTGTTAAACTGGGAAGTTTCTGGTAAAACACTTGGATCATAACTGATTTAAGCTACAAATTTGTTTGTGTAATAATGTGCAAGGGCAGAATTCTAAGGTAGAAAAAGTTGTTACTACCTTGGCAGTAAAATATACCCCCTCTCCTCTTTTTTGCATGTTTCCCTGGACTATGTCTTTAGTGCAATAGTTAGCTTTGCTCTCTACTTACAAACTAGAATTCTCATTATCTCAAAATTCAGGAGGAGAGGTGTTTGAAAATATAATTTATTGGTGTTTGTTTAGATATAAAATGTAATGGAAAATGAAGTCTATTTGTGGGTTTCCGCAGAACTTCTTCTATTTCTGTTTTAACATATTTTGCTGGTTCAGTTCTCCCGTTTATTAGTTTTGAGTAGTCAATAAGGGAACTTGTGTGTGAGGGTGTATTATTCTTATGCAAATGTTTTTGATGCATGCTAAATCATTCTATTGTTGCCACAGGTTTTTATACTATGATTTGTTAGGTGTCTGAAGTTATGCTTCTCTAGTCTTTCAGTCAGTATTTTGCTAATAATGATTGATAATTAATTTTTTGCATGTTTGATTGTTTTTAGTCTGACGATAGTGATTTGAGTGATGATTCTGATGATGAGACATCTGAAGACGAAGACGATGACGAAGACAAAGATGAGGATGAAGAGACACCTAAGAAGGTATTGGCATATAAGAATAATTTGATATTGATTTTTTCCCCGCATGCCTATCCTAATTACTCTTATCCTGCCTTAAACTCGTTAATACATTTTCAGGCTGAGCTATCCAAGAAGAGACCCTTGGACTCTGCAACAGAAACTCCAGTTCCTGCTAAAAAATCAAAATCAGGTACATCTCAGCCCAGAAAACAGGTGACATACTTTATTTTCTTAAATATCAGTTGTTGATTACTAGCAAACATCCTTGCACTCTTGACCATTCTTCTCTCAGCAAATTTTTTGGGAATCTCTACTGAATATATGATATTAGATTGTTCTGAATTTGACTCGTAAATGTCTTTGCCAGAACATGTGTTTGAGTAACTATGGTTTCATTCATCTCTCTTGTTTGAACCTCGGAAATTATGTGATTCCAGTGTTCTCCGGAAATTCTTTTAAAAATAATTATTGTTGTATAATTCTTAAATTTCCATTACATATTGCATGGTCCGCAAAGGTGTCTTGTACATTTCTCTACGAGATGCATAATCCACCAAATTTGAGTATCTTCTTTTTATTTGTTCTTTTAAAACTTTAGTACTTGTTTTCTTGATTAAAGTACTTTTAACAACTATCACACAATGTATATATAGGTAAATTGTTTTGTGCTTGGTTTTCCTTTCTTGCAGACGGTAAAAACGGCAGTGGTCACAAAGCAACTCCCCACCCTTCAAAGCAGGATGCAAAATAGACGGCCTGACACCCAAATCTAGCGGCCAAGTTTCTTGCAAATCTTGCAGCAAGTTAGTTCAACTCGCATCTCTTGTTTCATTATTTTTGAGTTATTGCAACTGAATTTTGTAATTCTTTTGCAGGACATTCAACTCAGAAAATGCCTTGGAGTCTCATTCAAAGGCTAAGCATGGTGGCAAGTAATCCAGGATTCAGAGTTTACTAATTAAATCATTTTTTTGGGGTCTTTTATGAATATAGCAAAAGAGGAGTCTGGTGACACCATTCTTTTAAGTTTTCCGGTTGAGTAGACCTATATTCTTTAAGTAACATTTTCTTTTCGCTGTGATAGCAGATTACTATCAAACTCCTACCTCTTTGTTTCTCTTTTCTTCCTATATACTCAGCTTAACGTCAACCGCTTCGAAACGATGAATTGTTTCTGCAATTCCCAAGTTTATACAACAAGAATTTTCGATAAATTTGTTTTTTTTAATAGCTTCATTCTTAGCTTCAATCCTCAATAAATTTGATTTTTTTTTTAATATCCCAAATTGATTTCAATTGATTTTTCACATACACGAGATTACCAGAAAGTACAACCACCTTCTAACTCGTATTATGTGATTTGATAGAGATGAGCAATTAAGGCCAAATGATAGAGAGGAGGGAAAGCTGTAGATTTACAAGATGAAAGAATTAAATGAAATACAAACTCACTACAATTTATTTTTTGTTTAGCTTTGAAATATTTATAAGGAAAAAAGAAGGCTTTTGATTGTTGGCAACTTGGGAGTTGGGACTTTGCAGAGAGAGAGAGTAGAAGAAAAATAGGGATATTTTTAATTTAGAGGTTTGATTGAGTCTCGTTTAACTATTGAATTAAGATTCGAGTATCAAAAATTTATTCATATTTCAATTTTAAAAAAGAGGTTCGAGCAAATCATTGAATTTTAAAATTTATTCATATTCAAATTATTTATATTTCAAATCGAGTTTTTAGTTGAGTTAGTACGAATTAAGTCTGAAACTAATAGCGAAATCCTTTAGACTTCCGGTATACTAAGTTATTAAATGTACGTGGATATTCCCATTTTGTTTTTTGTTCGAAACACGTCTTGTGCCATTCCATTCTCCCTAAAATCAAAACATAGCAGCAAAACGACCAAGAGCCTGGTCGGGAGGTCTTTATAAGTTGGTCAAACCAACTTATAAGGAGCTTTTTACTGTTTGAGTGTTTGGAAATGACGTATTTTATGACTTATAAATCAAAAATAATACTTCATCCGTCCTATAGTTATAGGCTGATTTCTTTTGGCACATAATTTAAAAAAATTAATTTAAGCGGCAATTTTTAACATAATTTTCCACATATATCCCTTAATATGGAATTAATGAATAAGTTAATTACTCTTTACTTATCACACTGGAACTCTCAACTTCATTGATTAACGTGTACTGATCATTAAAGTCAATAACCATAGAACTTTAACCAAAGAGAATACAACAACATTAAATGTGGTGATAAAAATAATGACATTGAATGTTGTTTCTTCAAAAAAAGAGTAATGGTTGAATATTTATTATAAGGGCATAAAAGTAAAATAATGAACCAACTAAATTTTATAAATAGTAAGTAGCCTATATATTGGGACATTTCAAAATGAAAAATCAGGCTATAACTATGGGACGGAGAGAGTAAGTAACAATTTGTAACTCAAAAAAAAAAGGATTTTAAGTTATTCTTAATAAGTTATTTTAACCAAATATAATGACTATTTTACCCATTCTCTGTCTTGTTAATGTAATTTATTTACTGGATCAAAAGTTGTCTCTACGACTATGTTTTCAATTAAAGTGAACGGTTCGCTTTGTGGATATTTCAAAGGCTTTGGGTATCCCTCAGGGAGACCCATTATCACCTTACCTGTTTGTGCTAGCTATGAAAATTCTTGCTTTATTGCTTGCAGACAGAATTAGCTCCCCCAATTTCAAATTCCATTGGAAAGCAAAGGCCTGCAAGCTATCTCATCTTTGTTTCGCAGACGACTTGCTTCTTTTGTGCCATGCAGACCTGCCCTCTGTCACTATCTTAAATGAATGCCTTTAATTCCTTCTCGCAGTGCATCTTAAATGAATGCCTTTAATTCCATCTCGCAGTGCTCAAAATTCCTTCCGTTTCCTTTCGATCCGAAGCATAGAAAAAATAGAAAAAATTTAATGCGTTTGCCGGGAGTCGAACCCGGGTCTATTGCTTGGAAGGCAATTATCCTAACCGTTGGACTACAAACGCATATGATAGTCCTTCTTCATAGACGCATTTAAATAAAATGTTCTTCACTGTATTCCACAAAAAACAGTATTGACTTTTGTTAATCAATTTGTAAAATTTTAAAATTCAAAATTTTATGTATTCCACATAAAGAGTCGATTGGATTTTTATTTTTCTAATCAATTTGTAAAATTTAAATATTCAAAATTGATATGAATATTTGATTTTGACAATTTATTCACATCACAATTGAAAAGAGATAGACCATTTACAATTGATGGCTTATTGATAGCCGACATTTGGATTATATTAATGAACGTGAGAATGAAATAAATTATTATACTCTTTATTTCATTCATTTAATCCAAACATAAGGGTATATATAAGAAATGAAAACATATATATATTTCATTTTGTGAGGTGTTTATGGCCGAGGGGTTGCCACCAAGGTGTACTGAAAGCATTGGTATGCTAGATCATTCAAGTCCCAGATCACATGAATAAAATAATGGAATATGAGGACCTCAAAATTGGGAAAAAGACAGTTCAATAAGTAGATTAATATTACTACACTTCACGTGGGGTGGGGTTGAATTTTACAACTAAGAGGAGACCCCATTACACAGAGGAATGGAGCATGCATGGTACTTCCTAAATAAATAGGCAGTGAGAGATTCAAATCGGGCATGTGCTGATAAGTTTTATGGCAGATGCAAAAGAGATACAACTAGTTGGCAGAAGACTGCTCAACCAACCACATTCATAATCTGCCAAAATGGAAGTGTATGTGGGGGATTTGGGGTTTATCTTTTTGGACCACATGTGCCTATCTTTTTATTTAACTTCTAATTCTATACAAAAAGAATGGCCCTTGCTTCTATTATTGCTTATTTATCTATCAACCATATTTGTGGGCCAGAAATTTAGAGGCTTTTTTTCTTCAATGACGGATGAAAAGATAATATTGGAAAGAATATAAATTTAATCCTTTCAAATCCACACAGTTATATATATATATATAACCAAGAAACCCAGTAAACACTACAAAATGACAAAAACTTTTGATTACAAGATTGACCCTATTGCCAACAGTTTATTTCAATCTCCAAGCTAAAGAAGAAACGAACAAATAAGTGACTGATCAACAAATGAAAAAAAAAAACACAAAATGTATCACAATTACAAATAATAGAATCATAAAGTAAAAACAAAGACACTGATCTGTTCTCTAAAATCCAAAATCTGTTCCTGTGCTTTTCATCAACGGACTGTATTGTTTGCTAACACCACCACTTCTTTTCCAGTGGCTCCCTAGCTGTTGCAATATATTTCCGGAGGGGCTTAAGGTATGATTCTTCTGCTCAACATGATGAACAATTTGCTTTTGTGTTTACAATCCGAAATTGTAGTGAATGCAATCAAATTCTGAACAGAAACACCCATATATTATATATTTGTGTAAAGGAACAGTAAGGTTTGCTGCTGCAAATGTATGTATGTAGTTGAAGCTTGCTGTTACTAAGAGCTTGGGACAATCGTGCCAATGTACCCAAATCCCACGATAGAAAAGGTTATTGTTTGGAGGAACATGTATACGAAGTAGTTGTTTTTTCCATAGAGATAATCGTAGCATCCACAGAAAAAGAGGAAGCCTGCGAATCCCAGCTCTGTAATATGTATTCTGAAAAAGAATTAACACAAAAATACAACAAAATTAAGTTATGCAAGACTTTCGCAATCAGCGTACAAAGAGATAGAAAAATTATATGCCACCAACAAAGAAAGCCAAGTTCATTAGCTAACTCGTATATAGACCAAGGAAGAAGAGAATTATTGTTAAGCAAATCCATCTAATTATGACAGAGTAGGTAAGGATATAGTTTCGTTTCTACATCTTTGGGGTTATACCCAAAAACAAAATTATAAGGCAAAAGCCTAATTTCTAACTCATAATGAAAAGATTAATGACTTGGAGGCAAAATAACAAATCCTAATCTAGTTAATTAGAATAAGAATATTCAGTAGCTATTACTATTGTGTGAGTAAGCGGGATTGAGTATGTGGACTGTTTATGTTGCCTTGAATCCATTCAGTGTGTTTGTATCTATGTTGCTACGCTTAGACTTGCATATGTTTGGCAATTAAACAAGAAGAATGGCAAGGATATTTACCTGTCTCCAATATTGAACCGAAATTTCTTTGGTGCTTTGTTGTTTTTGTTCTTGAGAGCATCTCCTAGTTTTTCAGTCACAACCCATTCATTAGCCCTCTTAGCTTCGAGTAGTCCAATAAATGTTGCCTTGGTCCGGTGGAAAGACATCACATTTTCAAATAGAATCCAGTAAAACAATAAATGGATTGACCTGCAAGTTCCAATTTTAACAAGTTCAAAAACATGATATTGTATTAAGTATTCCAATATATGAGAAAAGATAGCAAAGTTGCAAAGTATACAAGACCTTGGAGTTCCAACTGAATTGAGAGTGGTGATGATGCAAGGAATGTAAATGGCTCCCCATTTTGGGACATCAATTTCAGGAACCATGATGGTCAATGGGAGGACCACACAAAAAAAGAAAAAGGTAATCATATGAGCTATGATCTTCCGAACAAAGAAGAAGCTGTATATCACATATAACTTCTTCCATACATTTACTTTCTGCAGCAACCAGTTTTAAAAAAAAGAGAGGTTAATTTAACAGCTTAAGTTTACTCTAATCACAATCTCATTTATCCTTTCGACAAAGTTCCATAAATTTTAAAGGTAACTTGCCTTGTTTCTAACAATTTCCATCACCATTTTTCTGAACAAATTTGCAGGACCACATGACCACCTATGTTGTTGATATCGGAAGGCTTTGAAAGTACTAGGAAGTTCACTTTTCACCTATCATAAGTATCAATTTAATACCAAAGCTAGATAACAAGCAATTCTTTAAACCATTAATAGCTTAAAAAAATTATTATGAGCTTTTTGTGTTGATTCTAAAATGGGCGAAATTTCATCTAATAGGGTCATATATAAATTCATTAGAAAGTGGTTTTGTACTAAATATAAGCACACGGAAAACTTAAACAAGTACCTGAAGGTCTCCAAGGTAAACAAATTTCCAGCCCTTGAGACTAGCTCGGACAGCAAGATCCATATCTTCAACTGTTGTTCGGTCCTTCCATCCACCTGCCTCATTGATAGCAGCAATTCTCCATATACCACCGGTTCCTGCATAATATATTTAAACTTTAATTAAGTTGCGCACGTTGTGAATTATATTTATAATGATTTTCTTGGTCTGCTAGCAAGTGCTATCATAAAAAAATAGTCTTAAGAAGTTCAAAAAGTAGGACCCATAAACTTCAATTATTATGATACTGTTTTATATGAAAAGGCAATGTTTACAACTCAAAAGTATCATTATGATTAAAGGGTTTGGACCACAGAGCAATAGTTTTACAAGTGATCAGTCGATTTATGGATAACAAGATGGAACATCTTTGCTCGTGATTTCATTAAAAAATAAATAAAAAAGAGTCGACATTTGCTATACTAACCCTGTCTATTTCTAACTAGTAATCATTTAATCACAAATCTGCGGAACATTGCTCTCAGCAGGTGTTGGGACAAACAAATAAATCAAAGCTATGAAAATGAAATTTATTACGTAAAAAATATTTTGCAAGTCTTTTTCATATTCTTTGTAGCTTTTTTAATTACTTAGAAAGTAAAAAAATTCTAATCTATTTTACAAAAGATGTCAAAGAGTAGGAATAACCTACCATTGAAGCCAAAGAAGGCATGAGTTGCTGATCCTACTTCTTGCTCCACTGTGAAATGGTAATCCAATGACATTTCTTGCATTCTTGTCATCAAACACTCGTCGGAATTTACTGCAATAAAAACACCATTTTCACATTAGCAATATTTTCAAATGAACAAAAGAATCCCAAATTTTATAACAAAGATATGACAACAAAAAGAGAGTGAAAAAAACAACAACAACTGTCACTATAAGATCTATAGCGACGATTTTCATGTAGAAATATCAAAAAGTCACGTGGAAATATCAGTTTTCAAAAAACAATAGTTGAAGCTGGCAAAATCCCTCCATCCTATATTAGTTGCCTCTTCTTCCAGGGTGTGACACATATTTTAAAAAATGTCAAGAAATATATTTATAAGTTATATAAATGTTGATAAAATAAAACACAAACACAAAGAGAATATCTTACATACATTATGTTGATTAACATAGAATTATAAACAAGTTGTTCATGTTTTGATTTGTTAATCTTAAACTCGATTAATATTTAAAAGACTCCAATTGTATCCAACTCCAGTATCTGTGTTATAAGCGAGCCTATGCACCAAAGCAAAACAAATGTAACACAATTTGACTACTTTATCTATCTATCTATCTATCTATCTATCTATCTATCTAAAGTTTCCTTGAGGCTTCTCTGCAAGCTTGATGCAACTGTATCAAGTTTGACTTGCTTCTTTTTTTACATATAATTTTTTTTATTCTTTTCTCTGATCTATCTAATAAAATTTTTTGAATTTTTCAAATATAAATTATCCTACTGCTCAAAGTTACTATTTTTAAGCAGTCTTTAGAAATTTTTTTAAATATGTTACTATTTTTTTTTTAATATTAATTTTTTTATCCTTCTATTTACTTCTTCAAATTTTATAAAATTTTATCATACACAAGTTACACGTAAGGGAGATTCCTATACAGGATCTCCGCGCCATACAATACATGTGCAAGCGACGACCACTAGTTTAACGTAAAGCGACTTGTAAGTTTTTTTGTTTTTTTTTTTAAACATATTTGAATTGAATAGAGTTGAGCTTATGCTTAAGGTATTACTCATTTGGCTGATGTTTCACTCACATGACAATTAATTTATTCGAATCAAATAATAAAAAAAAGGATTGACAAATCAGCAAGAACACCCTGGATTTTTACTTCTTCAACCTTTTTACCATATAATAATAATAATAATAATAATAATAATAATAATAATAAACTCTAATTGTCGGTTAGTGTAGTAAGCCACTGATTTTCGGCTAAAGCTGTAAAATGAGCAAACAGTTCGGACTCAATTCGTATTCGTTCGACTAAAAAGTTCGATTCGAGTTCGACTCAAAATATAAAAAAGTTAAATATGAGTAAATTTTAAAGTTCGACAAATTACTTGAACCTCTTCCAATTATAATTTTTATCGATCTTCGAATTATATTAGCTTCAAAAAGTTTAAACTACTTCGAGTTTGAATTTAATAATTGTAAATGAATCTCAATCAAACCTTATTTTATATTAAAATTTTTTTATATCAAATAAATTTTGTCAATAACTGATTTGATTCTCAGTTTATACACTTAGTTCCAGCAGCTAAATCTGTGGGTAGGTAGGACTGTCCAGTGAAGCACGTGCAGTTAGTCAGTCACAGTTTCCAACGAAATTACCATTCCACCCCTTCTCCTTCTTATTCTCTCATCCGTTGACCGTTGATTTATTCATACTCCACATAAAATACAATTTTATTGTTTTTCTCTCCTCTCCTCCTAAATGACAAACCTGCCCCGGAAATCTAGCCATTTCCATGCCGATTAATCCGGGGAAACAGTTTCTTTTTGTCAAAAGGCTCTGGATACTTTCGTCATTTTCTCAGGTCCTACCGACACATTTTTGTGTATCACAAAAATTGCCACTACTAAATTTTGTTTTTTCTATCTTTATATTTTCCAAAAAATAATAAATTATATTTCCATAAATTATATTTTATCATTTTAGTAATTTATTGGGCCACTAAATTTTCATAACCGGCATAGGTGTTATTTGTGGATTTATTGTCCAAACCATGTGATGGACGGGCACAAGACAAAAGAGTGTAAAGAACATTTAAATAATAAAAATCAGACGGCCCAAAAAATTATTACCCACTCATGACTAATGGAGGATTATAAATCTAAAATTTAGGAGACCCAATTACACCATTTTATCCTCATTTGCTGTCTTTTTTTGTTAACGAATCTTCCCCAAAATGACTAGATTGAAAAGTATATAATAATAAAATCATATGGGCATGCAAAAAATGTAATTTATATATATATTAAGCAATCAGACGGCCCAAAAAATATATATAAATCATATTTATCTAGTAGTAATAATTTGTAACACTCTACTAGAGACCACCGACACTCTTGAAGAATATAACAAACACAAGAAAATAGAAAGTGTAGTATAATTTTGATTTAGTTTTTGTACTAGTGGTGATATTTTTAAGGACATTTTAGCGTTGAAAATGACATTTTAACGTAATTGTACAATTTATACCCAACGTTATAAGTGGACCGGCACAATAAATGTAATTTTTTAAAATTTTATCTAATTTCATATATTGATAGGTTTTTATAATTATGATTCAACACAAATTTATCGTATTATTTTTAACTGAGACTTACCGAATCTCCATCGAGCTTGAACAAGTGCGATTTGAGGGTTGTGCATGAGGAAAGGGATTGATCGGCGGAGAAAGTCCGGTTCTGGCCGGAAATCGGCATCGAAAATGGCCACATATTCACATTCTTTGACATAGTCGCGTTTTAATCCTTCTTTAAGGGCACCAGCTTTGTAGCCTCCTCTGCTTTCTCTAATTTGGTAGGTTATGTTTAGGCCTTTGGCTGCCCACCTTTGGCATTCTTTCTCAACCATATCCTATAACATTAATTATGGTTTATTAGTGCTAAAAATATAATTAAACTTAAAACACAAATATGGTGGTACTAATTGATTTGTGGATAGTATGTCATAAAGTAAAGACATGCTAAATTTGGGGACAAAGTCAAATTTTACACAACCTCATACGTGATGATGAAAATCAAGTTGAATTTAAAATTGCCTAAAATGATAACAAAATTCAGATAAAATAATGATTGGATTACAAAAAAAAAGAAAGTAGTCGAGTTTTAGTAGCACATTAAAGGACTGTTTGGGATACATTTCTTTAACTACCTTGATGATAGGGTCAGTGGAATCATCCAGCACTTGAATCACGAGACGATCTGAGGGCCATGAAAGGTTACAGGCAGCTCCAATTGAGATCTTGTAAACCTATTAAATAAACACCAAACACAGCTTTAATTTTCTCACATCCCAAATTCCAAAAATCTACGAATTCAACAATGCCAAATTCCAATAATCAAGAAAATCAACAATTCCCACATAAAAATCCAGAACAAACACACAAAATGCACAAAACCCATATTCCAAAGATTAAAAAAAAATCAAAAAGATAATTAAATAAAGCTACTATTACCAATAAAACACACTAACCTCTCTTTCATTGAACATTGGGATTTGAATAAGAACCAAAGGGAAATTTGAGTTTCCCATTTCCAAATCATCTGTCATAGGCTCCCAATTATACCTCTTATCAGGCTTTTTCCAAAAGAGCTTAACCAAAATAATTACTATACCCATATATAATCTCTCACAAAACAGCATGAGCTCCATGGTCAAACACACAAACACAGCCAATTTCAACAATGGAACAATCAATGGAGCTTTAATTAGCTCCCACACCAACCCAAGTTGGCTGGCTAAATCTACTGTATTTCCCTGAAATGTCTCCGGTAAAAAACTCTTAGCAGAAACCTCAGCCATCTTTCTAGCTTGAAACAGAGCAAAAATTGAGAAACAGGGGACCTAAACAGCACTCACTAGATCTGATTATACTATTTGTCCCTTTTTTGGGTATTTGTAGATTTGGATTTTGAAGCTAAATTACAATGTGGATGAGATTGAGTAAAGTATTTCAAGTTGTACTCATATAAGTTAGCTCAGATCTCTGGTTTTTATCAGTACCTAGAAAGGGATTTTTTTATTAAAAAAAAATCTTTTGGGCTCTTTAATTTCAAGGTCCCCTCTCTTACAGTATGTACCAAACACTAGTTCTGTTTCTTTCTACTCCAATTCGAGATTTTCCTTGGGAGGTATCGGAAAGGAATTGGAAATCAAAATAGAAGAGATACAGAGCAGTATTGTGGCGTTGTCATTGTGCAAGAGAAGAGAAATAAAGTGAGAGAAAGAACGGAGCACGTAATAGTGAGAGAGAAGTGGGAGTTTTATAGTCAGCTTTGGTCTATTCTGCATTTTTATTTACAAAATTGATATTTCCACGTTAATTTTTTTGTTATCTTCGTACGAATCGTCACATATTAATTGATATGTCTAATTTTTATAGACTAATATGTGAAAATATTAATTTTTATTTATTTATTATTACTAATTATTGACTTTCCTCCATTAATAAATATCTCAAAATTTAGTATTTTCAATTACGAGAGTTTATAATAATTATATTTGTTCAATTATCAACGTTTGTGACGGTAGCGCTTATAGTGTTTAAACCTTTAATGCATCGCATTATTTTGATGCCTTTCGTTTGGGGGATCAAACGCTACGTTTGCAAGTTAAATAAATTATGTTTAAAATAAGTTGTTATTAAACAAACAAAATTTTCAAGTGTGCTTGAACTTTCAAACGCTCAAAACGTATAAAATAATGTAAACACTGAATAACCAAACATATATATAAAGAATAACATTTAAAGTGTTTAATTATCACACCAAAAAAATATACGGTGGGTTTAAATTCCAATCATTGATTTTGCAAGTAATAATAAGTTATATATAAAATAAATTATTTATAGACAAATAAAATTCTCAAATATGTTTAAAATTATAAAAAGACTAAACAATCCATAAACCCATAGAGAGACTAATTTATTCCTTGTTCCAACAACTACTAAATGCGAGTGAGTCTACTGACCCCTTCTTCTTTTATTTTTATTTTATGCAATTTTTATTGGACAAACATCTCAATTGGGTCAATCAGGCCGCCGGTGTAAGATTCCGGCAATGTGACAAATTCCGGGAATATTCCGGCAATAGTGTCGGCTACTTAATCATTATAACACCAACCAATCAGATAATGCCATGGTACTCGTGAGTGCTAAATGGTTAAATGTCTATGGAGTCTATTATATGGTAGATGTACTACCAATTAAGCTTTATTTTTTTTAACTTGTACTTTGAATTAATTAGTTGGTAGATCAAACAGTTATATGGACACCTAATTTAAATACTTAATTTGTATTTTTAACTTTAACTAATTAATTTTACCCATAACAACAAAATTAGGAAAAGTAATAGAATTACCTAAAAGTTAAGTGCAGGTAAAGTAAAGTATCGAATTGGAAAAGATTCATGTGAGGATGGGAAGATCACAGTCCAATCATAAAAAGCCAGCTTGACACGAGGATAACAAACATATGGAGTGCACAACTGCACACATAATAAATGGCTCGTAGTGCATCCATGGTCTATCCAACTCACTACAAGTAAAGCTGTCACATAAATTTAGTGAATAATTTTTCTAAGTAAAATTAATTTACGATGCCCCCTTAAATTTATATATGGAGATATTTTTGAATAAATTGTGTACTTGATACCATTTTTATTCTCCTTATTTTATTTATTAAAATCTATTTATTCTACTGAAATAATTGAATAAAAAAAAGGAAAAAGAGTTACAAAAGCTTTACGAGCTTTGAACAAAAAAAAAAAAATAGAAAACTTAAATTGTAATGTAAAAGAAAAAAATAAAAAAAGCTTAAAGTTTTCCTTTCATATTGTTTCCGAGTTTTTTTCATGGAAAAGGATAAAAATTTAAAATTGAGGACATGAAATGTAATTTAAAATTTATTATATTAAAAGTTGAGGATAATATGGGAATTATAAAAATATTACTTATTCTAATTTCTTTTTCCGTCCAAATCATTTAATTTTAGGACGAAAAACTTTGAAGAAAAAGCTACGTTTTTTATCTATCTATTTTTTTTTTTCCATTTATTAAAAAACTCACAAACATAAGAATTGGAAAGAAAATTTAAATTTTTTGTCCATTTCTTTTTTTTTCTGTCTATTTTAAAACTCAGAAACAGAAAGTTAATGAGACTCTTTAATTAATTTATCATTTTTTTGGCAATTGAAAGAATTACAAGATTACAATCTTAATTAGGTTATTTTCATGTCCATTAATTTTGATTATTCATTCTAAAAACAAATGTTACAAGGCTAGGGAGTTTGTTGGTTCAAACGGGGATACATACTCCATCATTCCAGAAGGCAACTCACCTACCGTGACAAATAAGATATCTTTTAATAAAATAATAATATTAATGCTATGTTTGGATTGGAATAATGAAGGTATGAATAGAATGATTCATTCTTATTAAATGAATAAAAATTGTGCTTGGTTGCGACTGAAATGAATTGAACCATTTTTATTTCTCCCAAATTTATGAATTTTATTCTTTGGGAAGAGTATGAAATAACTCATTCCAATTATAATGGAATGAATCATTTCATTTCTTCAATCTAAATATAGCATAAATATAGAGAGGTGATATTAAGGACGTAAAAAGTAGTATAAGACATGACAATTAATTCGTGCTAAGATTAATCTATTAAATTGTTTAACTTCACTCTTCAGAGTTTATTTATAGAAAATTGATATTTTCACATAATTTTTTAATATTTTTACATGAAAATCGTCGCTAAAGATCCTATAACGATTATTTTAACCGTCGCTATACATCTATAGCGACACTTTTCATCTAAAAATATCAAAAAATCATGTGAAAATATCAATTTTCTTATTATATAGGCTACAAATTAGAGATTTATTTTCTTATTTTATTTTATGAACTTCAATAATTTAAGTTTAGGGACAATTACATTTTCTATTACATTTTAAAAAATAATTACATAAAAGTGTACAAACAAAATAATTATAAAAAAGTGCATATGCAATGTTTAATTAGAAAAAAGAGTGCAATCTTATCCATTTTATTTAGTTGAGTGATTTAATGAGTTATTGATAATGGTCATGTTTGTAGGGATTTAAATTTTATCTCTCTCTCATCAACCTCCATTCTATTGTCGCTTTCTTCCTCCTCCGCCAGTCAGATCTTAGTCTTATTTCTCACCTTCGCCCCAAACATCGCTGCTCCCGCAGCCCCCCACCCTCGCCCTCGCCCACTTCTTTTCCCAACCCCTGCCCTGCCTCCCTCCCGCTCCCCGCTCCCTCTCAGGCTCCCGCTCAGCTCCAGCTCCCCCAGCCATTCCCCTTCCTTCCGCCTCCCTTCTCCTCCCGCCCCACGCCCCCACCACTTCCATCCGCCTCCCACCGCCATCCCTCCCTCCCTCCCCCCTTTCTCCACCCCACCCCACCCCTCCCCTCCCTCCCCTCCCTCGCCTTCCTCTTCCTTCGCCTCCCCTTCCTCTTTCTCCTCCTCCCCAGATCGATCCAAGATGGTAGGTGGTGGAGATCCCACACTAGCCATGATGGAGGCCCCTCCACCACCAGATTTGCTTCCCTCCACCACCGATCCGCTTCTCCAACTCTCTACCGGTAATCAAACCTTAATATGTTGGTAACCAAATAGGCATACTAAGGTAACCAAACCTTAGCTCCTTCCGATAAGGTAACCAAATTTTATGCAGTTGGTTACTAAACCTTCCGATAAGGTAACCAATTTAGTTTATTAGAGTTACTAATTTATTTTGATGTGATGCGATTGGTAACCAAATTTCATATAGTTGGTTACCAAACCATTTGATAAGGTAACCAATTAAGTTTTATTTGATTACCAATTTTATTTTAAATGTGATGTAGTTACTTAGTCAAAATTGTTATAAAATGTAACTATTTCAATTTTGTGGGTAACCAAATCGTTAAAAGAAATTGAATAAAAGAACTCGTGGCCGGCGGCGATGTGTGGCGGCGAAGAATGGTGATATGCGAGAGAGGATGGATGATTAACATTAACTCCTTCATAATTTTTATTTTTAATTTTCTCATTTTGATTTGAATTTTGAAACATGGATTTGAAATTGTTGTTAGAGACAAGATTTGAATTATTAGTTATCCTTGATTTTAGGTTTCCTTATTAATGTGAACTGTACTATTTTTGTAATAATTACATTCTTTTTGAAATTATTTAGTTGATGCACTTTTCTTGTAATTATTTTCTATTTGTTGTATACTTATGTAAAGGACCCTTAAGTTTATTATACAACTTTGTCCCTTGCTTGTTATCTACCCTCAACTTGTCTCTCTTCAATTGCATACTCCCCTCCGTTCCTAAAACAACTAAAACAACGATCAAAATATAATTTGTACACGTATTAAAGAAAATAATAAAAAAAATAGAATAAAAAAAGTTTTAAATTTATTCTTAGTAAGTCCATAAGATTATATAAAATAATAACTACTTTTATGTTTTTATATTAATAAACTCTACTAAATGACTTAATTATTTTTTATTTTATATAATTTATCTCATCCTTTCCATCTTTTTACCTTTTTCCTTTCTCAAGTAAATTGAGAACATATTGCTTATATTTTACTTGAAACAATGTTAAGGAAAAGTTAAAGAATAAAACTATATATTACAATATT
The DNA here is from genome assembly GCA_020205615.1 of Panax quinquefolius. NCBI lineage: Eukaryota > Viridiplantae > Streptophyta > Magnoliopsida > Apiales > Araliaceae > Panax > Panax quinquefolius. The sequence goes on along the minus strand of CM035162.1, from coordinate 18,001,799 downwards.
AAATATTCTTTGACGTCTCTGCTAACATTCTTTTTATTTCTCGTAATTTTGTACATATATCATTAACTTTAATTTTTTTATCAATTTAATATTTTATTGTTTGAAAAATATATATAAAAAATTAAATTTTATTAATTAAAAGTCGGAGCCTTTCACTATGTATAGACTTTACACAATAATTTAAGTTTATAATACAAAACTTTGTCCCTTGCTTGTTATCTACCCTCAACTTGTCTCTCTTCACTTGTATATATTCTTTCACCTTTCCAGCTTTTCATCTTTTTCCTTTCTCAAGTAAATTGAGAACATGTTACTTGCATTTTACTTGAAAATAAATTAAGGAAAAGCTAAAGAATAACTATATATACCTGTTTTTGAAATTAATTTTAAAATATTTTTAAATTTGAAACTAACATATATGCACTTTATTTTAATGAATACACCGATAAATATTATAAACTATCCAAAAAAATACTACTATGTTTCATAATTTTAATGAATTAAATGTTATTAATTTTGATTTTGAAATTATTCCAATTTATTTTTTTTAAAATCAATATTCAGTTTATACTTTGGGTTGTTGTAGAAAACATCATCAAACAATTGAAATCTGTCATAAAGCAAAATAATTAGTTAGTAGGGTCAGGAATTCTCATAATTTACATTAACTTATCTCAATGAGTCTAGTTAGTTAGTTGCCTGCATCCGGGTTTCATTGTCATTTATTAGAAGAAACTTTATATATATATATGTTATATGTATATCTGTATTTGTGTATTCATATAAGAGAGAACTTTAATGACGATTTTTTGAACGTATTTACGACAGAACTCGTCGCCATAAATTTATAATATATATGACGACGGGTGAAACCGTCGATATAGTCCAAAAAACCGTCGTCATAACCTACTGTGTAATACATAACTGTACATATATTTTTCTCATATATATATATAAGAGAGAGGGAGAAAAGACCTTTTAACGAACTCTTTACATTATTTATTTATTTATTTATTTATTTATTTTAGTTTTGTCTGTTAATGGAATATAATGTTGACAAGCCAACTATATATATTACTGTACATGGTGAATTACCAAGTATAGCAGTTGACAAAATAATATTTTAAGAAACCCACAAGAAGTACTGAGGAAATAAATGACTGTCATGCTCAAACTGCTGCGGATGATCTTTTGATTATATTCTTACTTTTGTTAACTAGACTTTGGTTTTTGATTCTGAAGGGACAACCACTCCTAAATGTGTGGTTTAAAAATCTTTATGTTTGTTTCTATGGTTTATGTTAATATAATATAAATGCATGTTCTTATGACAAAAATAATAATATCTTTTATTGTTTGAATCTAAGAACGAATAACATTGCAATCACGCAGATATTATATGAAATACGAAAAAGTAAGAACACGCGATAATCCCAGGTTTATCAATTTGGCTAGTTCTGTAGCTTGTATAATGTATTCATTAAATGTCTTACACAATCTACAATGATTCACACACCAAACAATATTTTTATAGTAATTAAAAAAAAGGTCATTTACATAAGTATACAACAAATAGAAAGTAATTAAAAGAAAAGTGCATCAACTAAATAATTACAAAAAGAATGTAATTATTACAAAAATAGTACAATTCACATTAATAAGGAAACCTAAAATCAAGGATAACTAATAATTCAAATTCAAATCTTGTCTCTAACAACAATTTCAAATCCATGTTTCAAAATTCAAATCAAAATGAGAAAATTAAAATAAAAAATTATGAAGGAGCTAATGTTCATCATCCTCCTCTCTCAGCCATCATTAGCCCCATTAAATCGCCCATGCATGTGAGTTGTTATTCAATTTCTTTTTGACGATTTGTTACCCACAAAAAAATTAAAATGGTTACTTTTATACTAATTTTGACTAAGAATCGTATCACATTTAAAATAAAATTGGTAATTAAATAAAACCTAATTAGTTACATTTTATCAAATGGTTTGGTAACCAACTATATGAAATTTGGTTACCAACCATCACATCCAAAATAAATTAAGAACCTAATAAACTAAATTGGTTACATTATCGGAAGGTTTAAGAACCAATCGCATAAAATTTGTTACCTTTATCGGAAGGAGCTAAGGTTTGGTTACCTTAGTATGCCTATTTGGTTACCAACATATTAAGGTTTGATTACCGGTAGAGTTGGAGAACGGATCGGTGGTGGAGGGGAAGCAAAGGGTGGTGGAGGGGCCTCCATCGCGGCTAGTGACGGGGTCTCCACCGACGGCCATCTTGGATCGATCTGGGGGAGGAGGAGAAAGGGGGGGAGGAGGCGGAGGAAGAGGAAGGGAAGGGAGGGAGGGAGGGAGGGGGGTGGGGGTGGGGTGGGGTGGGGTGGGTGGGTGGAGAAAGGGGCGGATGAGAGGGTGTGGAGATAAAATGAAGGTTGATGAGAGAGATAAAATTTAAATCCTCTACAAACATACTACCATTATCAATAACTCATTAAATCACTCAACTAAATAAAAGGGATAAGATTGCACTCTTTTTTGTAATTAAATATTGCATATGCACTTTTTTTGTAATTATTTTGTTTGTAGACTTTTTATGTAATTATTTTTTAAAATATAATAGAAAATGTAATTGTCCCTTAAAAAAATCCTAACTGTTATAACATGAACCCAAACACATGAAGCCCAATACATTAGTAAAACCCAAGACCATGTTACTAATAAATACCTAATATAATGTACTTCTAAATGTCTGTTATTTTACTCAGCGTTCAAGATTTGTAAAGTATTGCGTGTATTTAAATATATAAACACTTCTATTTATTTGTTGATGAATATATGTTTTATGTATTAAGATAAATTCATATTAGATACTAAATATTGAGGTTTTATTTTATTAATTATGTATAGTTTTACATTGATCACAATCTATATTTAACATTAAATTAGTCGATATATAAATTAAATCATTTTTGTTTATTGATTGTTCATTTTATTATGCAAGCCCTACTCCATCAGCCGAATTACAAAATGATTAGTACTTGGTCCTTTTAAATTTCTAGATAGGGTGGCGAATTATTTGTCATTCCAAATGAATATTTGTCTATTGTTTTCTTTAATTATACAATTTAAATTATATTACAACATTATATTTTTTCAAATTTGCATATACTTCTATAACATGTTGTCCTGCTGTTGAATTGGAACTTTCATTGATATATATATGGAAAATGATATACTGTATCACAGTAATATATAATAAATAATAATTTACGGTTTTTTTAATATAAGTCTATAACGACAGGTCTATAACTATTTTGGTGTATAATGACGTTTAACCCATTATAATGTATAGGCGATTGTGTCTTATCTGACAATATATATATATATATATATATATATATATATAAATAATTGCAAGTACGTAAATTATTTATTTAATTTACATGTACAATAATTAGAAATCAATTCCAGACGTCATCGACTACTTTTCGTCAAATTCATCTCACCAAGTCACAAGTTCCTAAATATCACTAGTCATTTTATAATGAAAATTAAAAAATTCAAAATAGTAGTGAAATGAAAATGCTTAAGAATACAGAAACCATAAACAACTGCTAATTGATTGAAAATAACCACAATAAACCCTAACGCCAAACAATATAAAATCTAATGCTTATTTAAAAATGAACTTCATGCTAATTATTTTTTATATTTTTCGTTTGTTGGCTAACATATATATATATATATAGGGCAATATGACCATACAAAACTTTGTATTTTTTATTTGTACAGTCTATCAAAATTGCGTCGTTTTGACAAATTTATTTAAAAAAAAAACAGTTTCTCTCATCTCAAATCAGAAAGCAAAAATAAATATGTCAAAACGACGTAATTTTGACTGACTGTACACAAATAAAAAATACACATCTCTCGTTAGAATTAGGTAGGTTGCTCAACAAGACGGAGGGAGGGAGTGCTTGCCTGCCTTGCGGTTCGAAGAATGAACCTGCTGGAAAAGAGGTTGTAATTGGAAATAGTTATGGTACTTTTAGTTTATGAATTAACTAATAATTGCACGTACATGAAGGTACGACGTAACGAAATCCTCATTTTCTTTCTGTTTTAACAATTCTACTTTCATTTGCTCTCTCTTCTCCTTCTTCTCCCACCACCCTTTCCCGACTAAATCAATTAGAATGAATCTGAACCGTTCTTGTACTTTTCTGTCTAAATCAATTAGAATGAATCTAAACCGTGCTTATATTTTCTAATCCAAATTTAAAATAAATTTTATCTTATTAATATAATATAGATGTCCCATAGTTGGTTCTCTAAAGGTCAGTGTCGCCAATTGTTTTATAAATGTTGAGCATGTTGAATAAGCCACCGACAAAGACACCAAAACATGTACACAATTCAAAGAGCTCTTGATCAATACCCTACACCTACACCTACACCTACACCTACACCTACACCTACACTTGCCTTTTTATTTTAAAGATACTACTACTACTACTACTACGAGAAAAAGATCTTTAGTTGTTAGTGACATTTTAGAACGTTACATTAACGTACGTTAGTTATTTTTTCTCTCTTCAATCAATTTCGCATTTACGTATATCATTCCTTGATATTGTGAAGAACGTGACACATTTATATTTATATTTCATTATTATAATATTGAAGTCGTGTAAATTAAAAATAAATTAATCTATTTAATAAAACACAAATGATTTTGAGTTTTCCGCTCACTCAATAAATTATCTGGATCATTCAAAATTTGAGATAAATCATCGTCTACATAAAATACGAAAGAAGGCATTTTAATTGGGCAGAGCCGATCTTGATTTTTGTAAGGCCCATGGCAAAAAATTTCAAATGTGCCCCTTTATACAAATTAAATAAAAAATAAAAATAAATTATCAACTAATTAATTTTATTAAAATTATAAGAATTTGCAAAAGATAAGTAAGAGCACTTTGGGGCCTCGTTAAAAAATTTGTTTGAAAAAAATCTAATGGGACAAAACCCCAAACGAAGAAAAAAGAATATCCCGAATTGTAAACATTGCATTAAAAATGAAGAACAAGAATTCCAGCCAAATTTTCTGTTGAATGAAATAATAAATAAGAAAAAATTAACAAAAATATATATTACAATTTACAAAATTTATATATTTAGATTCTATATGTATCTTTAAAAAAAATTACCTTCAAAGAAAGGTACTGGTTTAACTAGCGGATGATTTATTTTTCAATTTTGTTGGAGAAAAGGAGAATCATCGGAAACAAAATTGCTTGCGTTTCGTTATGAACTGAGAGGGTCGAAGGGTATTTTCTTCTTTTTGTGGCTAAAAGTCTATTTTGATTCTCCGTATTTATTGATTTGTTTTATTTTATATTTTATAATTATTTTTTTATACATATATATACATAATTTTTAAAAAAATTTGAGCCCTCCTCAGTTTTGGGCCTGCGCGGTCGCCCTGTTAAACCTGACCCGGGCCGGCTCTGCCAGCTAGTAAATATACTATGAAGCAACACCAACTAGGCTACTACTCATTTGGAGGCAAATTTTCCGTTAGAATTTAAGAAATTGATTTTCTTTTGTGAGTGTGTGTGAGAGAGAGAGAGAGAGAGAGAGAGAGTGTGTGTCTTGCTTAAGGGGATAACACTATAAAAGTGAAATGGGATCTTTGTGTACATCAAGCTAACACAAAAGCATGACAATAAGTCTTGGGCGACAGGTTTGCTAGACCGATCCAGCGATCGGCCGGAATTATAATTTTTTTTTGTTTTTTACTCCTAAATAATTAATATAATTTATTGATACTGAAATTTTTACAAAATTTAATAATTTTGATATCGTTTAAATACATGTAAAAAATAGGTCCAAACAACATCTAAATCACTGTATTTTATAAAAATTTTATTTTCAATAAATCAGATTAACTATTTAAGATTTAAAAACAAAAATAAAATTTTAAAAATAAAATTCCAACCCATCGCCACCCCAGTCGGTGCAAACCTGTCAGCCGTAGAAGGACTGAAAGCATTAATTCCACCGACGCCATTTTTAGTTCAGATTGTTCTCTCTCCCTCTAAATGGGCATAATTTTTTAACAACCAAAATAAACATATAATAGTATACACACACCCTCCAATTGGACGAGAAATCCTCAATTATTGATGAAATAACTAATTATACAAATGAGCTTCTCAAATTCTTTAGGCACAAGACTATATAATTTATAGCAATTGATAGATATTTTTAGAACAAAAGTGATGTTATCGGAGCGATAAGTGTTGCTCGATCTATTAAAATAAATGTTGATCATATTTTGTGTTCAATTATCAATTTAAATAAATAAAAAGAAAAAATCAGATTCACCATTGTAGAACCGTGCTTTCTCAGATACAAGTCCAACTCCAAATCCTTCGTGCTCTCCTTCAATTCACCGGGTTAGATTCTTTAATTTGATCAACGTTAGTCACCAAAATATTTGTTCTCTAGAGGTGATCCATCAAGTAAGAATAAGTATTCAAGAAAATGAGTGTTTATCAAAATTCTAGATTCTATCTCTATATATAGAATATACGTACTCTCCCAACTCTTAAAATTAAGTGTCTAGTTCAACTCATAATAAGACTCATCTTATTTACATATGTAGGCAACCCTTCTAAACGATTTAGGAATAGAGTTTTATTTTAATTAATTAAATTTTTTAATTGATTAGGCTCCTAATCAATTATAAATATATGAGAGTACTTTTATTAATTACAAACTCTTTTAAGATTTAAATAATAATAATTGTAACAATAATAATAAGACTCCTCTTATTAATTTATATTTAATATTTTAAAAATATTAAATAATAAATATTAGGCTATTAATTTATTCTATCACCATAGATTAAATTAAATACACTTAACTTATTATTACTAAGTTATATCATTTACATATTAAATAAATATTTTTCTTTTATGTTGGACCCTTAAGTTCTTCATATTAAATCGGTTGTGAATAAATTAATTAGAACAATTCTAATCTTATTTAAATAAATAAATTAAACTATTTAATTTATTTAAATAAATAATATTTATTCTACAATAAAGGTAAACCCCTTAGCGATCAACGACTAATTTTTAGATAATATAAATTTCAACATTAATCATAAAAAGAACCTTTGAGCGAATAGTTGTCGTACAATTCAATCATTTTACAATCTCCCAATTAAATATAAGGCATGGAATTACTGTCAAGTCTTATTTTATTTAATTAAATGTAATTCAATTTTTTAAATGCACAACTCTAAATAATACAAATTAGAAACTACTTTCTGATTTCATTATACATTGGCCAAGTATTCATGACTTGTCATTTATCGAATCACATATGACATTCTCTCCTTTTACTAGAAGCGTTAGATTATTTGTTGACTATTCATTATCTACATATACTACTTATTATACTCAAGCATACCATTAATTTGATATACCTTAAGGGTTTTAAGGGACATGTCAAAATATAACTCATCATACACATGGGCGGATTCAGAAAAAATTTCAGCAGGGGTGGATTTTAATTACTTTTTTTGTTGAAATTAAATAAAGAAAACTTGAACTAATCATAATATTAAGTAATCATACTAATGTTTACAAATTGCAATAAATATTCATTATCCAAACTAAAAAAGGAATTTTAAATAAAAAAAACATTTAGATACAATTTAGAAACTTATTTCGGTTACTTGTCATAATTCAATTTGAATAATTCTGCAAATGCTCAAAGTCTCAAACCAAATTTACTTTCTATATTCAAATAAAATCACGAATTAAATTTAAAATATTAACTAATTTTGGTATTTTTTATAAGTTTTACATGAAATATATAAGAGAAACAAACCATCCAAAATTATACTCAGAACATCAAAAATTATACATGGTTCATTAGTTAAATGCATGAAAATAAAGTAATTATAATAGGGTTGCTAATGCTCATTGTCATTTTTTATTTTCCATTTCCCATTATAAAATAAGGCAAAATCAAAGTAAGTTATCACAATAAAAAATAGAAACTACCCAATCAAAATAATCCCATTTTCAATTGAAGATAAAATAACCTAAAAATAAAAATCCAATCAGACCAAACAAACTGTAAACACAGTCAACCAAATAAATAACAAAAAAAAAAAAATCAAACTTAAATCAAACAATCTTTCACAGTTCACACGCTGATGAATATTCAAAACAAAAAATTATACAAAAAATACTTTTAAAATTTCTCCAAACTTTAAAACTAAGAAGATTTTTGTACTTGTATTTAAAATTGGTTAATGTATTTTTTTGCCCCTCCAAATTTAACATTTCTATTAATCTACAATCTTAAATTTATTAATTTACATATTTGTCTTATGTAAGACCCCAGCTATTATAAATAAAGATGAATTTTCTATAAATATTATTTTGAATATAAATAAATTATATAATGTTATAATATGGGTAATATTTATAAATTTTGCAAAGTATGCAAGTTGTTATAAAATATTCGTTTGGTGGGGAATATTCTTTTTGTTAGGGAATATTCAGATAACTACTCAATCATTGGTGGACCCTCATAATGTAATTATTATCGGATTGAGAAAACGACAAAAATATTTTATAAAAATAACTACGGAGGTGTTACCGTTAAAAGCTGCTGAACTACCCTATGGTAAAAGTACGATGAATACGCGTGGTTACATAAGAAGCACACCTCAGATTGATTATTGATGCTTACGTGAGAAGTCACTCAAATATGCTCAATTATTGCTACAAGAATTGCTCTTTGATCATATCTCTTATATTATTGATTCAATTATCACACAAGATCATCTCAGATAATATGTTATATTATTAATTGAGACGACAAGTTATATATGATTAATAATTGTTGAAAGATTAAAATGTGTTGATTAAAAATAAAATGATTTGTGGTAATATTTATTCAATCCTTAATGTATATAAAGAGTCCATTATGAGACGTTTGTGGTAAGTTTGATTATTTTATGGGGGGCCCATATGTCATCATCTAAGAGTCTCTTCATCAATAGAAATTACACTTGTGAATAGTAATTACCTTCGTCGATAAAGTATTTACCTTCGTCAATAGTAATTACCTTGTGAATAGTAATTACCTTCGTCGATAGTAATTACCTTTACCAAACGTCAAACCACTTGTCGTTTCACATTACAAAAGTCGAACCACTTGTCGCTTCACATTACAAAGCGTCGAACCACTTTTCTTTTCACATCACCAAATACGTCGAAGCCACTCGCCTTTTCACATGGTAGGTCTTAAGCTAGAAATCTTCTATAAATAGAGGCCTAGTGCTTCATTATTTTCACTTAATTCATTCAAGCTTTAGAGAGAAAAGTATAGAGAGAATAAGAGAGAAAGAAGAAGAGTATTTTGTTACTACACTACTGCAGATTCAATCTCCTACCAAAAGTAAGGGTGTTATTCTTTCTTAATTCATGAAGATAACTCGTTGTTATTCCATTGCTTATTATTCTCATTGGAATAACTTTGATACGTGGCTCTACCCTATACTTGGTGACATTCTTCTATTATTCTGTTGGAACATCCTGCATGCATGTGTTTTTTACACCTTGACCGGTTCCGTCTTTATTATTATTCTCGCTGAACATCCTCGTCATGTGTTTTACACCGACCTTGTTCCGCCTCTTTATTATTATTCATTTGGAACATCCTCAGATGTGTGTTTCCGACCCTGGTTCCATTCTTTATTATTCATTGAACATCCTGTCTGCATGCGTTTTACTGGCAGGACTTTTTCGTTCCGTTATTTATTATCTCATTGAATAACTTTGCACATCGCAGTTTATCGCATGCACGGTGATTTCTTTTGTTATTCCATTCTTTATTATACCCAGGTTGGTTAAAACTTTGACTTCTATACTCCATGAAATTAGTGGAATATCCTCGATATTTCAAGCTTCATCCAATATCCTTTCATGGAAATATTCTTCTCGATTATTCTTGAATTTTACTTTACAAAGCAATGATCACGTAATGACAAATAATGTTATTGGTTCCTAGATAAATTAATTCTTGAACTTGTTTTATTGAATTCTTATATCATTTTCATCATCCTCATGTTTGTATTATGTTGAAAGTGTTAGGTTTGTAATATTCATCAACGCAATCAAATTGCATAAAAAGTGCGGAAGCATGTAAAATCAGAGTTTAAAAAATTTACAAACCATATACCCGGATCATCCTTTATGCATAATTATTAATTAAACGAAAAGATAAAGAATAAATCATACCCTTGAAGATCGAGCTTCCTCAGGTACAAGTTCACATCCAAATCCTTTCGCTCAATCTTGAATCCATCGGCCTTGGTTCCTTCCTTTCGATCAACGTTAGCCACCCAAATGTTTGGCCTCTGAGGTGATCCACCAAGGAAGAATAAAATTCAAGAAGATGGGTGTTTGGCTCAAACCCTAGTTTTCTATCTCTATAGAAAAGGTGTACTCTCCCAACCATTGGAATTATGTCGTATTTTGTTAAAAGTCAACAACCCATACCACCCATAATAAGACTCTCTCTTATTTATAGATGTGGGCAACCCACCTTAACAATTAAGGAATTGGGTTTTAATTAATTAATTAAATTCTTTTAATTAATTAAGCTCCCTAATCTTATTAGGGATAATTAATTAAACTCCTTTAACTAATTTTCCTTCCTAATTCAATTAGGAATAAATTAGAAATCACTTATATTAAATTAATTCCTAAACTCTTTTAGAAATTAAAATAATAATAATTGTAATAATATTAATAAGACTCTCTTATTAATTTATATTTAATATTTCTAAAATATTAAATAATAATATTAAGCTATTTAATTTATTCTATCACCATAGATTAAATTAAATATATTTAACATATTATTACGATTATGCCATTAACTTCTTAAATAATTATTCTTCCTTTTATGGTGTGACCCTTTAGGTTCTCCATATTAAACCTATTGTGAATAAATCAATTGTAACAATTCTAATCTTATTTAAATAAATAAATTAAATAATTAATTTATTTAAATAATATTTATTCTACAATAGGATAAGTTCTCCCAAATGATCAACGACTTTTCCAGGATAATATAGATTTCAACATTAATCATAAAAGAACCTTTGAGTAAATAGTTACCGTATAAATTCAATCCTTCCACCATACAATGTCCCAATTAAATATAAGACATGGAATTACTGTCAAGTCTTATTTTATTTAATTATATGTATTTCGATCCTTAAATGCACAACTCTAAATAATGCAAATTAGAAACTCCTTTCTAATTTCATTCTGCTTGGCCAAGGACTACTGGGTTGTCATTTATCGAATCACATAGGACATTTCGCTTCTTTTATTAGAAGTGGTAGATTCTTTATTGATCATACATTATCTCCATGTACAACTTATTATACCCAAGCATACCTTTTGATATACCCTAAGGGTCTTAAGGAATAAGTCAAAGTATAACTCATCATACACAAGATACTATGATGATCTCAAGTCCAAGGATTACTTGTACTACTATCACTACAGAATTCCTATCGACAGCAAATAAAACTCCATTAGGTATTCCTTAGCGAGCCACGCTCAAAGAACTTATTCTCTAATAAGCACCTACATACTTGCTTTAGTGTCTCCACACAAATGATCATGAGATCAATCATCCTCATCCAATGAACAAGTTAACGATGTACCAATCTATCCGGATTCACTAATCCACAATTTAGTAATCCAATGATTGGGAACTATTTTAGTTTTAAGCTTTCTAAGAATTTAGATCTCATTAGAATGATCATCATCATTATTCTAAAAGCATTGCTTAAAACTACGGGTTTATCACATATTATAAAACAAAGATCATGTAGATAATAAAAGCCTTTAATATATTAATACTTTTTATTAATAAATGAATAAGATTGTTACAAAGTATATGCTTTATCATCAAACATGATCGGGCTTGTGTGCATACTACTTTCAATCTCCCACTGCACTAAAAGCCAATCGTCATGGTATCTTATACTCTTCTTCTCTAAGTGACGATTATCCTACCGTTGGATAAGCTTTAGTTAATGGATATGTAATGTTGTTTATGAGAGTCCACTATCTCTATAGTGATTTCCCATCTTTCAATGATTCTTATAATCAAATGAAAGTGCCACAACACATGTTTAGATCCAAGATGAGACTTAGGAACTATTCCTAGTTCAGAATGAACTTTTAATCCAAACAATCAACTTGCGCCTTCATTTATAGCTATATACTTTGTCTTTATCACTAAACCAAAGAACTCTTTGTTTGTTTGGAACCTTTCCAATTCATCGCACCACTTGCTCAAGGTAACCTTTTACCTTAAAGTAGATTTTTTACGTCGTCTCGTCTCGTTCAAAAAACTTGAGTCATTAAGCCCTCTAGTTTTAATTAAGACCCACCATGAATATGATCACATCCTTAGTGCTTAAGTTAAGAACTTTAAGATGTTATTCACCGCCTTACGTTGATCTTCTCCGCATTACGACCGATCAACATCGTGTCTCGATATTTCATCAGCATACATGATTGTCACTCATGCGATCTCTCTTCTTTGGAGTCTATGGGGACTATTAAGAGATATACACTCCATTGCTCATCGACACGAGACATCTCTTGAGTTTGCCATGCTAAACGACTTTAGCATCAAATGAATATACGCTCAAGGTTAAGTCGAGCATCCTCTTGAATCTATCTATATAGATTTTATCCCCAATTAAGATACTCTTCCAAATCATTCGTGGAGGAATTTTTAGACAACTTTATCTTTACTGATTGTAGCATTAATATGTCATTCCTTATTCGTAGTATATCAACATATAATATTAGGAATGTCACGATGCTCCCACTGACCCTTTTGTACACACTAGAACTCTTACCTCATCATCGATATGTAATCGGATCATCATCTTCTATGATGTGTACCTCATCATCATCATCTATGATGAATTCATACCTCCTAGGTATCTTCTTGCATTATTCCGTATTTACGATTCGATTGGTGGTACAATAGGTCATCTACAGTTCCTCTTATTCGACTTATAGTATTTTGTGGTTCTTGAACTCTTCAAGATCTATTATCCTCTCACTAGCCCTTCAATGATAAACACCTTTATCTTAGAAGCGGTGTGTTTTGCAATAAACACCTTTTGCTAAGTAGAATTATAGAACATATACCCTAAACTTACTTTAGGATGTCCCACAAATCGACACTTGTCAAATCTTGTCCCAAGCTTATCCTTTTGAAACCTTTTCACATAAGTTGACAACCCTTATCTTAACATACTTAAGATTAGGAATCTTCCCCATCCATAACTTTTATGGAGTCTTGGGGCTTGATTTAGAGATTACCTTTTCCGTAGATATACGCCCATTTCTGGACATAACCCTGTAAGGATACTAGAATGTCTGGTAAAATCATTATGGACCGCACTACGTCCAACAAGGTACGATTTTTCATTCGATACATCAATCAATTATCAGATATCGGGATGTGTCCATTATGAGAAAACTATTTGAGATGATCTAGAAACTTATTGCACAAGTATTTATTCCTTGATCTAATCAAAGAATCTTAATACTTTGCTAATTTGTTTCATTTTGAATTCTTTGAACCTTTCAAATAATTCACACTTGTATTTCAAAGAAATACACATATTCAACTCTTTGAATGATCATCTCCTTTTCTTATACTAATTTGTTCAATTTACAAAATAATTTTTCACGTAAGTCAAGTATACAAAATTTATTAAGTAATATTCCAATTCTATACAAAACATTATTATTATAAATAGAACAACAATTGTTCTTAATTATAATACCAAAGATTTCATTGTCCAACAATAAAATGGAAATAATATTTTAACAAGAACCGAATACAATAACAACTTATTAACTTAATAGATTTGCCGTAGCGTTGCTAAACTATAAGTTTCTATGGCTAATGTTGCAACCTTTGCTTCATTTCCCACATATGATTACTTACATTTGTTTAGCTTTCTACTTCGCTTGGTCCTTCATAAATCTATATTTATGATAACCAAAGCTCGTGATCCAATACCCAAGTAGAACCTCGACTTAAAGAAAAATTTATTTCAATCATGAACAAAAAGCGTATTGTAAATCAAACTTCACTAAGCTTCTTTGGTTAGCCTCTCTCGCAAGATGCTTCTCGCAGCTTTCTTTCCAAAGGTTCAAAAGCTTATTGCAAGGAAGCAAACTCCTTTCTATCCATATCGCTTTTGTTCTTATTATCCTTTGTTTATGCCTTTCTATTTACCTTCTTTGAATCGTTCTTCTTTTCGTAAGATCCTTTGGCCCCTACCAAGAAGACTTGGTCTTTCTTGGTTGGAAAGTGACTCATTATTTTTCAACATGTTAAGCAAATCAAGTGAGGCGATATCTAGCTTGTTTATATGAAAAATTCACAACAATTGTGAAAGGAATCCCGGAGTGAGTGCAAGATCAAATCTTGGCTCAACTCTCCATCCATGACAAAACCAATTGTCCTAATTGATCAATCAAATTGATTATGTTAAGAACTTTTGTCTGTATTTATAAGGCCATTGGCCATTCTAGATCGGAAGAGCTCCTTAGATATCTCGATATCTATCGGTCCTACTTTCCTCACCATCAACTACTTGATGTGCGGTGAATATAGTAGGAGCATCCATAGTTTCATGTCTTGACGTCAAGCTCATTACTTTCATGGATGCGAGCATGATGCATTGAGCCAATCAGCATCATCATCTTGCCACTTTCTAAAAGTAGCAATCTCTTCCTCGTAGGGCATTGTCTGCAACCATTGCAGGATAGGCGCGATTATGACATAAGATAGCTTTTTCAAACCATGAGAACTATTCTCAAATTCCTTAACCAATCCGCTTAATTGGTCCGATTAATTTAGCATCTAATATGCTTCGCAAAGATGATAGTAATTTAGACATTGTAAAATTCTCAGTAAATGAATTTGTAATTAACAACATTTTAACATACATTCTTTTATTAATTACCAAAATAATTTAGGTCTTGTTTTAAATTGGTATCTCCCACTATTTTCTTCAAACTATATTACCCTCACTTATATAGTTCGCAAAAATCTAATTAAAGATTTGCTAGTGAGAATAAGGATCCCATTTCAAATGTATATAGCCTTGTGGTGACACAACAAACTATATATAAATAAATAGGTAGACAACTTTTTGTCAATTACATCAACTATGTAACTCCTTGTATTTTGCCTCTTAGATTATTTTGATCAAGTGGTGGCACATCCGAATCAAAATTATCCAAGTTAAGTCCAACCTAGCACTCCATATATTCAAAAAAGAAAATATCATCCTTGTGGTGACACAACAAAAATAATATTGTTCAATTTTCTTTATAAGCATCAAATGTGATAAATTAACATCTTAAATACTTAATACTTGCCTTGTGGTGACACAAACAAACTCATATTAAATATTTAATACTCTATTAATTTTATCATGCTAGAAAGGCGACGCTCGATATTCCAAATATCTTTGAACGCTTAGGACTTAATATAAAAATTGAGGGTTTGTTATTAATTTGTCTCATCTTGTTTAGCATGCATTTATTACATATATATATAAAATACGCCATCATATTAATGAACATGCTGAAGCATGTTTGCATAATATATAATATATATATAGTATAAGCATACATATATAGAATACTATATTCTACCCCGGATTAATTATGGACTTTTATTCTAGTTTGGTTCACTAGAGCCACCAAGTGAACTAAAAGGTCAAACCCTAGGGGTGCAAGAAATAATATTTAAATATAACTATTACATTTAAACCCTGCTCCATAACAAAACGGGTCTTCACGCGCTCTTGCTCTTTTTGATCTCCAATTTTTCAAAATTAATTCTAACTATTCCTATTACAAAACTATTTAAAATAAATAAAACCTCGATCGCCAATCAAGGGAAGTACATAGGAGGAGATAGAATTTACATTAAGAAAAATTAGAGAAGGCGATCTACGCAGAACCCATTTAATAAAAACCCATACATTCATGCATCCAACTAAAATAAAATCCAATCATATCGGTCAATAGTCCATAATCAATCCCATTTATTATCATACACATCACCATATGATCAATAAATAACATTCATCTCATGAATAATAAACATTTAATATATATATTGATATCATTTAATGGGCAAATTTAGTTAGTATAAAATCTAATTTTGAATCAAAATAAACTTCTTTATTTTAATCCAAATTTAAATCAAAATAAAACTATTTTATTTTAATTTATCCAATTTTGAATAAAATAAACTATTTTATTTTAATCAAAATTTTAATCAAAATAAACTCCTTTATTTTAATTAATTATGGAATCCAATTCCATGTAATAAAAAAAATCTCTAATTAAAATAAACTCTTTTATTTTAATTAATTATGGAATCCAATTCCATGTAAAAAAAAATTAAAGGAAATACGGATTTTCTTTCCTATTCACAAATAAACTCCTTTATTTTGAATAATATGAAATCTTATTTCATATTTAAATAAACTCCTTTATTTAAGGAAAACATGGATTCTCTTTCCTATTCACAAATAAACTCTTTTATTTTTGAATAATATGAAATCTTATTTCATATCTAAATAAACTCCTTTATTTAAGGAAAGATGGATTTACTTCCCTACTCACAAAATAAACTCCTTTATTTTAGGAAAAATAAAATCCAATTTCAACTCCAATTAGTTATCATGGAATCCAATTCCAACTCTAATTAGTTAGCATGAAATTCTAATTTTAAAATTAAAATAAACCTTTTATTTTAATATTAAAATAAACCTTTTATTTTAAGATTAAAATAAACCTTTTATTTTAATTATAAAATTATTTAAAATTAAAATAAAACTTTATATTTTAATATTAAAATAAACCTTTTATTTTAAAATTAAAATAAACTTTTATTTTAATTATATAATAATTAATAATATATATATATATATATATATATATATATATATATATTCGTAATATATATATTATATATATATATATACTGTTTCCTTAAATTAAAAAAAAAAAATATATGTGAATCTGCCATTTTAGCTCCTGCCAAGTTTTTTTTTTTTTTTTTCCATGCAATCCTGTTACTCCAAGATGATCTGCCGCCTTTTTGCTATCCTTGTTTTCCGTGCATGCTTAACTTTTAACAAAACCGTGGCTTTTGTTTATTCACGTGCTTGGCATATCAAAATAAAAATATATGTTGCCCGAGCGAATTTCGGTCCTTTTTTTTTTTTTTTTTTTGTTTAATAAATTTTATACTGATAAAATTATGCCCAATTAAATTATTTTAAACATATATCAATATACAAATTAAATCAAACAATTAATAATTCGCGATAAAGGTTTGATTACGATCGATGCCATCGTTAGGTTTCAGTAATATTCATCAACGCAATCAAATCAGCATAAAAAGATGCAAGTCGCGTGTAAAATCGAGTTTAAAAATTTACAAACCATATACCCGGATCATCCTTTATGCATAATTATTAATTAAACGAAAAGATAAAGAATAAATCATACCCTTGAAGATCGAAACCTTCCTCGTGACAAGTTCACCTCCAAATCCTTTTCGCTCAATCTTGAATCCACCGGGTTTGGTTCTTCCTTCCTTCGATCAACGTTAGCCACCCAAATGTTTGGCCTCAGAGGTGATCCACCAAGGAAGAATAAAATTCAAGAAGATGGGTGTTTGGGCTTTCAAACCCTAGTTTTCTATCTCATAGAAAAGGTGTCTTCTCCAAACCATTGGAATTATGTAAGTATTTTGTTAAAAGTCAACAACCCATACCACCCATAATAAAGATCGCTTTTATTTATAGATGTGGGCAACCCACCTTAACAATTAAGGAATTGGGTTTTAATTAATTAATTAAATTTTTTAATTAATTAAGCTCCTAATCTTATTAGGGATAATTAATTAAACTCCTTTAACTAATTTTCCTTCCTAATCCAATTAGGAATAAATTAGAGTACTTATATTAAATTAATTCCTAAACTCTTTTAGAAATTAAAATAATAATAATTGTAATAATATTAATAAGACTCCTCTTATTAATTTATATTTAATATTTCTAAAATATTAAATAATAAATATTAAGCTATTTAATTTATTCTATCACCATAGATTAAATTAAATATATTTAACATATTATTACGATTATGCCATTAACTTCTTAAATAATTATTCTTCCTTTTATGGTGTGACCTTTTGGGTTCTCCATATTAAACCCATTGTGAATAAATCAATTGAACAATTCTAATCTTATTTAAATAAATAAATTAAACAATTAATTTATTTAAATAATATTTATTCTACAATAGGGATAAGCCTCCCAATGATCAACGACTTTCCGGATAATATAGATTTCAACATTAATCATAAAAGAACCTTTGAGTAAATAGTTACTGTGCAATTCAATCCTTCCACCATACAATGTCCCAATTAAATATAAGACATGGAATTATCACAAGTCTTATTTTATTTAATTATATGTATTTCGATCCTTAAATGCACAACTCCAAATAATGCAAATTAGAAACTCCTTTCTAATTTCATTCTCGCCAACAAGGACTCTTGGGTTGTCATTTATCGAATCACATAGACATTTCTCTTCTTTTATTAGAAGTGGTAGATTCTTTATTGATCATACATTATCTCCATGTACAACTTATTATACCCAAGCATACCCTTTGATATACCCTAAGGGTCTTAAGGAATAAGTCAAAGTATAACTCATCATACACAAGATACTATGATGATCTCAAGTCCAAGGATTACTTGTCTACTATCACTACAGAAATTCTATTGACAGCAAATAAAACTCCATTAGGTATTCCTTAGCGAGCCAATGCTCAATGAACTTATTCTCTAATAAGCACTCACATACTTGCTTTTAGTGTCTCCACACAAAAAATGATCACGAGATCAATCATCCTCATCCAACGAAAGAAGAACGTATGTATTCAATCTATCCGGATTCACTAATCCCCAATTTAGTAATCCAATGATTGGGAACTATTTTAGTTTTAAGCTTTCTAAGAATTTAGATCTCATTAGAATGATCATCATCATTATTCTAAAAGCATTGCTTAAAACTATGGGTTTATCACATATTATAAAACAAAGATCACGTAGATAATAAAAAGCCTTTAATATATTAATACTTTTTATTAATAAATGAATAAGATTGTTACAAAGTATATGCTTTATCATCAAACATGATTGCTTTGTGTGCATACTACTTTCGTAAAGTCATCACGTGGCTTTGTAGTGCATAGATGGACTTGGTATGATTATGACCGAGAGACTATTCGGATTATAATCATGGTAGTAATATTACAAATGATGTGGTAAAAATCCTCGGTGGCCGTAGTGCATTGATGGGCGTTGTTGGCATGATCACGACCATTAATGAATACACAAATATTCTTTTCCGTAGAAGCGTGATGAATAATTATGGTCGTGATACTAAAGAATATCCTTGGCGTAGTAAGGCGAGGGTGATTCGATGATGTGGAATATTTATTAAAGTTTCAGTCTCATTATAACAAAAATGAAAAACCTTTTAAATCATAAAAGATAGTAGATTTTATTTTCTACTTGACTCTTTTAATGGATTGCTTGTTCCATTGCGCAGCTAAACTTGATGTTTATTATATTTTATCGGTTTTAACATTGTTGAAGGCTATTGATAATTTATTACGCATTATCTTAGTCATAATATTTCTTCTTGGGCTAGTTGAGCTCACCTTTCTTTCACTTTGTTCCCTTCGTGAAATGAGAACATAATTGGGACGAGTCGGGAGCAGAGTAATGGTCCGAGGATAAGCATTAGTAGTCCTCACTATTACGTGAAATAGTGTGATAATAATTGTAATGAGGACTCCTTTTGAGTTTGTATAATATCTAGTAGACAATATTTGTATTCAAACTCACGCTTTATATACGTCGTATTGTATACCACAGCGCTTATATTAAGAAGTTGTATTTAAATTACATACCACGTATCCCGATTACCCAAGATGGGTGATGTATACCTAATTTTGGGGCGCCATGGTTGGTATCGGAGCTTGGGGATATGATCCCAGGCTAAGATGTGAGAATAGTACTAGGAGGGGAGAGCAGGGAATACCTTCGCTAGTATGACCTACCTAAGTTTATGTGCTATTTTATTGGTTGGTCGGAAGATAGGGATAATTTCTTACGTGTCAATTAACCTTTTGTTTTATGACATGTCTCCGAAAATGACATCCGAGAATGTTGAGAATAAGAATGGAGCGCAGACGATCGTTGATTCACCACATATCAATAATCGGGATAATGTGCATCGTGAAGGCGCGATCCTCCTCATACGAACCAACAACAACACCGACCAAATGATGAATGATCAAATGTTCGAGGCTTTATGCAATTTATGCAACAATGAAAGCGAGCTCTCGTCCAAACATAGGTGGAAACATGGAAAACTCTCGGCGGTCACCGCTAAAACAATTCAAGGAGCTGGGACCACCGGAGTTTAAGGGAGAGCCAAAACCACTTCAGCGGAAGCATGGATAAAGCAGATTACCAAGATATTTGATGTCTTGGGATGCTCAAGAAAAAAAGGTTCCTTCTGCCGCTTTTATGTTGCAGCGAGAGGCGGATTCTTGGTGGGAATCGGTAGAAACGACTTTCTTTATCAGATGAAGATATCTTGGGAGAAGTTCCAGAGTCGTTCAACGACAAATACTTTCCTCGAAAGTATTATTTACATGAAGGAGGTGGAGTTTATCAAGTTGAACAAAACAATATGACCAGATCGCAATCTGAGGCAAAATTTGCGAGAGTTATCACGGTTTTATCCCCACTTGTGGATAATGAAGAAGAGAAACGGCGCGAATGTTTTAAGAGGTTTGAAGCGGGAGATACGTCAACATCTTATTTCTCATAAACCGTGTTTGTATTCATATGTTGTAAATAGGGCTTAGTTAGTGGAGCGCGATAATGAGTCAACGTAACTAAAAAGAAAGCGGTTAAGAAATTATAATACCAAATAGAGTAGTCATCGAAGCGGTGACAACAAGCGTGGAGGAATCAACAGGGCCGAGATATGGTAACCACTTTGCCGGTAATCGTAGCCAAAACAATAAGAATGGACATTTCAAGAAAAGGAGATTCAATAATGATGGAAAGACGTCGGCACCAAAGATCCGTTGTTAAGGAAGGAGAAAGACCACCTATCATATATGTTTCAAATGCGGAGGAGAGGACACATCGGTCAAAGCTGCGCCATGCGCCGTCAAAGCATGTTATAATTGTGGAAGAGAAGGTCACTTAGCTCGATTTTGTCGTTCACAGAAGACAAATTCAATTAGGATGGAGGCACCAAAGGTCAGTCCCGGAAAAAGTCAAACCGGTAGTCTGGGGAGAGCGTTTGTTGTGACCTCCCAAAGAGCAAGGAATCCGAATGAGGTCATCACGGGTAAGCTTTATCATAAACTCTAATGAAGTCTATACTTTATTTGATCTGGTTTACCACACGACCCATCTTGGGTCGCCACTTACATGGTACATAAATTCAAATACAACTTACTAACCTAACTGTAGGTGTACAATACGACATAAAGCGTGAGTTTGAATACAAATATTGTCTACTAGATATTATACAAACTCAAAAGGAGTCCTCATTACAACTATTATCACACTATTTCACGTAATAGTGAGGACTACTAATGCTATCCTCGGACCATTACTTACGTTCCCCACTCGTCCCGGCTATGTTCTCATTTCACGAAGAAACAATGAAAGAAAGGGTGAGCTCAACTAGCCCAAAGAAGAAATATTATGACTAAGATAATGCGTAATAAATTATCATTAGCCTTCAACAAAGTGTTAAACCGATAAAATACAATGACAACCGGTTTAATCTGCAGCAGAATAAGCGATCCATTAAAAGAGTCAAGTAGAGAATAAAGTCTACTATCTTTTAGGTTTTAAAAGGTTTTCATCAATTTTTATCACCGAGACTCGACAATAAATAAACCACCACATCTAATCATCCCCGTACCTACTCGGTCAAGGATTTTCATCAAATTATCAATGGTCATGACTATACCGAATCACCCCGTCATAATCATACCAAAAACTATCCATCATCGCATTCACAGAGCCAATCGAGGACTTTTGTCACATCATTTATATCAAGTCATGATTATACTGAATGATCCTCGGTCATAATCATATACTAAGTTCATCTATGCACGTAAGTCAAAGATAACATAATATAACATGAGGATGATGACAATGACATAGTAATTCAATAAAACAAGTTCAAGAATTATTTAATCCATGAATTATTAACGTCCAAATTGTCAACACGATACTGTTTCGTAGAGTAAAATTCAAGAATGATCAGAAGAATATTTTCATGAAAAGATACTGGATGAAACGCAAATATCAAGGATATTCTACTAATTTCATGGAGTATAGAAGTCAAAGTTTTAACCAACTAGGTATAATAAAGAATGGAATAACAAAAGAAATCACCACGCATGCGGTACTTGCAGATGTATAAAGTTATTCCAATGAATAATAATAACGGAACCAACCAGTCGGTGAAATTCACAATCATAGGATGTTCCAACAGAATAATAAAGATGGAACCAGATCCGGTGTAAAACACATGATAGGATATTCCAACGAATGATAAAGATTTTAACCAGTCCTGTGTAAACACATGCATGTGATGTTCCAACAGAATAATAAAAAGCGGAACCAGGTCCTGTAAAACACACGCATGTGGATGTTCCAATGAATAATAGAAGAATGTCACCAAGTATAGGTAAAATCATGAGATCTGAGTTATTCCAATGTAATAATAAGCAATGGAATAACATAAGGATTTCACCAAGTATATTGTCTGCCATGATACAAGTTATGTATAGGGTATATGCCACTTTTTACAAAGTTATTCCAATGAATAATAATGAATGGAATAATGAAGTTCTCTTCAAGAAAAGAATAACACCCCTTACCGTAAAAGAACCTAATATAGAAGTAGTGAAGTAGCGAGAATACTCTTCTTCTTCTTTCTATAATTTTCTCTATAGCTTCTCTCTATAATTTCTCTCTGTAGAGTTTCAATGAATTAAATAAGAAAATAATGAAGGAATGAGCTTCTATTTATAGGAAAATGGAATGCATAAGAACTAATCCATGAGCTAGTCCAGATTGATTTACTTTAATCGACGGTCCATATTTAAAGAAAAATCTTTTAAATAAAATATAATATATTCTATTTATATAAAAACATTTTACTATGCAAACACTATGCAATACTATGCAAAACACTACATGCAACACTATGCATAATAAAATATAATATATTCTATTTATAGAATAACTTTAATAAAGTATTCTATTTTATATAAAAGATGTTTCGCTTTTATTACGTTAATAATACTGAATAAAACAAAACGTCATTATCGCTATAATAATTCATATTATTAATCGTGATAATGGAATCAAACCGGTGACTTCTCACATAAGCATCAATAATCAATACCGTGTCTTCTTATGCAACCACACGACATTCAGTACTTTTTACTACCGAGTAGTTCAACAAGAACTACGGTAAAACTTCCGCCGTTATTTCAATAAAATATTTTGTCGTTTTCTCAATCCGATAATAATTACATTAGGGGTCCACCAATGATTGAGTAGTTGTACGAATATTCCTGCTAAACCGAATATTCCCAGGCAATCGAATATAATATAACCACTTGCATACTTTTGCAAAATTTATAAATACTACCCACAACTATAATATTATCTTAAATTCACACCATAATATTAAAAAATTATTTCAACAAAATTTAAATCTTTATTGATAAAATCTGGGGTCTCACACTACCCATTCTTTTATTTCTCCTACTTTGCACCATCGATTAAATTTGACTCAGGAGAAATTAGACTTTGACTTATCTGTGGAAACTCCGTTGGAGAAACCTTCATTACATCCACCGCTTTATAAGTCTTGTTTGGTTCAAATCGGTACCCTCACATTACCATCGATCTTATTTCATTAAAATACTTGCATTTGAC
Source organism: Panax quinquefolius (assembly GCA_020205615.1). Taxonomy (NCBI): domain Eukaryota; kingdom Viridiplantae; phylum Streptophyta; class Magnoliopsida; order Apiales; family Araliaceae; genus Panax; species Panax quinquefolius. The sequence goes on along the minus strand of CM035162.1, from coordinate 17,977,536 downwards.
GTGATTCTGGGATTGATTGGTTAACTACTTATCATGTAAAAAATTGATTGTTTTCGTAAGGTTGTTAGCTTTCATATTCTAATCAACCTATTATCTTGAATTCAAACGACCAAACCATTAAAATCAATCACGGTTATCTCAAGCCATAAAAAGCTATTCGTTTATTGAAAAACGGATGTCAAGCTTTCTTAGCTCATGTCATGATTTAAACAAAAATACGCCGGTTTTGAACGATATTTCTATTGTTAATAAATTTCTGACGTATTCCCAAGAACTTCTGGCCTACCCTAGAAGCGTGAAATTAAATTTTGTATCGACTTTGAACCCAGTACAAAAATCTATTTCCAAAGCCCCATATCGAATGGCTCTATTGAACTTCGTGAGTTAAAGACCCAACTGCAGGAATTGTTAGACATTGGCTTTATTCGTCCCTAGTACTTCTCCTTGGGTGCTCCCGCTTATTATTCGTGAAGAAGAAAGATGGGAGTATGCGACTTTGTATTGATTATCGGAGTTGAATCATGTCACCATCAAAATAGGTATCCATTGCCACGTATTGATGACTGTTTGACCCGATTGCAAAAGAGCCAAATTCTTTTCAAAGATTGATCTTCGTTCAGTATATCACCAATTGAAGATTAGAACCGTGACATTCCAAAGACGGCTTTTGTAAACTCGAGACGGGCATTATGAATTCTAGTCATGTCCTTTGGATTGACTAATGCTCTCGCCTTCATGGATATGATGAACCGAGTATTCAAGGAATATTTAGATCACTTTGTGGTCGTCTTTATTGATGACATCCTTATTTATTCCAAAAGCCGTGAAGATCATGAAAGCAACACTTGAGGTGACACTCCAAAAGCTTCGTGAATATAAGCTTTATGCCAGTTGAAGAAATGCGAGTTCGGCTCAAGAAGTAGCATTCCTTGGGCACGTGGTATCAAGTCATGGAATATCTGTTGACCCAAAGAAAGATTGAAGCTATTCAAAGTGGGAACAACCTAAATCGATGACCGTCAAGTGCGTAGCTTTCTCGGTTTAAATTTGGTTATTATCGGAGATTCGTGGAAGGATTTTCTCGAATCGCTACTCCATCGACTCACCGACTTTGGAAAGATACAAAGTTCGGTTGGAGCGAAGAATGTGAGAGAAGTTTTCAAGAACTCAAGAGGAGACTTATTTCAAAGACTGCTCGACAATACCATCCGCTCGGAGGATTTGTCATCTACATGATGATGCTTGAGGCAAAGGGTTGGGATGTGTTCTCATGCAACATGGAAAAGTTATAGCTTTATGCCTCGCGACAACTCAAAGAATATGAGAGGAATTCCTACTACTCATGATCTAGAGTTAGCATTTATTCTTTCTGCACTTAAAATTTGGAGGCATTACTTGTATGGAGAGAAAGTGGAGATCTTTACGGATCATAAAAGCCTCAAATATTTCTTCACTCAAAAGGAACTCAACATGCGACAACGACGTTGGCTTGAATCTGTTGAAAGATTATGATCATACAATCCAATACCATCCCGGAAAGTTTAACGTGGTAGCCGACGCGTTGAAAGCGGTAGATCGATGTGCAATGCACGAAGTGCGTTATTGTCAACACAAAGACCCATTTTGTGTGACTTGCAAAGGATGGAGATAGAGTTAAAGACTCTAGGGACGCATGTGATGATAACGAGTATACTGAGTAGAACCAGACTTTAATCGATAAAGTTAAAAATTGCTTTCTGCTCTGGACACGGAGCGATGCGTATGAGGAAGAAAGTGCAAGAAGGTGTTATCTGGGAAGCAAGAATCGATGAAAAGGAATACTTGAGTCAACTCCGGACTTTGTGTTCCTAACGACCGATTTAAAGTATAATATCATGATGGAGGCGCACAACACACCATTTGCAATCCATCTCAGGGAGTACCAAAATGTATCATGATATTCATCATACATTTTGTGTGGAAGCAATATACGAAGAGAGAGATAATATGCTTATCTCAAGGTGTCTAACTTGTCAACGAGTTAAAAGCGAGCATCAAGTAGCAAAAGGTCCATTCTGAACCACTTGAAATTCCGAATGGAAGTGGGGCACATTACCATGGATTTCGTTCTGGCCTTTCCTAAGGTTTCTCAAGGCATTGATGTGATTTGGGTCATTGTTGATAGATTGACCAAGTCTCTGCTCATTTCTTACCGATACGAAAACTTATACACTTGAACGTCTTACTCGTATATACATAAATGAGATTGTAAGACTGCATGGTATCTTGCAGATCCATAGTTTCCGATCGAGACCCAAGATTCACTTCACGATTTTGGGTTAGTTTGCAAAAAGCTATGGGCATGTACTTACGATTTAGCTTTCGGCATATCATCCTCGATTTTTCGACGGACGGTGGAAGGACTATTTGTGATGCCCCCAAAATAGGTATACATCACCCATTCTCGAGTTGTCAATACATGGTATGTAAACAACTACAACTTTATTATTACAATGAAGAAACTGTGAGTTTAAATACAAATATTATCTTCTGTATAATATCTATACTCAAAGAAATCCTCATCATATTTATTGATACATTATTTTACAAAAATGGTGAGGACTACTAAACAACTCTCTCTAGAACCTTCATTCCATACCTCCCAGACTGCATCTTTCTTATATTCTCGCCTCCCGAGAAAAATGGAACAAAAGGAAAAGGGTGAGCTCAACTAGCTCAATAAAAGAATATTATGACTAAGATAATATACAACAAATTACCGTTAGTCTTCAACAGGGAAAAATCTAATAGAATACAATAGACAACAAATTTTAAATCAATATTCGCAGTGAAATAATAATTCATTAGAAGAGTTAAGTAGAGAATGCAAACTACTATCTTCTATGTATGAATTTAAAAGTTCACCGCCTATCTTTTATCCTGTAACATCAATCAATATACATCCGAATTAAATATTCATCTTTGCACTCAAGAGCCAAAGATATTCATTAGTTAGTTAATGTTCATTAAATCTAAACACTGTTCATCTTTGCACTACTGAGCCAAAGATATTCTTCAAAAATCATTCATCTTTGCATTACAGGGCCAAAGATATTCCATAATATCATCATTTAAGATCAAGATGATGAAAAATATTTTTAAAGAACCGAATCCAAAGAAACAAAATGACAAGGATTAAGGATTAAGGATTCGTACTTTGTTTTATTCACGTCCAAAAAATACCTCAAAAATAATCGCATGAGTGTAAAATTCAAGAATGATCAAAACATGGATACAATCAAAGCTAGTATCCGTATTAGATATTTTGGATGAAAAGAAGAAATTTTATTTTTCTATGAATAGTGCAGTATCGTGAATAATGCCAGATAATCGTGAATAGTAACTCAGACACCAAAAGATAGAAATTTCCAAAAAAAACATCTTCACGCTTCATGAATAAGACTGAATAAGAATCGTGAATAAGAACTTCATGAATAAGAACTCATGAATAAGAACTCATGAATAAGTAACCCGACATGAAAAAGTTCCAAATTTGATAAAAGTTCCAACCAATATTTCAAATAATGATATTGAAGAAATAATATCATTTGAGAAGAAAATAACATCACTTACCTCGAAAGATTAGTACTTACAATTGGAATAATGGGATATAAAAGGTGAAGGGAACTTGCAGACCGTCTAACAATACTCAAAGTATACTCAAAATACTCACAAGAATACGCCGATAATATATAGAGAAAAACTTCGCCTTTAAAGGTGTGATTTTCAATTCTAACCTAAGACCCTATTTATAGGAAATTGCTTAGAACACCAAAGCAGAAAAATTTAATAAATTAATAATATAATTATATAAATTTCCTACACATGCCTAGAATCTAATTTCAGCCATCAAACACATGCCACATTCTAGAAAAAGTAAGAAAAACGTTTTTCTAATTTTAAATATTTTAAACTTCCAAAATCAATTATTTTGAGCTTTGGAACTTCAATAATTCATAATAAATAGCTCTTTCATCAAAAAATTTGAATCTCGCGAGTTTTATAGGAAATTCAATTCTCTACAACTTTGCAGAAGAAAGTTTTTCCAAATTCCAAATAGAAATTGACCTAAATCCACAAACCAGGCGATTTTACAAAGCTATAATCAAATTTCAAATTCGATAAATAGGGTCCATCGACATGTTTAACATGTTTTAAACATTTATTGCAACAAAAATACTCTTCCTCCTCGTATACTCATATATCCCACATTCGTTGTAAAAATATCACCATTATTATATTATTAAAATATAATAATATATTTAAATAATTATTTTATCGAAAAAGATAAAATTTTAATTTTCAACAATTGCCACATTAAAATTTTTCTCCATCTATATCCACATAAAATCAATATTTTCCTCATCATATGAATCAATAATTAATTATTCACAAATAATATTACGAATCACAATATTGACAATCGGCAGGTTCAGGAAGAGGGGCTTTCCAATAAGAATTTCTTCTTCTCTGCGCGCAATTAGGTGACCAAACCTCTCCTTAGATGTAACTTTCTAGACATTGCCAATAATGTTATTTAATAATATTATTCAGATAATATAAATTATTGCTTCGATAATGAAAAATAATGTGTAATGACAATTATTGAACAACAATAATAAAATATCAACGCAAAGAATTATTAACTCAATAAAATATCGAATATAATTCATCGTAACCATTATTGAGTAAGGCCTTCTTACGTAAGAATCAATAATTGGTGCAATACTGGTGTCTTCTTGTGTTTTAACCACCGAGTATTTTAACAAGATAATAAAGAATAACTACATGCTATTATTTTTAAACAACTTATATTTGTCATTTTCTTCATCCAATCGCTTTCAGTTATAGGGCCCACACATAGTCGCACTGTAAATTTAATATTCCCCACAAAGATTTAATATTCCACGACCAAACGAATATTCCCAAAGCAAAGAATGAATATTTTATAACCACTTGCTTATTTTGAAGTATTTGCGTATTTTACCCTTAACTATCCACATTAATCAAATCAATCCTTACTATTTCAAAATAATAAATAGAGAAAATTAAATTTCATTAATAATAAGTTGGGGTCTTACACTATTCAAACTCTTGAAGATCTATTAAGACTCATGTCCTTGATTTCAGGGAGTTGGGACAAGTTCTTACCATTGGTGGAGTTTTCCTACAACAACAGCTTATCGAGCAAGTATTGGCATGGCTCCATTTCGAGCGTTGTATGGAAGAAAGTGTCGTTCTCCAAAGAATAATCTTTGGGATGAGGTGGGTGAAGCAATGTTGTTGGGACCGGAGTTGATACGTATGACTACGGAAAAGATTCAAACGATCCGACAACGATAAAAACCTCACAAAATTGATAAAAGAGTTATCTTGATCTTCATCGAAAGGACGTGGAATTCGATATAGGAGATCATGTGTTGTTAAGAGTTGCTCCATGGAAAGGAGTTACAAGATTTGGAAAGAGAGGAAAACTTAATCCTCGATTCATCTGTCATTTTAATCCTCGATCGAGTAGGAATCGCGTAGCTTATAAACTCGCTTTCTACCGCCAAATATGTCTCGTGTTCATAACGTTTTCACATATCCATGTTACGTAAATATGTGAAAGACCCGAACCATATTATTGAGTTAGAACCCACGAAATAGCGGAAGATTTGACGTATGAAGAGGTTCCTGCTCAAATTTTGATAAGAAGGAACATATTCTACGCTCCAAGGTTATACCTCAAGTCAAAGTTTTGTGGAGGAACCACGATGTTGAGGAAATGACTTGGGAGTTAGAATCAAATGAAATCAAGGTATCCTTACCTCTTCGACATACCGTAGTCGCATTCCTAATTTCGAGGGCTAAATTTCATAAGAAGGGAGGTTGTAAGACCCAAATTTATTATAAATAAAGATGAATTTTCTATAAATATTATTTTTGAATATTATGGAATAAATTTGATATAATGTTATAGTTGTGGGTAATATTTATAAATTTTGCAAAGTATGCAAGTTGTTATAAAATATTCGTTTGGTGGGAATATTCTTTTTGTTAGGGAATATTCGTACAACGGCTCAATCATTGGTGGACCCCACAATGTAATTATTATCGGATTGAGAAAAACGACAAAATATTTTATAAAAATAACTATGAGGAGGTGTTACCATTAAAAGCTGTTGAACTACCCGGTGGTAAAAGAAATACGATGTCTACGCGTGGTTGCGTAGTAGCACTTACGGTATTGATTATTGATGCTTACGTGAGAAGTCACTCACTTTATGCTTTCAATTATTCTACAATAATTGCCGTGCATCATATCTCTTATATTATTGATTCAATTATTGTCACAAGATCATCTCAGATAATATTTTATATTATTAATTGAGACGACAAGTTATAAATGATTAATAATTGTTGAAAGATTAAAAATGTGTTGATTAAAAATAAAATGATTTGTGGTAATATTTATTCAATCCTTAATGTATATAAAGAGTCTCATATGAGACGTTTGTGGTAAGTTTGATTATTTTATGGGGGCCCATATGTCATCATCTAAGAGTCTCTTCAATAATAAGTAATTACCTTTGTGAATAGTAATTACCTTCGTCAATCAGTATTTACCTTCGTCAATAGTAATTACCTTGTGAATAGTAATTACCTTCGTCAATAGTAATTACCTTTACCAGACGTCCAAACCACTTGCCGCTTCACATTACAGTGCGTCCAAACCACTTGTCGTTTCACATTACAAAGTCCGAACCACTTGTCGCTTAACATTACAGGTGCGCCGAACCACTTTTCTTTTCACATCACGTCGTTCGAGCCACTTGTCTTTTCACATGGTAGGTCTTAAGCTAGAAATCTTCTATAAATAGAGGCCTAGTGCTTCATTATTTTTCACGAATTCATTCAAGCTTTAGAGAGAGAAGTATAGAGAGAATAAGAGAGAAGAAGAAGAGTATTTTGTTACTACACTACCTTGCGAAGATTCAATCTCCTACCAAAAGTAAGGGGTGTTATTCTTTCTTAATTCATGAAGATAACTGTTGTTATTCCATTGCTTATTATTCTACATTGAAATAACTTTGTATCTGGCGGTCTACCCTATACTTGGTGACATTCTTCTATTATTACTGTTGCAACATCCTCATCATATGTGTTTTACACCCACCGGTTCCGTCTTATTATTATTACTCATTGGAACATCCTCATGCTCATGTGTTTTACACCGGACTGGTTCCGCTTTTTATTATTATTCATTGAACATCCATGCGTGTGTGTTTACACCTGGACTTCGTTCCGCTCTTTATTATTATTCGTTGGAACATCTTGTCTGTGTGTTTTACGCCGGACTGGTTCCATTCTTTATTATTCTGTTGGAACATCCTCATGCATGCGTTTTACGCGGACACGGTTCTCGTTATTTATTATTATTCATTGGAATAACTCCGCTGTGCGGTTTATCGCGTGCATGGTGATTTCTTTTGTTATTCCATTCTTTATTATACCCAAATAAGTTAAAACTTTGACTTATACTCCATGAAATTAGTGGAATATCCTTGATATTTCAAGGCTTCATCCAAAGATCCTTTCATGGAAATATTCTTCTCGGTATTCTTGAATTTTACTTTACAAAGCAAAGATCATGTTGATAGTTTGGATGTTATTGGTTCCTAGATAAATTAATTCTTGAACTTGTTTTATCAATTCTTATATCATTGTCATCATCCTCATGTTTGTATTATGTTGAAAGTCATCTGTGGCACAGAAGTGCATAGATGGACTTGGTATGATTATGACCAGAGACTATTCGGTGTAATCATGGTAATTAATGTTACAAATGATGTGGTAAAAATCCTCGATGGCCGTAGTGCATTGATGGACAAATTGTTGGCATGATCATGACCATTAATGAATACACAAATATTCTTGGCCCAGTAGTGCATGAATAATTGTGGTCGTGATATTAAAGAATATCCTTGCCATAGTGCGAGGGATTCGATGATGTGGAATATTTATTAAAGTTGAGTCTCAAATATAACAAATGATGAAAAACCTTTTAAATCATAAAAGATAGTAGATTTTATTTTCTACTTGACTCTTTTAATGGATTGCTTGTTCACCGCAGCTTAAACTTGATGTTTATTATATTTTATCGCTTTAACACTTGTTGAAGGCTATTGATAATTTATTCTCGCATTATCTTAGTCATAATATTTCTTCTTTGGGCTAGTTGAGCTCACCCTTTCTTTCAATCGTTCTCTTCGTGAAATGAGAACATAGTTTGACGACGAGTCGGGAACCGAGAGTAATGGTCCGAGAGGATAGCATTAGTAGTCCTCACTATTCGTGAAATAAAATGTGATAATAATTGTAATGAGTACTCCTTTTGAGTTTGTATAATATCTAGTAGACAATATTTGTATTCAAACTCACGCTTTATGTCGTATTGTATACCTACGGCAGCTATATTAGTAAGTTGTATTTAAATTCTGTACCATGTATCTGACTACCCAAGATGGGTGATGTATACCTAATTTTGGGGGCGTCACATCTTACCCTATACTTATATAACAAAAATTCAAGTAGGGGTAGCTGCCTATGCTGCCCCTACTTAGATTCGCCACTGATCATACATATGATACTATTATGATCTCACGTTTAAGGTTCACTTATACTACTATTACTAGAGGAATTCTATTGACATGCAAGTAAAACTCCATTATGCGTTCAGTGAACTTATTCTCCAATAAGCACCTACATACTTGCTTAAGTGTTTTCACACAAATAATTATGAGGTCAATCATCCTCTTCCTAAGATCTTCTTAAGAGCAAGCAACGTATGTACCAATCTATCCTGATTTACTAATCCCCTTTTTAGTAATCCAACGATTGAAAATAATTTTAGTTTTAAACTATTTAAGAGTTTAGATCTCATTAGCATGATCATCATCATGATTCTAAAAATACTGCTCAAAGTTTATCACATTTACTATAACAACACCATGTAAATAAAGTAAAAACCTTTATAAATTAACTTTTATTATTAATAAATGAATAAGATCATTACAAAGTATATGATTCATCATATCAAATATAATTGACTTGTATACATACTACTTTTATGTATTCAGATTGTTATAGTTAGGGGTGAGCATTTTTTTTATTTTTTCGATGTTTAGGTTAACCGAACCTATTTGAACCGGCCGGTTCAGGACGAAACGAAACCGGTTCAATATCGATACAAATAACTGGTATGTACATGTTACTCGGTACCAATATCGAGAAGTTATTTTGTAAGTTCGGTACATACCATACCGAACCGGTATACCGGTTGAATTATGAATACCAACCTAATCCAAAAAACTTCCTCTATTAATTCTCCAAGAAGCTTAGCCAGCAGTCAAGATGTAGAAAGCCAACCAATTTTAGTAAACTTCGTGAAGAGATCAGACGGTGAAGAAGGGTATGAGACGGGGTTTCTGATGGCGACAGATGAAGGGTGTTACACGGGCCATTGAATTTTGTTCTAAGATCTAATTGATGTTCAGGAAGAGTGGGTCGAATGGATGTAATAGAAGAAGACAGATCCAACATTTAAATAAACCCTTTTTCATTATCAACAACAAATAGAACAGAACTCTAATTAACCATTCACATCACCAAATTACCTACTAACCTTCTTTCTGTGCTTCTTTTTACTACTATTTCCCAAGAGCTATTACAACCAAACCAAACCCATAGATTGCTTCACAATTCCCCGGCTTAGAACTTCACTTGATCCAAACTTTAATTAACCCAATAATTAACCACTACTAAGATATATAGATATATATATAATAATTAATTAGATGACAAAGTTTCTCAAATTCACTTTGTTTTCTTTCCAATTTTCTGATCAATATTACTCTCCACTTGTTAAAAATATCATGGAAAGATTGTAAGATCTCTGAAAATGAGTAGGTTAAATTGATGTTCAGAAAGAGCAGATGAAAGTCAAATTGATGACAAGGAAGAAAAAACCTTTAAACCACTCAGAATCAAAGCAGTTAAAATTGTTGGGATATTTCACATAAATCTCACATTGGATAAATTTAAGAGTGTAGATGAGTTAATAAGTATGTTAGAGCCTCAACATAATAGGTTAACCTTTTAGGTAAAGTGGTGGTCCAACATACTTATTGGGCTCGTCTACACAGGTGTGCGCTGCTAGGTGATGAATTGATGTGGGATGAATCGTATAATTCCGCTACAAAATGGTATCAAAGCCCATGGTTCGATGGGCCCATGCAAGTAACAACTCCAAGGTGCGAGGGGAGTGCGAGGGTAAAAAATTTGTAGGCCTCGTGGGAGTCCAAGTATCAACTCTAGGGTGCGAGGGGAGTGCGAAGGTAAAATTCGCAGGTCTCGTGGGTGGAGCAAATAGAGTTGAATCAGGTGGAGCACATGATGATTTGAGTCGGGTGGAGCGGGCTTAGGATGGCTCTAGGAAAGGTTACTGAGACACGTTTGCCCCGGGCGTGGTGGAGTAATATTAAAGGACTCAAAGGTCTGAGACACGTTTGCCCCGGGCGTGATGGAGTAATATTAAAGGACTCAAAGGTGAAAACTGCTGAGACACGTATACTTGTGATGGGTATTCAAGTGAAAGGTGGAGATTGTTGGGATATTTCACATGAATCCCACATTGGATAAATTTAAGATGACTTAATAAGTATGTTAGAGCCTCAACCTAATAGGTTAACCTTTTAGGTAAGGAGTTGGTCCAACATACTTATTGGGCCCGTTTACACAGTTATGCGCTGCTAGGTGATGAATTGATGTGGGATGGATCGTACAATTCCGCTACAAAATTATTTTTTATCGGTATCGTCGGTCCGGTATATTGGTATCCATTTTAGAGTAAAAACAGTGAACGGTTTGGACCGATAAATTATGATAAACACCCCTAGTTATGGTGGTAGCTCCCTATTAACACTTGTTTTGGGCATCAATTTTCACCTTTACCCAATTACGTTTTCTTTATTTTAGTAGGGTACTCATTAATTCTGGTATCTGAACATTATCTGCCGTACGTTGCTTTTAACTATTCCTATTTTATTCTACCATTTTGATCACTTTGATCGAGTTGGTGGATATTATCCATGCATTTCTTTAGATTTATTTTAATTAAGCCAGCCAGCCATTGGGTAACACTAAATCACCATCTTACGCCACCGAATGAATAATAATAGATTTTCATTATGATTAAAACTATTGTAACTCCTACTCCTACTTATTAATTACCATAAATAACGTGTTAATTATCCAAGTGTACGTGTACGTGGAGGTTTAATTTAATTACACTACTGAAAACCTACGTACTCTCTGTTTTTTCCTTTCATCACAACATGCAACTTTTGGGTGCATAGTGCGCTTTGAGAAAAAGATTAGTCAATGTTTTAAGGTGGACTTTAAAGTTCATAGCACTGCTCATGACTCTCCAAATTAAATTACTCCTCTAATTTTGGTTTCATATGATTATATTAATATGTAGCAGAAATATATACCTTTAAATATTTCTTATTGGATTAATTTCCAGCTGATTATATATGCCAATCAATAAAACTTTAGTACTGTTCTACTTTTCAAATAAACAATTATAATTCTGCAACCACAAACTTATATTGCATATATAGTATTCATTTGATAACTTCTTTAATTTGCCAAGAAACATACGAACCCCAACAGAAAAATAAAATAAAATATATACAAGTTTAATTAATTAATGCTCCATACATACATACACTTTAATACCAATAAAAGCAATAATATATATATATATATATATATATATATATATATAGAGAGAGAGAGAGAGAGAGAGAGAGTTGCAGTAGATTTTGTCGAGAAATGAAGGATTGGGTGGCCCAACCTAACAATTTAAAATAAGGTTATTTCAGTGTCGGCACCATACGATACGATGGATTTCTATGTAAAAAAACATATGCGTACAGTACTAGCAACAGTACGTAACGTTATATACCAATATGAATATCATCCCTACGTACGTAAACAATATAGCTCCTTTGGTTTCTCTGTCAAGCATTCCTAAGAAATTAATGCCACTGCAAATTTTATTTAAGAAAATAAATAAATAAATAATTAAGCACATACATATTTGTCTCTTTAATTTTTCTTCCTGTATTAGAGTATTTATGCTCTCCTATATCCCAACATCTGGGTCAAGTACGTACCATCCAAATTCTTAATTACTTTCTAATTAATTATATTTCTTTTAAATACTGTTTATATATATATATATATATATATATATATATATATATATATATTTCAAAACAGTATGTATTGTGTAGCATCTTGAGGATTAGCATTGTTTCACTAACGACGAACTAATCAAAAATCAATTTTGGTTCGAAAATAGGACGACCCCAAAAATAAAAAATATAACTGGACCAGTCTTTGATCATAAATTATCTGGACTAGATAGTTGAGATTGTGAACTGTCCAAAATTTGCACCCCACCCCCCAAAAAACAATGAGGAAGGAAATACTGAAAAAAACTTTATATACGAATAAGTTATAGGATTAGTTCATTAAGACATGCATAATCCATATTATTAATTCATGCATGTGCAAGAATTTAAGATTATATATATATATATATATATATATATATATATATATATCCGCTGTTGCTTCTACGTACTGAAATACATAAAACAGCTCGGCGATAAGCTGTTCAGTTTTGGCTTCATGAAACATTTACCCTTACACAAAATAATGAGCTGTAAAGGTACAAATGAACATGGTGTGGCTAATATATGGAGTACTTCCTATGTGTATAATTATGTTTAAGAATCTGGAAATTAATCTAACTTTCAAGCTAGCAGTGCAGAATGATTGATGATTAGCCAGGAAATTTAATTATACCCCCATAGAAAATTAGTTTAATATAAATGCATGATCAATCCCTTATCGAATCCACCACATATACTTCCATCCCATTTCTGATCGATGGCAACGTAACCCAAGTTCTTGTTGAGGGAAATGAGGGAGCCCGCACGTCACATACGTACCTTATCAAAAAATTTAAGCTATTAGGTCAGCTCCTCCTCACTTCACAACACACGTCTTTTTAATTATATACCAATTCTTGGCTAATCATGTTTAATAGTTTTTTTTAGATAGAAAAAGATGAGATTTTGAGCTAAAATTGATTTTATTTTTAGCTCAAAACTTTACCTCAAAAAGTGGAAGAATTTAGAGGGATGAGAAAGTTAATTATTTTATATTACCTAAAATAATCTTCCAAAAAATAAATACTATGACAATCTTGTCCTCCCTAGCTATTATAAGTCACAATTATTATTTTATTTTATATTATCTAAAATAATCTTTCAAAATAAATAATTTTACAATCTTGCCCTAGTTATTATAAGTCACAATTATTATTTATTATAAATTTTGATAATACGGTCAGCCAAAATAAACATGTAGACATACTAATCAGTGTAACCTTTTTTTCGTCTTTGGGACGAAAGCATATAAAAAAGAAACCGTTGTGGGCCTAATACTTTTGTATACTTGTATATAGGTTTGGGTTATGATATTTATGAAAATCTTGTTGGTATTGATTAATTATTATAAAATTAAAATTTAAAATTAACCTTTTATATAGTCTATTAATTTAATTTTTATAATTTATGTTCCATGTAAAATTACCTTGTTATTTATACTCCCGGTGTAATACTCAGTTTGCAAATGCAGTACATCATTAATGTTTCAGCAAATTTTTGTTTTTTGTGTAATTATTAAATCATATTATTTACTATAATTTACATGTAAGGGTGATATAGTAATAGTATAGTTTAAAATTAAAAATATTTTCTTTTTCCTTCCCTCATTCTAAACTTACAAACAAAAGCTAGAAAATATAATTAAAATCTCATTCCTTCCCTTTCTTTTTAAAACTCGCAAATATGTTAAAAAAAAAAAATTATAATCCCTTCACATACTTTTCCATCCTTTTTCACCCCTTACTCTTGTATACTTTTCATTCTCATCCCTCCAAACTCATAAGCGCAACATTAGGAAAGCACCAACCCTTCATTGTAACTAATAAGCCCCCTTAAGCCGTTGCTGCTATTTGATTTCAAAACAAACTAATAAGCCCTCTTCAGTCGGCCCACATTTCAAAATTGAGTTAGATTTATTCTTTCGCCCTACGTAATAGACTTAGAGGAATCAATTTAAAAGCTCAAAATAATTTTTTAAATTGATCGATGTTCTTCTTTTTATGTAGCCAACTTAAACATCAAGCAGCCCAAAAGGTTGGTTTAATTCTGCCCAATCTCATACTTACTAATACCTGCCCAATTATCCATTCAATAAGCCCGGAACCTGGTCATTTATCCACTAAAAAAGTGATCATTACATAGATTTGGTTCGATAATCTATATATTATTAGATATAAATTGTGAATATCATGCATGTATATATTATAAGATATAAAATGTGAATATCTAAATGTACTAACCACCAAAACCTGATGAAGAACACTCAAAAGCAAGAAGTGATGGAGTTGTGAATGTTAATGCAGATGATAATTGCGGCTCTATTTTTGACTTTAATATGTTGAAAGATCGGTTGTGGCGAAATTAATGAAATAATTTCTTTTATAGTTAAAATAGAATTTTATTCATAATTAAATTTTAGGAAATCACTCCTAAAAAATAATTAAGGTTGAATGACTACTTCTACAGAGTATAGTTAAATATGATTTTATCTTATACTTCTACTTCTCAGAATGGATCAGGTCCGGGCCAGACCTGATCAAAATCGGACCAAATTTATTTTTTTTTTTTACTTTTATTTTTTAAAATAATTAAAAAAAATATTTAATATTTTATGAAACTGAAATTTTTTCATAATATAATATTTTGGGCGTGATTTAAATACATATACCAAAAAATAGTGGTACATCTGCGCATGCATCGCATATATATGTTTTGTATAACGCACTCAAATCACACCCAAACCAATCGTATTATGAAAAAGTTTCAATTTCATAATTTTTTATTTTTTTTTTAAGTTGTTTTAAAAAAAAAGCAAAAAAAAAAAGAAAAAAAAATCCGGACATTAGATCCGTCCAGGACGTCCTGGACCGGATCTTGTCCTATATATATATATATAGTCAAGATCAAGTCGTCATATCCCTTTATCTTACTCACTGCGTGCCTTTTCTTTTGCGGATTTGCTGATCGATACAATCGTCGTAAATACTTTTAGCGACGCTTATATGTTGTCCGTCATTAAAAGTATATATTTACTATTGTATGAAAAACCGCCGCTAAAAGTAAAAGTAAGTGAGTAAGATTAGGATATATGATCATGATCTCGATATATATATATATATATATATATATATATATATATATTTATATCCATCCACAATGAATCGATTACGCGGGAAGAACCTTTTTTTTTTGTGATTTTTTTTTTATAGTCAAAATTTTATAAGCCAAAAAAGGGTTGCTCCACGTTAAAACCTATTGCCATGTTATGAATAACCCCTATATATATATATATATATATATATATATATATATATATATACCCAACTTGTTTTTTTTAAAGAAAAACTCCTAAACGCACGTAGCTTTTAATAAATGAATATTATTTAAGGAAGAATGTTAGATAATGAGAATGCTCTTGATCCTTGCTATATATATATATATATATATATATATATATATATATATAGTCCGATCCACATCGGACTTCTTGACAGACCTAAATCTTGCGACCCCCAAAATTTTTTTTTTTTATACAACTAAAAAAATATTTAATATATTATGGAATTGAAATTTTTCATAATACAATGTTTTGGGCGTGATTTGAGTGCGTTATAACTAAACATGTATGTACGATGCATGCAGCGATTGTACTACCATTTTTCTAAGATAGGTATTCAAATCACCCCAAAATATTGTATTATGGAAAAATTTCGATTCATAAAATATTAAATATTTTTTTAGTTATTTTTTAAAAAAGCAAAAAAAAAAAAAATTGGAGTCCGCATTTTAGTCCTCGTCCGGAGTCCTGGACATATATATATATATATATATATATATATATATATATATATATATCATAGAAGTCTAAAAGAGCGGCAAAAATCAAACCAAAGACGAAACCGTAGTAGTCTTTGGTGTCTATAGTAATGATTCAGTCAATTCGTACCAAAGACTACATGACTATGGCGACGGATCGAATCGCGCCTTAAACACTAAAAAAACGGTTTGCCTTTGTTCATTCTTTAAGATTATTTTTAGAATTATAGATATATATATATATATATATATATATATATATATATATATATATATATATATATATAGGAAAATGGGTATCCATAGGTGCATAATTTTTTTTACATAGCCTCCAAAACAACATCATTTTGGAGATTTATTTAAAAAAAACACGACTTCTCTCTCTCCTCCCCAATCGTGCATCATCTCCCTAGTAGCATAAGGGTTTCATTGAAACAAAAAATCAAATGAGTCAAAGATAGTGGCCATATACTGATGATATACATACATACATATTTGGTTGATCTTCTTTATTAATTTCATACAAGTCCAAATCATTATTTATATCCTTCTCTCCTAACTGAACATCATTTTTTTGTTCAGAGAGATAGAGAGAGATGGGCACCCTTCCTCCAAGCTCCATAGCGATGCAGGAACGTGGAAAGGAGCAACATGTTTCTGAACCAAGCTATCATGATGATCACAAACAACTTGATGCTGGTGCTCTCTTTGTTCTTAAATCAAAAGGTAATTAATATATATATAATCGATCATGCATTATATAATTTCTTTTTATTTTAAATATTCTTCATCTTCTTACCACCTTTCTTCATCATTAATTATCATTATCATCTCCATCCTATTCTTTTTATTTTCCCAAAATTAATCTCCATCCTATTAATATATTAATATCGCTACAATTTTTAAATTTTTAATTTTTTGAAGTCGAAGACGACATATTAATTAAACTTAATTTAAATTGATGTGTGAATCTTAGTTGATACAATCATTATAATTGTATAGTATATAATAAAAATTACTAATCACAAAATTTATTTTATTCTAAATTTTTATGAATCATACTGATTTTAAAATTTAATTTGACATTGTTTTATCTCAAAAATTAAACTATATCTTTAATTTTGTAAAGACCAAGTATTCCTTTTAAGATTAATTGAGTACACGTGTGACCAACTTCATTTGTCGTGGTCTCCTCAAAAAAATGTTGGGATTCAATTTTTATTGCTAATATATATAGGCATACATACGCAGGATCATGGATACATTCTGGATATTACTTGACAACCTCAATAGTTGCACCTCCACTCTTGAGTCTTCCATTTGCTTTTGCCTCCCTCGGATGGATCGCCGGAGTTTTGTTCCTGCTCATCGGAGCAGCAATCACATTCTATTCCTATATGTTAACGCCAAGATCTTCTGACACGTCCCAATCACATAAAACGTCTTTATCCTGCAACGTAAACACAATAAACACTACAAGCTTGATTGCGGTTCCGTCGTGATAAATTTCGGCGTGAGAGTCGATATATGGGTTCATGAGGTTTATCGAAAAACGGAGCTATATCGCTTTAGTGTATTGAGATAAAGAAATAATAATAATAATTCTCTCGTGTGTATGTGATTCGAATGAAGAAGTGTATGAGAACGCACTCTTGGTGAAGACTTTCTCTGTAAGTTATACTCTCTTTGCACAATTATCATGCCACCCACTACTACTACGACACACCCCCTTTATCTGATGGGTCATGCCGACTGCATGTAGTTTATCCACTGCCTTTGGTCACTGTTACTACCGCCGACCGGTTATGATCCCATCCACATTAATGCATGGCAGGTTCTTTAGTCAACCGTCATGCTTTTTCATCATTACAAGTCAAAGATGTAGATATTAAAATGTCCAAAGGATTGATCCACTGACCCGACCCGGTCTTATAGGTTGAAATGAAAATAATATGATGACTGAGTTTAATGACTTTCATAGTTCAATAATAAAGGCCCAATAGAATAATTAAAAGAATAAGCCCAATACACCCAGCCCAAAGAGATAAAATATCATGACCCAACATTGCCCCCTAGTTTTTTGTTGAACAGAATGTTTAATAGAAAACTATAAATAGTCCATGATATTTTACTGAGAATCAATAATAACAAGATGTAATTAAAAACGTACCCATTTATCGCTCACGAAATGAGATGAAAGGAATTTAAAGGCCCAACTCAGAAAGGCCCTATCCATTAAATACCCGGACCCGAAACCGGACGCTTCCCATTCAAATTCCAAATTATTACTATCATTTAATGCACCCGTCTTGAACACCGTGTAACCGTCAGTATAAAAGGATAACTTTACCAAATTTGACAGTTTTACCTGTTCATTTGAAATTCGAGCGCCTTCTAAACTTTCTGATCTCTCTCTGCAAATTGTCACAAATGGCTTCCCACAATCCTGAACAGAGTTCCCCCATACTTGTAACACCCATCACAGTGGTTCCACCAAACCCTAATCCTCACGAGGGGACTTCAAGTACGAATCCCAAACAGAAAACCCAAAAAACCCCCTCCGAATACTACAGGAGTACGGAGCGATTCTCGCATGCCAACACTCCTTCTATCATAACTGAGGCTGAACTAAAGAGGGTTCGAACTCGGTTCCACATTCCGGATACCCATGCGGTCAGGGTACCCCGGTCTGGTGAAAAGATGTATCAACGGCCTGAAGGATGGACCACCGTCCCATGATTCTTATCGAGAAGGGGTTCGCTTCCCCTTCACATCTTTATAGTGACCCTCTTTGGGGTTCTTGGGTGTGGAATTTTCACAACTAGTGCCAAACTCCTACATCCACATTCTCGCCTTTGTGGCCTTACGCCATGAGTTGGGCGTCGAGCCTCCTCGGACTTCTTCTTCACCGCCTACAAGATAAGATAATCCAGGAGAGAGGGGTTCAAGGCCTCGGCAAAACATTCTCCAAGTCCGGAGAAAATTCGATGAACGTTATTGGTGAACACCCTTCGAGCAATAGGGGATGGCACGAGAAATGGTTTTTCGTCAAAGGCCCCGAGATTTCTTCTTTACATAACTGGCAAATCGACGAAAAAATATCTGCTGACTTTGGAGACGCTTTACAAGAACGAAAAGTGGAAATGATGGAGCTATTTGACAATTTCCCGAAGGAAGAGTGGAAATACGGACTCCTCTCGAAGCAAGCATGGTTATTCGACCATAAGTGTAAGTACCAGCTTATTTCATATATGTATATTTTTTGAAAATATTCTATGAAATATAATTTTAACATAGAATTGTTTGATTTGTATGCAAGATATCTTTGATCGAATCGAGCTCCTTAGAAATAAAGGAGTTCAAGATTTTTGTCTGGGAAGTCTTGGAGGCAATTGAGGCTACACCAACCGAAGCTACCCCCGAAGTAGATCCAACACCAGAAATTCATACGGATGAATTTCAAACAGAAGAAACAGAGGCCGAAGAGGTTCTCAAACCAGAAGAGACCCTTCATCCTCGACAAAAGAGGAGAGCTACCAGAAAACCCAGGTCAGCCTCTCTTGTAACTCCTCCCGAACCCACACCAGAACCAGAACCAACCCCTAGAACCATTCCTCGACCAGGCGGTTTACTTGATCGTCCTGATCGAAGGAATATACTTAGGATCAAAAAATTAAAAACAAAAATAACCCCTCTAACCGCCGAAGAGCTCAGGGTTCCTAAGTCTTCGGTCATTCCACCCTTCGTGCCCCCTGTAGAAATACAGATTGAAGAGGACGGTGACCAGGACGAAGGGATTCCGACGCTATCTAGGAAGAGGAAACGTACTCCTGATAGCCATCCGAGTTCCGCCTCTGCTTCATCACCGAAAGGACCCACTCCCAATAAATCTCCCATAATTGAAACTATACATGCAGACCCTACACCTCCCGAATGTACCTCTATTCCACTCCCCGAAAGACCGAGACCTCTCCTCGAACGACCCTTGGTCCATCAGTCGAGTTACCATCTTGAGGTCAGGGATCCTGTCGACCGCGGGCCCAGGTTCAACGCCAACTTCCCTTTGACCTCTTCGGAGCTTTCGTTCGGCACACTGACGACCACCGGTTCAGTGATCATACGGACGGAAATCTTCTTGACGAGGGGATGAGTTATTTGGCCAAGGTAAATAACGATCTTTTCTTCCTCTATATCTCTGCTTCCTTTGAATATTTGGACATTTGACTTGAATATTTTGAAAATATGCAGTTAATCGTCGTCTTGACGATCAAGCGTCCGAGACACATAAATGGAGAGGCCGAGAAGATTTCATGCGACAAGAGATAAATATGTTTGAAATCGACCTTGGACCGAGAAAGAGCCGTACCGAAAAGATGCTTTTCATACCATCAACTATCTCCCAGATAGAATTAGATCGGGCAAGATGGATTTGAAGACATCCGATGACGAATTAAAGCCCACGAGGGGCCGGGTTGGGTCAAGCGTCCGGCCGACCAACAAACTCGACTAACTCGAATCTTTGGTTGGTTGAAGAAAACTTACTCTCAAGGCAAAAAATGAGGAGTTTTCTTCACCAATCGGGCCTAGTCCTACAACTTGGTGAGGCCGAGACGAAGATTCAAGACGAAACCCAAGGCATAAGGCCAAACGTCCACAAGCTCCACCATAAGATAAAAGATCTTGAGGGACGAGGCCCCGCTTACGATCAAGATCTCCTAAGCGATTCAAAGTGACTATGAGTGGACTCCTGACGAAACTCAATGTTGAGATCATGAAGGTATACTCGGAGGGGTGATGAGGATTGCCGAGAGCGAGGAAAAGAAAAGCTATCTACCGCTTCAAATTGGTCCCGGCATTGCTTTCACTCCAGATGATGAAGCCGGTGCTCTAATATCTATCATGTTTTTGTTCTATGTAAATATTTAACTACTTTAAGCTTTTCATGTTCATGTAATTAATTTATGATTGACTTAAATGAACGAGCATTTTATGTTATTGATAAATCTTTAACTGTCTTGATTATGACTTCTGTTCTGATCAGCTTCTTGTTAATAATTTAGTATTAATGAGCTGGACTAATGAATTAGATATGACATATAACAGTTAACTTATGCAATGAAGTGAATTGAATTTTACGGACAGGATTCAACTTAACCGAATTGAATAAACTGAACTCAACACTTAAACAAAATGAAGTAATGTACACTCATCGGTACCGAAGAGTGAGATCAGTCATGTGTGAGGTAAATTTGGCTAACAAATATATAGGGACCAAGATATAAGGATCAATAGTGTCCATTGACTTACCACCCTGATAAGATCAATATGGGATCAAAAGGACTGGGCTACCATCGAATGGCCAATGAGTCCTACCATTCCTCCTTACACCATAGTGACCTTCTTCTGACCAATAAATGACCATCGACTTACCACCCCGATAAGATCAATATAGGATCAAAAGGACTGGGGCTACCATCGAATGGCCAAATGAGTCCTACCATTCCTCCTTACACCATAGTGACCTTCTGGACCAATAAATGACCATCGACTTACCACCGATAAGATCAATATAGAATCAAAAGGACTGGGCTACCATCGAATGGCCAGCGAGTCCTACCATTCCTCCTTACACCATAGTGACCTTCGGACCAATAGTGACCATTGACTTACCACCCTGATAAGATCAATATAGGATCAAAAGGACCTGGGGCTACCATCGAATGGCCAGCGAGTCCTACCATTCCTCCTTACACCATAGTGACCTTCTAATTAATAGACCAGGACGGTGACAAATTAAGGAAAAGTGACCTTTATTAATATCAAACAATCGTATACGATTCGATAAACCGACTTAATCTTTATTGAAAATATTTCCGCTTTCTTTGCCAAGATGCCAAGTATTCTTGATCTCGAACCATCGAGTGTCTTTAATGATAAGTACTGGCTTTGGTACTTCAATCACCTCATATGGCCCTTCCCAATTCGGCATTAGCTTTCCCTGTTTTGAGGCGTAGGTTTTGGCTTCTCTAACGTAAGTCTCCCACTTCAATCTACGGTTTGACTCCTTTGTTGTAATGTTTGGCCACCCTTCTTTGATAAGCGTTGTTCAATTTGATCAAAGCTTCCTCTCGACTTCATCTAGCAGTCCAGTTAACTTTCACCCCTTCGTCGTTGTAAATTTCTTTAAATTGAGTTACCAAGACTTGAGATCCGATTTCGATCGGGACTAAGGCATCGATTACCATAGGCAATCGGAGGGCGAATCCCCGTAGTAGTCCTTGGTGTAGTTCGGTATGCCCACAAAGACGCTCAAAGAATTCTTCCGGCCATCTTCCTTAGCTTCATCCAACTCACGCTTGATTCCGCTCAACAAATCATCCGTTGGTCACCTCGACTTGCCCATTCGACCGTGGATGAGCCACGAAGTCTTCTTGTCTTTGAATCCCCAAATCGTTCAAAAAATTCTTCAAATTTTGAACCCACGAAATAAAGCCATTGTCCGATATCAATACCTTAGGTGTGACGCCCCCAAAATAGGTATACACAACACCCATTCTCGAAATCGCCAAATACATGGTACAAGAAGCAAACTACAACTTCAATAATACAAATGTCGTGTGTGAAATACGACAATATATAATGTGAGTTTAAATATAATATTGTCTTCAGATAATATCCACACGCAAATAAATCCCCATCATAATTATTGATTCATTATTTTACAAAATGGTGAGGACTACTAAACAACTCTCTAGAACCTTCATTCCATACCCCGACTAAGACTTTCGCTACATTCTCGCCTCCCGAGAAGAAAAATGGAACAACAAGGAAAAGGGTGAGCTCAACTAGCCCAAGAAAAGAATATTATGACTAAGATAATATACAACAAATTATCGTTAGTCTTCAACAGGAAAAAATCGATAGAATACAATAGACAACAAGTTTCGGATCAATATTCGCAATGGAAATAATAATTCATAGTAAGAGTTACGTAGAAATGAAATCTACTATAATCTATGAATTTAATACCCATCATCAATATTTTATCCTCGTAACATCAATCAATATACATCTCGAATCAAATATTCATCTTTGCACTACAGCCAAAGATATTCATCGATTAGTCATGTTCATTTAAACACTGCTCATCTTTTGCTACACTGTGCCAAAGATATTAATCAATCGGTCATGTTCATCTCAACACCTATTCATCTTTGCACTACAGGCCAAAGATATTCTTCAGAAATCATTCATCTTTGCACTACAGGCCAAAGATATTCAATAATATCATCATTTAAGACTGAGGATGATGAAAAATATTTTTAAAGAAACGAATCCAGTGAAACAAAATGACAAGGATTAAGGATTAAGGATTCGTACTTGGTTTTATCCACGCCCAAAAATACCTCAAAAATAATCATAGTGGTGTAAAATTCAAGAATGATCAAAACATGGATACAATCAGAGTTAGTATCCGTATAGATATTTTGACAAAAAGAAAAAATTTTATTTTTCTATGAATAAGGTCAGATATCGTGAATAAAGGCCGATACGTGAATAAGAACTCTCGACACCAAAAGATAGAAATTCCACAAAAACATCTTCACGCTTCATGAATAGTACTCGTGAATAAGAACTCGTGAATAAGAACTCATGAATAATAAGAATCGTGAATAAGAACTCATGAATAAGAACCCATGAATAGTAACCCCGACATGAAAAAGTTCCAAATTTGATAAAACTTCAGATCAACATTTCAAAGATAATGATATTGAAGAAATAATATCACTACTGAAAAAATAATATCCCTTACCTCGAAAAAGATCAAGACTTAAATTTGAAACACCTGATATAAAGCATGACTTGGACTTGCACCAGATAGCAATACTCAAAGTATACTCAAAATACTCACAAGAATACGCTCGATAGTATAGAGAGAGAAAACTTCAGCTTTACGGTGTGATTTTCAATTCTAACCCAAGACCCTATTTATAGAAAATTGCTTTAGAACACCAAAGCGTAAAATTTAATAAATTAATAATATAATTATATTATTTTCTACACATGTCTAGAATCTGATTTCAGCCATCAAACACATGCCACCTTCTAGAAAAAATAATAAAAAAACGTTTTTCATAAAATAAATAATTAAAACTTACAAAAATTAATTATTTTGAGCTTTAAACTTCAATAATTCATAATAAATAGCCCTTTCATCAGAAAATTCGAATCTCATGAGTTTTTATAGAAAATTCAATTCTCTACAACTTTGCAGAAGAAAAGTTTTTCCAAATTCCAAATAGAAATTGACCGAAATCCACAAACGGGCGATTTTACAAAGCTATAATCAAATTTCAATTAATAAATGGGGTCCACCGACATATTTAACATGTTTTAAACATTTATTGCAACAAAAATACTCTTCCTCCTCAGATACTCATATATCCCACATTCGTTGTAAAAATATCACCATTAATATATTATTAAAATAATATATTTAAATGAATTATTTTATCGTAAAAAGATAAAATATTAATTTTCAACAATTGTCATTTTAAAATTTTCTCCATCTATATCCACATAAAATCAATATTTTCCTCATCATATAAATCAATAATTAATTATTCACAAATAATATTACGTAATCACAATATCGACAACCAAAGTAGCCTCAGAAAGAGGGGCTTTCCAATAAGAATTTCTTCTCTACTGCCGCAATTAGGTGACCAAACCTCTCCTTAGATGTAACTTTCTAGACATTGCCAATAATGTTATCTAATAATATTATTCGGATAATATGAATTATTGCTTCGATAATGAAAGATACTGTAATGACAATTATCAAACAACAAAGAATATAAAATATCAACGCAAAGAATTATTAACTCAATAAAAATATCTTTGAGAATTAATTCGTAACCATTATCGAGTAGTGCCTTCACGTAAGAATCAATAATTGGTGCAATACCAAGTGCTACTGCTCAACAACGCCAGACATTAGTGTGTTTTAAACCACCGGTATTCCAACAAGATTAATCTGTAGAATAACTACGCCATTATTTAAAAAAAACTTATATTTGTCGCTTTTCTTCATCCAATCACTTTTCACATGGGCCCACACATGGTCACATTGCATGCATTTAATATTCCCCGACAAAGCACGAATATTCCACGACCAAACGAATATTCCCGAATTTATAATGAATATTTTATAACCACTCATTAATTTGAAATATTTGCATATTTAACCCTTAACTATCCACATTAATCAAATCAACCCTTACTATTTCAAAATAATAAATAAAGGAAATTCCTTTTTATTTAAAAATTTCGGGTCTTACAACCTCCCTCCTTATGAAATTTCGTCCTCGAATCGACGACGTCGCACTGGTATTTTGAAAAGGTGAGGATACCTCGCTTTCATTTCCGCTTTCCAACTCCTGTGTCATTTCCTCTATAAAGATGATTCCTCCACAAAAACTTTAACTTGTGGTATAACCTTTCACAGCGTAGGACATGCTCCTTCCTATCCAAAATCTTGACAGTACCTCCTCATACGTTAAGTCTTCTACTATCTCATCCTGGTTCTAACTCAATAACGTGGTTCGGGTCTTTCACATATTTATTTAAGTACGATATGTGAAACACATTATGAACACGAGACATACTTTTAGGTAACGCAAGTCTATAAGCTACATTTTCTACTCGGTCAAGAATTTGAAATGGACCGATAAATCGTGGATCGAGCTTTCCTCTCTTCCCAAATCTTGTAACTCCTTTCCATGGAGAACTCTCGCAACAATACACGATCCCCACATTAAATTCCACGCCCTTTCGATGAAGATCCGCATAACTCTTTTGTCGATCTTGTGCCGCTTGTATTGTATACGTTGTCGAATCATTTGGATCTTTTCGGTGAGTCATACGTATTAACTCCTGGTCCCAACAATGTTGCTTCACCCACCTCATCCCAACATATCGAGAACGACATTTTCGTCCCATATAATGCTTCAATGGAACCATGCCTATATTTGTTTAATAACTATTGTTGTATGAGGATTCCACCAATGGCAAGTACTTATCCCAACTTCCTTTGAAATCTAGGACACGAGTTTTAATATATCTTCAAGAGTTTGAGTAGTCCTTTCTCGATTGCCAATCCGCTTCGAGGATGGTATGCCAAACCTCAATCGTAAATTCGCGCCCATAGCTTTCTACAAACTAACCCAAAATCATGAAGTGAATCTTGGGTCACGATCTAAAACTATGGATACCGGCATGCCATGCAATCTCACAATCTCATTTACGTATATACGAGAAAGACGTTCAAGGAATAAGTCTCTCGTTTCGGTAGAAATGAGCGAGACTTGGTTAATCTATCAACAATAACCCAAATAGCATTGATGCCTTGAGAAACCGTAGGAAGACCCGTAATCGAAATCCATAGTAATGTGTTCCCACTTCCATTCCTAATCTCAAGTGGTTGCAACGGACCCTTAGGTACAAGATGCTCCGCCTTTACACGCCAAGTGTTAAACACATCGAGATAAACTTTGCAATCTCTCTCTCATATTGCTCCACCAAAATGTATGTTGAAGATCATAATACATTTTGGTACTCCCAAGATGGATTGCAATGGCGGCGTAGTGCCTCCATCATAATCTTGTACTTCAAATCGAGTCGTTAGGAACACAAAGTCTAGAGTGGACTCAAGTATCAATTCATCGCCCTAATAGCTCCTTCTTGTACTTTCTTCTTCATACGCATCAACTCCGGCCTGGTGGCTCGAGCAACCTTAACTTTTTCTATTAAAGTTGGCTCTGCGATACTTGACATCATCGCACTCGTTCTCAAGATATAATCTTCTACTCACCGCGTCGGCCTACCACGCTCGCTTTTCCAGGATGGCACGATCGTAATATGTCTTTAAAATGAGTCTCCTCTTGAGTTCTTCAAGCTCTTCCCACATTCCTTGCTCCATTCGAATTTTGTATCTCTACGAAGTCACCATAAGTATGGAATAGCAATTCGAGAATATCCTTCAACGAATCTCCGATAATAACCAACTAAGCTTCAAAGCTACGCCTTTTCGATAATCGACTTAGGTTGCTCTCAATCGCGACTCATATCCCAATCTTGGATAAAGACGTCACAATGACACCTATCGCTTTTATCGCATCTAATATGACGCCCCTACAGAGAGTTCTCGCTTAGTGAATTCCACAAAGGAAGTCACAAAATAAAGGCTCAGTACCAAATTTATAGTTGAATTTTAACTCCTCAAGTTCAATAGAGCC
Source organism: Panax quinquefolius (assembly GCA_020205615.1). Classification (NCBI taxonomy): domain Eukaryota; kingdom Viridiplantae; phylum Streptophyta; class Magnoliopsida; order Apiales; family Araliaceae; genus Panax; species Panax quinquefolius. Next base: position 17,950,097 of record CM035162.1, on the reverse strand, counting down.
ATTCGATATGAGATTTTAGAAATGAGTTTTGTACCGGGTTCAAAGTCGATACAAAATTTAATATCGTGCTTTGGAGTAAGCCAAGAAATTCTTCAGAAATACGTCAGAAAAATCAATAACAACAGAATATTATTCAAATCGACGTGTCTTTATTCAAATCCATAACACGGACTAAGAAAACTTGACATCCGTAATAAAACGAATGACTTCATGGCTTGATATGAAAATGTTTGACTACAATGGTTTGATTGCTTGAATTCGAATAACAAAGTTGCTTAGGAATATGAAAACTAACAACCTTACAAAAGTAATCAATTTGGCATGATGAGTAGTTAACCTTAAAATCACATCAAAAGCAAATATCTCTATAGAAATAAGGTTAACAGTGTAATGTGATAGTGCCAACTCGAATCAAACAAGATTTATAAACAATGGATGTGATGAAAGTTTCTCCTAACGGAGTTTCCACAGATAGGTCAAAGTCTAATTTCTCCTGAGTCAAGTTTAAACGCTGAGCACACAGCAGAGAGATAAATGAATGGGTAACAACCGTATCAAGTAAGGTATAAACTTCAAGAAGAATTTATAAATAACTTACCCGATCACCTCGTTTGGGTTCCTCGCATTATGACCAAATACAACAAACGCCTTCCAAGAATCGTTGACTTTGACTTTTTCGGGACGATTTTTTGAGTCACCGCCCTCATTGAACTAGGTTTCATTCTTTCGCATAATCTCGAGCGATATGTCCTTCCTTTCCACAATTATAGCATACCTTGAACTGCTGTGGGCGCTTTGACCGATATGTCCTCTTTTCCGCATTTGTAGCATATGACGGGGTGGTCGTTTCTCTCCCTTAAAACTAGTTACTCATCAAGGCCGACGCCTTCACACGGTCGTTGTTGAATCTCCTCTTTTAAAATCTCCTCCCGACTCGCTTCTTCTATTTTCATGGCCACGATTACCACCAGAGTGGTTACCGCCTTTGTCCGTATTCTCCTTTCTCCGCCGGGTTATCGTTATTCGATGATCGCTATCTTCTAGATGATCCTCGGTTATGGTCCCTCGATTGAACGTACTTCGTTATCTCGCTTCTAACAACCGAGCCCCGCTGACAACATCCGAATAGAGAGAAAATTTATGAGAAATGAGATATCGACGCTTGTCGCTTTCAAACCTCTCGAAACATCCGCGTCATATACGCTCCTCATTCTCCACCAAATGAGGTGCAAACTGGATAACTCCGCGAACTTCGCCAGATTTGGACACCGCCATGTTATTCTCGCTTCTAGTCTAATAAACTCCACTTCCTTCATACGATTTAATACTTTCGTGGAAGTACTTGTCATTGAACTATTTCTCAAACGCTCTCCCACGACATCTTGAAAATTGGATGGGTACGCTTCACGATTCCCACCAAGAATCGCTTCGCCACTTTAACATAAAGGTGGCGAATGGAACTTTCTGTTCTCTCCGCATCCCAAGACATCGAATATCTTGGTAATTTGTTTGACCCACGCCTCCGCCTTTTTAATCGGATCCGGCTTTCCCCGCACTTGCGTGGTCCTAACTCTTTGAATCGCTTGGTTGTGACCACCCGTGAATTGCTATCATTTCCTCCTCAGTATTTTGAACACGAGTCTCCTCGTCTGCGATTTTTGCATGAATCGCAAAAAAAGCTTCAAACATCCCTCGCTTCATCATCTCGCCAGCGTTGGTGTTGTTCACAGGAGGAAACATTGCCACTGTTGCGTTCTCCTCGTTGGTAAAAGTACAGAGACATCTCCACGGTCTCATTTACTCCATCATTAATATTCTCAAATGACATTCTCAAATATCATCATAAAACAAGGGTTAATTAAGGAAATCAATATATCACATAATATCCCTATATACTAACTAACTAACAAATAAGCTTAGGTAGGACACACTAACGAAGGATTTACTCGCCTCTCCCTCCTAGTTCTATTCCCCGATCTCCGCCAGAGATCATATCCCTAAGCTCGATATTAACCGTGACGCCCCCAAAATAGTATATACACACACCCATTCTCGAGTCGCCAAATACATGGTACAAGAAGCAAACTACAACTTCAATAATACAAATGTCGTGTGAAATACGACAATATATAATTTAATGAGTTTAAATATAATATTATCTTCTGCACAATATCCACACGCAAATAAATCCCCATCATAATTATTGATTCATTATTTTACAAAAATGGTGAGGACTACTAAACAACTCTCTCTGTAACCTTCATTCCATACCCCGACTAAGACTGCTACATTCTCGCCTCCCGAGAAGAAAAATGGAACAACAAGGAAAAGGGTGAGCTCAACTAGCCCAAGAAAGAATATTATGACTAAGATAATATACAACAAATTATCGTTAGTCTTCAACAGGAAAAAATCGATAGAATACAATAGTATAACAAGTTTCGGATCAATATTCGCAATGAAATAATAATTCATAGTAAGAGTTACGTAGAGAATGAAATCTACTATAATCTATGAATTTAATAAATCCATCATCAATATTTTATCCTCAGTAACATCAATCAATATACATCCGAATCAAATATTCATCTTTGCACTACAGTGCCAAAGATATTCATCACCGGTTAATCATGTTCATTTAAACACTGCTCATCTTTGCACTACAGTGCCAAAGATATTAATCAATCGGTCATGTTCATCTCAACACTGCTCATCTTTGCACTACAGCCAAAGATATTCTTCAGAAATCATTCATCTTTTGCACTACAGTGCCAAAGATATTCAATAATATCATCATTTAAGATCGAGGATGATGAAAATATTTTTAAAGAAACGAATCCAAAGAAACAAAATGACAAGGATTAAGGATTAAGGATTCAGTACTTGGTTTTATCCACGCCCAAAAATACCTCAAAAATAATCATAGTGGTGTAAAATTCAAGAATGATCAAAACATGGATACAATCGTAGTTAGTATCCGAATAGATATTTTGACACAAAAAGAAGAAATTTTATTTTTCTATGAATAAAGTCTTGATATCGTGAATAAGGTCAGATATCGTGAATAAGTACAGTATACGTGAATAAGTAACTCTCGACACCAAAAGATAGAAATTCCACAAAAACATCTTCACGCTTACATGAATAGTACTTTGAATAAGAATCGCTTTAATAAATAGTATCATGAATAAAGAACTCGTGAATAAGAACTCATGAATAAGAACCCATGAATAGTAACCCCGACATGAAAAAGTTCCAAATTTGATAAAACTTGGATCAACATTTCAAAGATAATGATATTGAAGAAATAATATCACTACGAAAAAATAATATCCCTTACCTCGAAAAGATCAAGATTTACTAAATTTAAACACCTGGATATAAAGCATGACTTGGACTCAGCACCAGATAGCAATACTCAAAGTATACTCAAAATACTCACAAGAATACGCCGATAGTATAGAGAGAAAACTTCAGCTTTAAAAGTGATTTTTTCAATTCTAACCCAAGACCCTATTTATAGAAATTGCTTGAAACACCAAAAAAGTTAGTAAAATTTAATAAATTAATAATATAATTATATTATTTTCTACACATGTCTAGAATCTGATTTCAGCCATCAAACACATGCCACCTTCTAGAAAAAATAATAAAAAATGTTTTTCATAAAATAAATAATTAAAACTTACAAAAATTAATTATTTTGAGCTTCGTAACTTCAATAATTCATAATAAATAGCCCTTTCATCAGAAAATTCGAATCTCATGAGTTTTTATAGGAAATTCAATTCTCTACAACTTTGCAGAAGAAAGTTTTCCAAATTCCAAATAGAAATTGACCAAATCCACAAACGGGCGATTTTACAGTATATAATCAAATTTCTACCAATAAATGGGGTCCACCGACATGTTTAACATGTTTTAAACATTTATTGCAACAAAAATACTCTTCCTCCTCATATACTCATATATCCCACATTCGTTGTAAAAAATATCACCAATTAATATATTATTAAAATAATATATTTAAAACGAATTATTTTATCGTAAAAGATAAAATATTAATTTTTAACAATTATCATTTTAAAAATTTTCTCCATCTATATCCACATAAAATCAATATTTTCCTCATCATATAAATCAATAATTAATTATTCACAAATAATATTACGTAATCACAATATTGACAACCGTGCAGCTTCCTGTGAAAGAGGGCTTTCCAATAAGAATTTCTTCTTCATCTGGCAAGCAATTAGGTGACCAAACCTCTCCTTAGATGTAACTTTCTAGACATTGCCAATAATGTTATCTAATAATATTATTCTTGATAATATGAATTATTGCTTCGATAATGAAAGATACTTGTGTAATGACAATTATCAAACAACAAAGAATATAAAATATCAACGCAAAGAATTATTAACTCAATAAAATATCGAATAAAGAATTACTCAGAACCATTATTGAGTAGTGCCTTCTTACGTAAGAATCAATAATTGGTACAATACCAAGTGCTACTGCTCAACAACGCCAGATTAGTGTGTTTTAACCAACGGGTATTCCAACAAAGATAATCTGTGAATAACTACGCCTGCTATTTAAAAACAACTTATATTTGTCGCTTTCTTCATCCAATCACTTTTCGTTATGGGGCCCACACATGGTTAGCTAAATCAGCATTTAATATTCCCCGACAAAGAGACGAATATTCCACGACCAAAACGAATATTCCCCACGATAATGAATATTTTATAACCACTTGCTTAATTTGAAATATTTGCATATTTAACCCTTAACTATCCACATTAATCAAATCAACCCTTACTATTTCAAAATAATAAATAAAGGAAATTCCTTTTTATTTAAAAATTTCGGTCTTACATTAGGGATCCCGGTTTAAACACCACAACTCACTTTATAAACTTTAGGCACTCTTGTTAAGTTATCGTCAAGTGGTTTTGCCTCTACCCACTTAGTCATATAATCAATAAAGAATTATGATGAAGCTAACTCGACCTTTAGCTTTAGGTAATCTGGTCCCCAATATATCCACCCCAGACAAATGGGGGTATAGGAGATAGAATCGAGTATAACTCTTCCGGTGGCTGATGTGGGACCGGACTATTGAGCTGGCATTTTTCACATTTCTTGACGTACTCTGTAGCTTCTTTGAAAATTGTCGGCCAATAGTAACCTTGTCGAAGTACTTTATGTGCCAAAGACTTGGCAGCCATATGATCACCGCAAATCCCTTCATGAACTTCCCAAGAAGCGTACTCACCTTCTGACGAAACCAAACATTTCAACAATGGTGAGGAAAATGCCAATCGATAGAGATCCCCATCAATAAGACTAAAATTAGTGCTCTTGTATTTAATCTTCTTTGCCAACATTTGATCCGGAAGGAAGGACGCCATCTCGCCAAATACTGATGTAGGGGTCATCCAACGATTCGCTCGCCGATACACATCAACGCTTACGTCTTTGAACACTTGTCACCGCAAAATTTCCAAATATACCGATCCGTGAAAAACATCTGCATCTGTAGTGGCCAGCTTGGACAATGCATCGGCAGTTGAGTTGTCATTACGCTCTATACTCAAAACTCATATGGCGAAAAAATTGAAGTTGGTCTCTTAATTCCGCCAGATATTTGATCATTCGGGTTCCACGAGCTTCAGTAATCTCCACAACTATTTAACGACCAACCGAGAATCACTATAGATAATCAATCGTTGGACTTCGAGACTCTTTGCCAATCGGACACTTAACTAACACCGCTTCGTACTTCAAATTTCATTGTTCGTTGCTTTAAAACCGAATCTGATAGCCTGTTGGACCTTGAATCCCTCTGGACTTATTAAAATAATTCCTGCTCCACTAATCAATCCATCGTAGAGATCCATCTGCATCTGACGTCCCACGCCTTGACGACCGCCAAGAACGCCATCGCTTTCGATCGGAAGATTCACCGGTAACTCGCGCGATCGCTTTGGTGAACGAGCATTCTACCATAAAGTCAGCCAGGGCTTGGCCTTTGATGGCAGTTCGGGGATGATACTCGATAAAAAATTGTGATAACTCCATAGTCCATGCTGCTAGTCTGCCCGAGACCTCTGGCTTGCCCATCACCTTCTTCTTCAATGGTCGATCGTCGTATTAGCGACCAGAGTCGACCTTGAAAATACTGCCGAAGCTTTCTACTGGCAATTATTAAAGCAAAGGCAAATTTCTCAATGTTTGGATACCTGGTTTCAGCATCTCGCAGGACGTGGCTGACGTAATAGACCGGATGCTGCCTCCCACTGATCTCCCGAACCAACACTGCTCCGACTGCTAAGGAACTTGCCGCAAGGTACAAATATAAAGTCTCCGCTGGGACAGGCTTTACCAATAAAGGAGCCGAAGACAGATACGTCTTTATACCTTGGAAAGCATCTTCACACTCCGAAGTCCACTGGAACGTCTTCGCATTCTTCGGTCCCTTCAATGTGTCAAAGAAAGGAAGACATCTCTCTGCAGATTTGGCGACGAACCTCCTCAAAGCCGCAATCCTACCAGTCAGACGCTGAACGTCCTTGAATGACTGAGGAGTCTTCATGTCAAGGATGGCCTGGATCTTCTCCGGATTGGCCTCGATGCCCCTCTGACTGACCAGATAACCCAGAAACTTTCCTACACCAAGTAGAAAGTACATTTAAGTCAAGGTTAAGCCTTAGTTGACGATAACGAATAGTTTGAAAGCACTCTCCGGATCGTCCAAATGCTTACGAACTTGCATACTCTTCACGATCATGTCATCTACATAAACCTCCATGTTCCTCCTCTCGGTTACTTTATCGAAGATGAAGTTCATCATCCTTTGGTAGGTTGCTCCAGCATTAATGAGGCCAAAAGTCATTTTTTTGTATGCATACACCGAACGGTGCGTAATAAACTCTGTCTTTGGAATGTCTTCTTTGCACATGGATATTTGATGATAACCTGAAAAAGCATCCATAAAACTTAGTAATGCATACCCCGAAGTGGCATCGATGAGCTGATCGATATGGGGTAGAGGATAAAAATCCTTCGGACAAGCTTTGTTGAGGTCGGTGTAGTCGATGCAAACCCGCCACTTTCCATTATGCTTCTGCACCAATACTACATTTGCTATCCATTCTGGGTAATCAATCTCGTATATAAAGTCAGCATTTAGCAATTTCGCAACCTCATCATCAATGATCTTCTGACGCTCTCGAGCAAATATCCGCCTCTTCTGACGAACTGGCTTCTTCGAAGGATCTATCTCCGCTTATGCTCAAAGAATCTTTTGGCTAACTCTGCATGTCTTGTGGTTCCCATGCAAAATATCAACATAACATCGTAAGAGTTCCATAAGATTTGTTCAAAGAGGTTACGGTAGACTGAACCAATCCTCACCGCTTGTCCAAATTTTCCGATTACTAACTCAATCTCCTCCGTCCCTCCAAATGGTATTACCAAGGTTTCTAAGTCGCTTTCGGTGAAGGCTCGATCTCAATTGCCATAGTCTTTTTCACATTTACTAACCCCCATTCCGGATGAAATAACAGCATTCCGATAACATCGCCGGGCCAGGTCTAAATCACCCATCACCTCTCCTACTCCATGCGCTGTGGGGAATTTGATTTTGAAATGTGGGATGGAAGTCACAGCTTGAAGAGCTGTCAACGTAGGTCTTCCCAGAATGGCGTTGTAGGCCGAATCCACATGCACAACATAAAATTTACAGGTTATCTCTACCTGCTGAGGGGCCGTACCGAAGATAACCGGGAGTTCAATAGTGCCTGCCACTTTGACTGGGTCGTTGCCGAAACCATATAGAGGAGCCTCCTGTCCAACCTCCATTTTGTGCCCATCGAGATGCATCCTCTGAAAAGCATGGGCATAAAGAATGTCCACCGAAGATCCATTATCTATCATCATGCGTTTTACATCCATCGAGCCTATCTGCTACTTGTGATCACCAGTGCCCCTTCATGCGGTTCGATGGGCTCCGAAGGATAATCCGCATCCGTAAATGATATAACGGTTCCTGGAAAAGGCCTGTCAATCTTCAAAGTAGCATCTGTCACTGACATGACCGAATCAAGATAAGACCTTCTCTTCTTCCCTACTAACTTCCCAACAGACCCACCAGTTATTACATCAACGACTTGCCTTGGCGGTGGTATGGGAGCATTTCGAGTGGGTGGTACTTGAACCGTTTGAACGGTACGATTGACAACCTGCTGACCCTGACGGTCCTTTTCAGCCACATATTGAATCAGCAAGCCGCTTTTAATCTTGCTCTCCACAAAATCCTTTAGATTACAACACTCATTAGTGTCATGACCAGCAGCTTGATGATAACCACAGTATTTACGAGGGTTGCCGTGTCCCGTTTTGTAATTATCACGAGGTGGCTCAAAGAAAGGGCTGGTTTCGATTTGATCCAAAATTATCGACCTTTCTGGTATTCAATTGGGTGTGACCTTATTAACCTTCGGGGTAGAAATAGGTGTCTGATCACGCTTTGTCTCCACGAAGTTCTTGTTTCTTCTTGAACTACCTTCTGCCCCTTGGTTGTACCCTCTCACTCTTCTCTGATCAATATCAGTCTTGGGAATGTCTACCTCCTTTAATTGGCTCAAAGAAAGATTTTTCAGACTATTCATAGCCTCTTCTACAACAATATAGCCCTCTCTTGTCGAAGGCTTCGCTAGGCTTTTCGGATGGTGAAACATCAACTTCTTTACCAATTTCTGATTTAACCAGATCTAGCCCATTCGAACAACCCAACACTTGAGATCATTAAGATCGGATACCGTCCGAATAGCTTCCTAAACCTCTTTACATATTGGCTAAAGATTCATTGGTGAACTGCCGGACTGTCTTCAAAGAGCACAGAAGCTTTCCCTTCTTCCGGTTGCTTCAAAAACGTGCATGGAACTTATCACAAAGTTCGGGTCCACGAGGAAATAGAATCCGATGGTAAAGTCCCCATCCACCGTCTGCGCCTTTTCTCAAAGTAGTGACAAAAGTGTGACACTTGGCAAGATCGGTGAAGTCATAGTAATCCATTAATGGCCAAACGCCTGACTATGGTCAAAAGGATCTCCGGTCCCATCATAGCTTTCCATACGAGGCAACTTTTTGGTAATATCCGCTTCTCCTTGAGAATATCGGAGGAAAAAGGGGCGCCTTCTTTCCGTAAGTGTCCTTCACCGCTTGGACCTCGGCCCAATTGTTTTGAGTTCTTTCAACTCCTTACTGTAAAAAATCAACACCTTCGGGTTGTGATGAGATCTCCTTCTCCCGGGCGACGTTAGGCCTTGGAATGGATCGACCTTTCCCGCCGATCCCACCGCTTTGCGGGGACTTCTTGATTTACTATGCATAATCTCCTCCTCACGATGAGAACGGTTGTGACGGTATTCTCCCTTTCTGATTTCTCGCACAATTTCTCTCGACCATTGTTTTCGCTTTCATCGTCGCGATGAATTGATCCCACGACCATGTCGCTTGCCTTTTTTCGAGGTAGGAGGCGTTCTACTCTCGATCTCCTCCTCTCATGCGAGAATGATCTCGGACATATCGCATAGAATGTTCCGCTCCTTGCCTTCCGCGGGGTATCTCCTTATGCCTATTCCGTCTTTCTAAATGAATATGGCTAGATGCTTCGTCCTCAACTCATTTACACCAAGCATCCGTTTCGGCTATATCTTCCCTTTGTTTTAACAGAACCTCCAAAGCCTTATCTCGCTTCGTCCGCCATCCTCGCCAACTTGGTAGCTCTATCTTCTCTTGACCACTTGGCGATGAGTCCCGGTGGAGAACCTTCTACCCGCTTCTCGATCAAGATCACGCCTTATTAGCGTTGAAAACCAACTTCCGTCTGCTCCACCACGGATCTTCTGGACGAAGTTCTTCTCGAATCAGCTTAGAAGCCGTGCTTTTCGTGAGCACTTTTAGAAGGACCCAGCGGTCCTTTATCGAAATACGAGGCAATGATGAACTAATGACCATCGCCGCCTTTCCAAATGTACCATCTCTACTCCTCATCATCTTCCGAAGCAAATTTAAACAATTGTGATTGAAAAAGGACCCTCCTTCTAAATACCAATGTTAACGCCAAGATCTTCTCGACATCGTCCCAATCACATAAAACGTCTTTATCCTGCAGACGTAAACACAATAAACACCACAAGCTTGACGGTGGTTCACGGGGGATAGCTTCAGCGTGAGAGTCGATATATGGGTTCACAAGGTTTATCTAAAACGGAGGCTATATCGCTTAAGTGTATTTAGATAAAGAAATAATAATAATAATTCTCTCGTGTGTATGTGATTACGAATGAAGAAGTGTATGAGAACGTCATTCTTGGTGAAGACTTCCTTGCTAAGTTATACTCTCTTTGCTTAAATTATCGTACACCCACTACTACCGACACACCCCCCTTTATCTCGATGGGTCAAATGCCGATTGCATTTAGTTTATCCAACGCCTTTGGTCATCATATTATTACCGGCAAATAGCTTATGATCTCATCCACATTAATGCATGGCGTGTTCTTTAGTCAACCGTCATGCTTTTTCATCATTACTGAAGTCAAAGATGTAGATATTAAAATGTCCAAAGGATTGATCCATCGACCCGACCAATTTTATATAGGTTGAAATGAAAATAATATGATGATTGGTTTAATGACTTTCATGGATTCAATAATAAAGTAATACGATAAAATAATTAAAGAAATAATACGTCTGTGCAAAAGAAAAAAGATAAAAAATATCATGACCCAACACTATAATTTACTGTCGCTTGTCCTCGAGCACCACGCTCAATTAGGTCGCCGACATCTGAGGTTCCGCGACATGGCTAAGGACATCTTAGGTAACCTCATTTTCTCCTTCCTTTGATATATATTTATACTACTTTTTTTAATGTTTCAAAATTAGAAATATATTTATAGAAAAACGATTTTTAAGAATAAATTTATGTTTAAAAAATGTAATAACAAATTAGAAATATCATCTGATTTTATAGTCTTAAAATGAAAATATATCTCTAATTTTTCTAAAAATTGATTTTTTCACAAACAAAAGTTATTGTTTTATAAGATCCTCTCTCATGAATAGTAAATAGGCTCTACACTTATCACTTATGTGAGAGACCTTATGAAAATATAAAATTTTATTTGTGAAAATAATTTTTTTTAAATGGACTAGAAAGAAAAATGTATATCTCATTTTAGAATGAGTGTATATAAATATAATCATGAAATGAAAATCTGACACGAGTCACGTGACTTGCACGTTAGAATAATTAATGATATTGATAAGTGGGCCTACTTATGCGGAAGAGATGTGCCGATGTGTTATGCCTTGTATGTATGGCCAGTTGGCCACAAGTTAACTCATTAGTCACTGCTCACGTGCGACCCGAAATTAACTTATTCAATTAATGCATCAACTTCCCTTAAATAAATATTCCATTCATATGTGAGTTTATTTTATTAAATGTGAGTGTTTTTTAATTTCCAAAATAACAACTTTATATTTTGTAATACTATTAAATAATTTATAGCATTACTTATTAAATTAATTAAATAAATTCATGAGACTGTGTTTAATTATGTAAGGAAAGGAACATCTTTTTCAACCTTTAAAAAACCCACGGTCTATTTTGTTCCATGAAATAAGTTTATTTTTAGTATTAATGGTTTATACTGATATGATGTTATTTTTTTATTTTAGATATTTTATAATATAATTTATTAAAATAATGAATTAAAGATTAGAACACTTATAATATACAAAAAATTAAAATTTTAATACATGACATATAATTTAACTTACTATTTTATTAAAGTACTCATAATATAGATTATTGGTCCATATAATTCATATAAATTTACAAAATTAAAATTCAAAGAAATAAAAATTATTTAAACTTATTTCTTTTTTTAAAAATTAATTAAAATAAACAAGTGATAAATATTTTCATTAATTAAGAATAATACAGTCTCTTTCATATATATAAATATAGGAAAGTGATAAATCCACAACCAAAAACAATATTTATACATGAAAATCGTCGCTATAGATCCTATAGCGAGGCTATACATCTATCTATAGCGACACTTTTCCTTTAAAAATATCAAAAAATATTGTGCAATAATTTACTTTAATGTCGACCAAATAGTTCTGAATCTTTTGTTTGTTAGTCAACTTTTGTGTGCTAGTCACAGTCAATAATTTATAGATTATGCTTAATTTTGTATAATTAAGCTCAACTTGTTTGAACTAAGCTTGCAAATGAAACAATTTAACTTGGGTAGGTAAAATTTATAAACAGCAAATTATATATGAAATTAAAAGCATAATTTTTATTTTTCGTATAAAATAAAGTTTATGGTGTACGTGGCAGGACCAAGATGGAGTGGGTATTATGTGGGTCCAATTCAATTCATTATGTGCTATGGTGCTGTTGTTGGTTGTACTCTTCTTGGAGGCCAATGCATTAAGGTCAGCCTCCTTAATATTAAACACATGCAAAATTGTTTCTCTCAGTTTTTTAAACTAAAGTACTTCAACGAGACAACTCTCTTTTACGTCTTATATTTTAAATGAATTTTAGAAAGGTAACATTAATATTTTAGGCACAGCGTAATTAATAAGACAAAATATTAATTATATATTTTTTAAATTTATATACTTGCTCCTAAAACGTGGACTTAAAAAGAACAAATCAAAGGGAGTACTTTATATTTATATAATTTCTTAAAGTTGTATTTTCTTAATTACGCGCAGCATGATTATTATGTAAATATCGGAAAATTGTCCATTTTTGCAGGCAATTTACTTGCTTTCAAGTCCAAATGGGACCATGAAGCTTTACGAATTTGTAATTATATTTGGAAGTCTAATGTTGATTTTAGCTCAAATCCCATCTTTCCACTCACTTAGGCATATCAACTTGGTTTCTTTACTACTGTGCCTCGCCTACAGTACTTGCGCTACTGCTGGTTCCATTTATATGGGTAAAAACAATCGGTTATAACGACGGACAAATATATATATACCGTCGCTATAGCATAGAAATCTCTCTCTCTATGTATATGTATATGTCATTCTGTTTAATTTTTTTAAATTAATTTTCCTAAGGGAGTACGTCCAAGGGACCCGAAAAGGACTATTCTTTGAGCAGCAATCAGGAAACTCGCATTTTTGGAATTTTTAATGCAATGGCCATCATCGCCACAACATTTGGGAATGGTATTATTCCAGAAATTCAGGTACATTATTATTTTAATTCTAAATCATTTTGACAAAGGGTGTAATAATAATAATAAGCAAAATTATTTATCCACTTTTGCAATTAATTTGCTACGTAATGTTTCGATTTTTGCATTGTTCTCCATAAATAAATATTAATTTGAAACAAACTGAACTTATATAGTATTAATTATTAATTGGGAGGATATGATTATATATATATATATATATAGGCAACATTGGCGCCACCGGTGAAGGGGAAGATGTTCAAGGGACTATGTGTTTGCTACGCAGTAGTTACAACTACTTTCTTCAGTGTAGCTATTTCTGGATATTGGGAATTCGGCAACCAAGCCCAAGCTCTAATTCTTAGCAACTTCTTAGACAAATATGGAAACCCTTTGGTGCCAAAATGGTTCATACTCATCACCAATCTCTTCACCATTCTCCAACTATCAGCTGTTGCTGTGGTAAGTACGTAGTACTGCTCTTACACATCTACTGTCCCAACTGTACGGTGTCGTCTTATATATCTACTGTCCATTCTCTCTCTCTCTCTCCAGATCTCTCTCTCTCTCTCTCTCTCTATATATATATATATATATATATATATTGCCAAGTGTTGTTTATCAATATTTTAAGTCAATAAAGATTATTTATTTATTACCTGACATCAACATACATGTAATATCTCGAATTTTTATTGTATATGTAAAGTTCTTTTAAAAGAAAATAAGTACTCAGTGGTTAATAACAATAATAATTAATAAAGTTAATTGAGTAGTTACTTATGTATGAATAATTATAATATATATATATATAAAAGATAATTAATTATTGTGATATTAATCTTTTTCAAATTTCAAAAGGATTCATGTCGTAACAACAAGTTATCTTGCCGATTAAAAAAAATTATTGTTATAATAAACAAGACAACACCATTAAAGCGTAGAAAAAGATAATTACTCCAGACTAACGTACGTTGGCAGAAAGAATTAAGGAGAGAGAATAGAGAAATATGGATGATTAGAGAAGGATTTGAAGATGAAAATTTGATATAATTCATAAGAGCTTTTCCTCCACATGTTGATTTTGTATTTTGGATATTTGGAGATTTTATTGGAAGATTTGGAAGTGTAAATCAATGAAAATTAACAAACGAAAAGAACTTCATTGAAGGTAAGAAAGTTAAATATGAAAATATGTTTTCTATTATTTTCGTAGTCCGTTGTGTGGTCAATAACTCTTAATCCGACCATGGAATCGTTCACAATATATATTGGATATGTTGCAGTTTTATAAGTCGAGAACATGGCCACCAATTTTGAACGGTTAAAGTTAAATATTTTATTTGTTATGGAATTTAGGAGATTGTTGATCTGAATTTTTCGCAGCAGATTTTCTGCAATTTATACTAATGTTCAAAATTTGATAATTTGGTGGTTTTATGTCCGATTTGGGTGATTCTTGAGGCTAAATTGGAGCCCTTGAAGTATAGTTTCTGTTTATGATTTTAGATTTAGAAAATAAGTTTAGTATGATGGAGTTTTGACAGAAATAGTGGCCTAAGGTCTTGATGATATTTGGACAGATTTGGGAATTTGATGTTTATGATTTATAATTAATTATTAAAACTCTAATTATGCAGAGGAGTGTTGCGAGCTGAAGTGGTAATTGATTATTTGGTTTGGACGACATTTTGTATCATGGGATTAATATTTAGGGTAATTGTATATGGTAAGTGGCTCTCTAAACTATTTATAGTATTTTTAAATTAAATGATGTATTGGTTATCTGAACTATTTAGTGTTTTGAAATTATATATTGTAAGTGATTTTCTGAACTATTTAATATTTTTAAAGTATCACTTACTTTTATGTATGACTTATTAATTACTCGGATGCCTAAATGTACTATTTCAAAATTTGTTATGTTTAATTTAAGGCTTCCATTTAAATAAAAACATTACTCTTTTATTTTAAATTTCGGATCAAGTATTTATTTTGAATTGTAAAATGAGATTATATGATCTTAAACTAAACTATGAAAAAGTATAATTTAGAATATCGATAAGATTGAGAAACTTTTTTGAAGTTCTCAGTCTGACTATATATGTATAGAACTCGTTAATGTTTACGCTTAGTTACGGAGTTAATATAGGACTTGCTATATTAAGGTGTACACATTTTAGATATTCTTCGAGAAGTGTGCATTTTATAGATACCTTAGTAGGGTATACATGTGATCATTGATGTTATCGAATTTTTGGGCCGTGTTACAGGGACGATTGTAACTTTAGTCGATAAAGTTGTGGATTAAAAGATATATTGTATACATTGAAATCGTTTTTGAATTTGAATTCGCTTTGTTATTATTTGTTTTAGTTTTAAAAGCATACCTACTATTTTATCGAGCAAAGAGTTATTTTGAAAAAGTGTGCTATTTGCTGGGCATAAACATTAGATAACTGATTTTTGTTAGACTTTGATTTAGAGGAGTTGCACCTCCGTTCTAATTATTGTTTTAGGCTCAAGACTTTTGTTCATTCGATGAAATATTTATTGAGGTTTTCGATAGTTTCATTATTTATTTAGTTTTATAAATGTTTCAAACCGCGCAATTAAATTTTAGTCACCTTGCGGTCCTTCAAGCTTGCAGCGTGTAGTATTTCGGACCTGTAGTAAGTTCCGGGTGTTGTTGACAATCAAATGCTTTACGCCTTTTAGCCATCTATTATCATTTGTTCGTGGGTAACGCAGGTTTACTTGCAGCCAACAAATGAAGTGTTAGAAGGAACATTTGCAGACCCTAAAAGCAGCGAGTTGTCAGTGCGAAATGTTGTCCCAAGGCTGATATCTCGATCGTTATCCGTAGTTATAGCAACTACTATTGCAGCAATGCTGCCATTTTTTGGAGATATCAATGCGCTTTTAGGATCTTTCGGATTCATGCCTCTTGATTTTGTGCTGCCATTTGTGTTCTTCAACTTGACTTTTAAGCCATCAAAGAGGAGCGGAATTTTCTGGCTAAATACTATAATAGCAGTGACATTCTCTGTGTTGGCTGTTATAGCAGCAGTTGCAGCAGTTAGACAAATAAGCCTTGATGCCAAAACTTATCGATTATTTGCTAATGTCTGATGATCACAACTACTGTACGTAATTCTCTTTCAGCATCTTAATTTGTTGTAACTAGAAATTAAAAAGAAAGCTAGGTATTCATGCTGCATGTTTCAAAAATAAATAAATACAAACTACTTTATATATATATATAGAAACTAATTATTAGATGCAATACTTTCTTTAATTTCTTCTCATTCAATGATTAATATATAGAGAGAGAGTACAATGGAACATACATTTAAAAATACAAATGAATATCAATTTCTGTATTAATTATCTTGTTTGAATTCATTCAATCCTTTTCAATTTCAACTCATTTAAATTTGGATAACACCCACGTAATAGTGTAGATTCACAAAAAAAAAAATTAATAATGTAGGACCCACGTATTTTTTTTCCTTTGTATGTTAAAATTATTCTAATTTATATGCCACACAAAAAGGGAGAGCTAGATAGTTTCTTTTAGGCTTAAATATAATTTAATACCCTGAACTATATGTCATATTTCACTTCGATGATTTACCTTTTAATTTTTGTCAATTAGACGATTAAACTATTAATTTTTTTCAATTCCATTCAATTGAGACTGCCACGTCAGAAATTGCTTACGTGGATATTTGGGTGGGACATAACTCATCTAAGGTGTAACTAAAAAAGAGTATTTTAATGTTTGATTACACAATTATTATATATGACAGGGTAAATTTATCAAACCACTTTATATTATACATTATTTTTTTTGCTTAAATTATTATTATTTTTATATTATTTTTTATTATAACTTTTCATTTTGCTCCTTCCTCAACAGATGGATCAACACAAACCGCATCTTGCTCCAAATCAGATGCATCAACAACAGTCGTATCTTGCACATCACCAGAAATATCCATCATATCTTGGTCCTCTTGGTGGTTAACAGAAACATCAACAAGATTCACATCTTGGTCCTCAACAGAAACTTCAACAACATTTGCATCTTGGTCTTTAACAGAAACTTCAACAAAATTATACATTAATACTAATTAATCAAAAACAATAAAATCTAAAACCATCAGAAATTGATCAAAAACCTGTTAAAGATCTAAATGTGGTTTGTTTGAGTCTTTAGGCATTTGGTTATTTGATTTAGTAGCTGAGAAAGTGTAGTGTGTGATCCTATTTTATAGGAGTTGTGGTTAGTGCTAGGATGTATATAGTGCTCTATCAGTTTTGATGTAAAACCTATTTATAGGCTCTTCTCTCTATCAATATTATCGCAGTGTTTTTCCTTCACCATACACCTCTTTTGTGTTTAATAACTCTGTATCAGTGGTATCAAAGCCACACATAAGAGAGAAAAGTGTAAAAGTCCAGCAACAAAGTGAAAGCCCCCAATCAGTCCACAATAGCATAGCAGTGAAGTGATGGCTTCAGACTCCAAATTTGTGCAGGCGGCGATCCCATGTTTTGATGGTCACTATGACCATTAGAGTATGCTATTGGAGAAATTTTTGAGGTCAAAAGAATATTAGTCCATCGTTGAATTTAGAATTGAAGAACTAGTAAAAGTAAAAGATGCAGTCTTAACATATGCTCAGAAAATAGAGTTGATAGGGAGAAAGCTAAAAGATTTGAAGGCAAAAAATTACCTCTTTCAGACTATTAAATAATTTTTAGTGAAGAAACTTCCAAGGATATTTGGGATTCCATAAAGAAAAAATATCAAGGCTCTGCTAGAGTGAAGCGTGCACAACTTCAAGCCTTGAGAAAAGATTTCGAGATTCTACAAATGACAGATGGAGAATCTGTCACCAACTATTGTGCCAGAACTATAGAAATAAGTAACAAAATGCGGTTTCATGGTGAGAAGATGAAAGATGTCACCATTGTGGAGAAGATATTGTACTCTTTGACACTAAAGTTTGATTATGCATGTTGTCTGCTCAATTGAAGAATCGAAAGACATATATGCACTCACTCTTGATGAACTGCAGAGCTCATTGTTGGTCCATGAACAGAAAATGAATCGAAGTTCAACTTCAGAGGAACAAGCTTTGAAGGCTTCTACCTTTACTCATTTCTCAAACAGTAGAGGAAGGGGAGCTCGAGGCAATAGAGATGGCAGCAGGTATTTCAAAGCCAATGATGATCAATTTTTGAGCAAAGGCAGAGGACAAAATCAACATTTTGACAAATCCAAGGTAGAGTGCTTTAGATGTCATGAATCTGGACATTATCGTTCTGAATGTTATACTAAGTTGCCTAATGACAAAGAAAAAGAAGAACAATCGAATTTTGTCGAAAAGAAGGAAGTAGAAACTTTGTTGATGGTTGTTCAAGCTAATCAGGAACCTGAGTCTGATCTTTGGTATGTGGATACGGGCTACAGTAACCACATGTCTGGAAGTAAGTCTTCTTTCTCTTATTTAAATGAAGACTTTCATTCTACAGTAAGTTTTGGTGATTGTTCTATTGTAAATGTGATGGGAAAGGGTGATATTGAGATAAAAAAAACCAAGAATGATCTTGTAGAAACAATCTCTAATGTTCATTATGTTCCTGATTTGAAAAGCAATTTGTTAAGTGTTGGCCAATTGCAAGAAAAGGGTTATGTAATCACTATTCAAAAGGGCATTTGTGAGATTTATGATCCTACTAGAGGAGATATTGATGTTGTGCAAATGAGTTCAAACAGGTTGTTTCCATTGAAGATTGAAAGTATGCAATCCTGTTTGCATGGTAGCTAAAGTAAAAGATCCTTCTTGGTTGTGGCATTTTCGTTTTGGCCACTTGAGTTTTGGTGGATTAAAGACGAAGATAGAAAAATATGGTGATAGGTCTTCCTCAGATTAGTACTCCTTCCCAAGTTTGTAAAGAATGTGTTGTTGTCAAACAACATCGTTCTCAATTTCCCCAAGGGAAGTCATGGCAAGCAAAAGGAGTTTTGGAGCTAATTCATTCCGATATATGTGGCCCTATAATACCATTTTCTAATGGAGATAAAAGACACGTAATTACCTTCATTGATGATTATACTCGAAAAACTTGGGCTGACTTTTTATAGAAAAAATCAAAAGCTTTTTGTGCATTTAAAAACTTCAAGGCTCGTGTGGAAAATGAAACAGGAAAAACCATTAAGACCCTCTGAACATATCGTGGTGGAGAATATTGCTCAACCGCATTTGAATTTTTTTGTGAAGATCATGGCATTCGAAGAGAGCTAACAGCTGCTTATACACCACAACAAAAATGGTGTATCAAATAGGAAAAACAGAACCATCCTCAATATGGTAAGAAGCTTGTTGTCAAGAGGCAGAATTCCAAAATCTTTTTGGCCTGAAGTAGTAAATTGGAGTATTCATATCTTGAACAGAAGTCCTACATTTGTTGTTCAAAATATGACACCGGAAGAGACTTGGAGTGGAAGGAGACAAGCTGTAGATTATTTTAAAATCTTTGGTTGTATTGCTTATGCACATATGCCGGATGAGAAAAGGAAGAAACTTGATGATAATGGGGGAAATGTGTCTTTCTTTGTGTTAGTGAAGCATCCAAAGCGTATATATTGTTTAATCCACTAACCCAAAAGATTGTGACCAACCGAGACATTGTCTTTGATGAGGAAAACACTTGGGATTGGAATAGGCAGGAACCTACTCAAGTATTTTTTGACAATGATTTTGAAAGAGAGCCAACTCTAGCAGCTTCTCCAGCAGCCTTTATGCCTAAAAATTCATCGAAAGCAATTCTAACAATTGCTGAAATTTTACCAACAGCAACAAAAGCTACTGATGCAACAACTCGATCTCTTTCTCGTATTCAAAAAAGGCCCGCATAGATGAAAGACTATGAGGTAACTGAAATAGAAGATCCAATCACTCACTTTGCTTTATTTTCATATTGTGGTCCCACAACCTTTGAAAGTGTTTTCAAAGAAGCAAAATGGCGGAAGGTGATGAATGATGAAATTAATGTCATTAAAAGAAATGATACTTGGGAACTGACTAATCTTCCGAAAGGCCAGAAAATCATTGGTGTAAAGTGGATCTTCAAAACAAAACTAAAGAAAAATGGTGAAGTTGATAAGTATAAGGCGCGTTTGGTAGCTAAAGGATATAAGAAGGAATATGAGATCGATTATACAGAATTTTTTGCTCCCGTTGCAAGACATGATATAATCAAATTGGTGATCGCATTGGCGGTGCAAAACTCGTGGCCTATTTTTCAACTAGATGTCAAATCAACATTCTTGCATGAAAACTTGGAGGAACGGGTATTTGTAGAACAACCCCTTGGTCATATTAAGATCGAAAATGAGCATAATGTATATAGATTAAAGAAAGCTCTTTATGGACTAAAACAGGCTCCACAAGCTTGGTATATAGTCGCATTGAAGCTTATTTTTTAAAAGAAGGCTTTCACAAATGTCCATGTGAGCACACACGTTTTGTTAAAATTGGAGATAAGAGGAAACTGCTCATTGTTTGCTTATATGTAGACGATCTTATATTTACTGGAAATAATGGTGTCATATTTAAAGAATTCAAAAAATCTATGATGGTTGAATTTGAAATGTCTGATCTTGGTATGATGCATTACTTCATTGGCATAGAAGTAGTGCAATCAGCAAATAGGATCTTTATTTCTCAAAAGATGTATGTGCAAGATATTTTGGACAAGGTTCGGATGAAGGATTGCAATCATGTAAGCACTCCAACTCAATTTGGCTTGAAACTAAACAAAGATCGTGAAGGGAAGAAGGTGGACAACACACTTTACAAGTAAATGGTTGGCAGTTTGATGTATTTAACTGCATCAAGACCAGACATAATGTATTCTGTGAGTTTAATAAGCAGATATATGGAGAATCCAACAGAAATGCATTTTTTAGCTGCCAAGAGAATCCTTCGTTACTTGCAAGGAATTAGAGATTTTGGGTTATTATACAAGAAGGATGAAAAGTTAGAGTTGTTCGGGTTTACTGACAGTGATAATACAAGAGATCGAGATGGAAAAAATAACACTTCGGGCTATGTTTTTATGTTGGACGCAAGGGCTATTTCGTGGTCCTCTAAAAAGCAACAAATTGTCACCTTGTCAACTACAGAAGCTGAATTTATTGCTGCAATAATTTGTGTTTGTCAAGCTATCTAGTTGAGAAGAATCCTCGAAGAGCTACAGTTCAAGCAAATGGAAGCTACTATAGTTTTTTGTAATAACAACTTAGCAATCAAACTCTCCATAAATAATGTGCTACACGGAAGAAGCAAACATATCAATGTGAAATATTATTTTTTAAGAGATCTCAATATTGATAGAACAATCAAACTGGTTTATTGTCGAAGTGAAGACCAAGTTACAGATATACAGACCAAGCCTCTCAAGTTGGCTACATTTGTGAAGTTGTGTGGTCTACTTGGAGTTTGTTAACGTGTTGTTGTAAAGAAGTACTTTGCAGAGGGTTGATTTTTTTCTTTTAAACTGATTTATGCAATTTTCAATTTAAGGGAGGGTGTTAAGATCTAAATGTGGTTTGTTCGAGTCTTTAGGTATTTGGTTATTTGATTTAGTGGCTGAGAAAATGTAGTATGTGATCCTATTTTATAGGAGTCGTGGTTAGTACTGGGATGTAGTGCTCTATCAGCTCTGATGTAAAGCCTATTTATAGGTTCTTCTCTCTATCAATATTATTGCAGTGTTTTTCCCTTCACCATACGCCTCTTTTGTGTTTAATAACTCTGTATCAAAATCATTAAATCAATCATACAATACAAAAAAATTGCTTCCATCTCATGTTCTTCGTTTTCTTCCTCAAATTAAATCTTACACTCTCACCATTTTGAACAACACCCATCATCTCCATTAACACTTTCTTTCTTCACAAACCCCCCTGTTATTCAAAGAACATAACCACGAATCAGAAACTAAAGAAGACATTAACATGGGAAAAAAATTACCCTATTTATTAATACCCATTAAACTACCATCATATACCAATAATTTATACACGGAAATATATTTAATACCTCCAAATAATAAACCCATAAATCAAAAAAAATTATCAATCATTGACTTAATTGTAAGCTCTGCAATGAACTAGAGTTTCGTTTGGGTTTGGGTATGAAGAATTTTTATTATGGAGGAAGAGCAGATGGATAAAATTAGGGTTCGAAAGAGACGAACTCTCTGTCTTCTTCAACCTCCAGTTCCGTATCACCTTCTTAACCTCCAGATCTCTATCACCATTGTCCGCGTAAAGGAGCAAGGAATAATCATATTCAATTTTTTCCTCTTCCTCCTTTCAAAATCGGCTATTGAAGAACTATTTTTTAAGGCAAAATACTTCGACCTTTTCGACAGTGACTATGGCTGCTAGCACAGATTTTTGGTGATGGTTGATTTGTGATTGAGGCTTGTTCATGGTGAATCGGAGGCTACGTCAAAATCTATGGAAGTTCACGACATGTTAGTGATTTGGATTCAACTTTTGATTGAGGCTTTTTTTTATTTATAAATTCGTTTAATTAAATAGCTTAGTTTTAATGTATTAAAGAAAATGGTGGGACCATTTTACTCTTTAATATATTAAATATGTTAATTACAAAATAAAAAAATAATTTTTTTATCCACATCAGTTGAGTTATGTCCCACCCAAATAGTCACGTCGTCAATTTCTGACGTGACAGTCTTAATTGAGTGGAATTGAAAAAAATTAATAGTTCAATCATCTAATTAACAAAATTGAATGGTGGATCATAAAAATAAAATATGACCTATAATTAAGGATAAAAAATTATATTTAAGCCTTTCTTTTACGTGAGATCTCTCTTAACTCTATAACTTCTCTTCCCCTCTCTCTTTTTCTCTAAGTACAGCAATGCTGGGTACGTATTTATACAAAGAGAATTCTGGGTTCGAGGAATACCCTTTGAATTTCGTCCCAAATTGTATTTCATTTTTTATTTTAAAATAAAAGGAGATAAATTCGAAAAAGAAAAAAAAATCTTTATATTTCATTTTCTTCTTATTTTGTTAAGAGTCTAAAATGGTTAATAACATATTTTACCACAAGTATTATTCGGGTTATAATTGGGGCCCTAAAGTATAAATCGTTTGACACCTCTACTCAAAATAATGAAATACATTTAAGCAAGAATGATGGACCTTGCAAGAAATACATGTAATTTTTACCGAAATACTAACATGTGTCTAGCATGTGACAAAAATATACGAATTGATCATATTTGACTTGAGTTAATGTATTAAGACAATATAAGTACTAATATTTATGTTTAACAAATGAAATAATTAACACAACTAATTAACTAAAATAAAATAATTATTCCAACTAATTAATTGAAATATAATAATTAACTCAAATAAATAAAATTAATAATTACCCCAATTAAGTAATCCAATAAGATTAGTAACCCAACTAATTAACTCAAATAATAAACCAGAATCAATTGAAAATAGTTACAAAATCAGTAAATAATAAATAAAAAATTGAAAATTAAATGAAAAGAAACAAAACAAGTAGAAATAAAAATTCTCATTTTATAAAACTACTATTGCCCAGAAAAGTTCATGGTGAACTCATAACTACAGAATTATCATGAGATAGTGGAATTAAGAGAAGAGAAGCCAAGATAAGAGATGCTACTATGAATTTTTTTGTTCTTCTTCTTCTTCTTCTTCTTCTTCTTCTTCTTCTTCCACTTGTAACCTTCAGCTTTTTCTTCCTCTCCAGTCTTCTACCATCTGGATCGATTTCTAAGTTCAGAGAAACACCCTATTCTTCCTCTTCCACAGCCATGGCTAGGTTCGCCATGAGCCCTTTTCTCCATTGCTAGGTTCGACATGAACCATTTAAAGGAAAAGCACCTTTTAAAGAGTTTTGGATGATTTTTGTGTGTCAATTCTGGTTTAGTTATGGATGCCCTTTACTTGCTCAACATTTAATTGCTATATAAAACGACAATATATTTTCATTCATAACATGAAAATCCATCGGTTTACCCTTCAAATTCTTCAAACAATGAACCAAGTGCTCAATATTCAACATCTAAGTAGGGAAAGAAAAAACAACAGAAAATGAAGGCACTTTCATTTCATTGCTACGTCTAAATCTTTTGGCTTAAATAATTATTTCTCTTTCATCAATGTTTCTGAAAAAACAAAGCAATAGTGATATAAGGATTTACTTATTCCACTTCATCCAAATGTCCAAATAGTTTTTTCCAGTTAGATGCCGCTTCTTCCGGTGTCCGAAAAGACCAGATGTGAGGCTTTTCCTTCTCACGAGCTGCTAAAATTTCCTGCAAACATATCATTGTTACTTGCAGGGTAAAACAGAATATGGTAAGGCGTTAAAAACGTTCTTCTTTCTCCTTCCCAAAAAAATCACCAAACGGACGTACACTAGGACCATTACCCACAAGACTTGGAAATAGTGGAATTTTCTATGGCATCAATAAAGATTAATCGTCTTCAGATAACTGAAACCCAGATAAACAATCAGGAATAATGGTTCTTAAACATAATTGTTGAGATATAAAATAATAACACCAGAAATTTAAGTGGAAAACCCAACTGGGAAAAATCACAGGGAGAGATCTCAAAAATTCACTATGAAAATAATATGTAGATTACAAACTCTCAACTGAGAAATAAACTAACTCTTTATTTCTCTCTACACCCTCACTCTCAGAATGCTCTAACTGAGCTTCTCACTCTCTAACTCTCTTTGCTTCTCTAAGCTTCTTGTTGTTGTGGTGTGGTGAAATGAGGAGCCCAAGCTCCCTTTTATAGGAGAAATTTGGAGAGGAGAACAAGAAATGGGGAAGGCTAAATTCCAAAGTCTGAAGGGAAGAGAATTTGGGGAAGGCTAAATTCAATGGGTGAGGACTTTGACCGACAAATGCAAGGCAACCTTTTTTCAACAATAATGATTCATGATTCAAGGGTCAAGGGTCAAACTTATGCTTAACCATGTTTAGTAAGAAACAGTAAAAGTATATTTACAAAGTGTGTAAACTTTGAGAAAATACCTCCGCTTCGGAATGTCGTTTTGTTTTTAAAGTTAAACAATCAACAAGGGCATTCCATTTCCCAGAACAGTTATCAAGGACCCCAAGCCGATAGTACTGCTGCATCTGATGAACTGGAGCTGCAGGATCATCAGAAACCATTAACCTGACAATCTGAACAAAGTAAGAAAGGTATTTAAAAATTCAATAAGATTGGGCAAATACAATAGCAAGTACTGTCTATCTAATGGCAGAAATTCCAAGCAATTCCAATTCTCAATAGCCAATGTTTGAAGCATGCATAGCCTACTTCTATATGTTGTGAGCAAACATGCATCACTCCCTCCAAGGGATTACAATTTTAAAGATGGTCATATGTTATAAAAAATAATTCAAAGCTAAACTATGTTTTATGCACGTAGTGTTACATTCACCCTCAAAGAAATTTGGTCATCCAAGTTCCAGGTACTTTATCACTAGATCAAGTTTCTGGCCTACCCTCAAGTTAACACACGGAATTAAATACAAATCAGTTTCCTGATATCAAAAATCTCAAGAGTAATTTCTTTGGTTCACATATTTGAATTACCATTCCACACATCAATCATACACAAAATGTGTAGTCTAACTTGCAGCGCACACAATCTAAAGCTGTTCAAGCACATAGCACAAATGCTAATAAATAAATAAATTTAGTAAAACCAAAATAATTTTTCAATAGCTTAGTTGTGAGAGAGATTCGTTTCCGTATTGGAATAATAATACCAGCAAACTCAAGTGCACAACTTAATTACTGTATCTGACTCAAAAATGCATATGCCTAGATTTTTCTGTGATAGGTCCATGTTATTTCATTTATTTTTCAGTGATAGTTTAGCATTAAGCTCATTTAAAATTCCCCACAAAAACAAACCACATTTCTTTTTGCATCCTTATTTCTTTGAAACCCGAATTAACAATATATCTTCCCAGAAAGAAAGTGGAAAGATCATCATCATCCATACTTTATTGCTGCACCACCCAAGAATCCCTAAATAAGTCTGATACACAAGAAGCATCCAATGAGGGGGGCATAAAGAAATACACAAAGTAACTATGCTACAACCTGTATTATGAATATGGTAATCATTAAAAAACAATCAAAATTTAGTTTGGGCAGTTATTAAAAAAAAAAAAATCTCCGCCAGGCGCCAGGGGTCTTATTTCACCTTCCCTTCACTACCCCTCCGGCTCGAAAGCAACAAGCAACGGATTAAGCAACTTGCGCGAAACTTGAGTAGTTCTCAATAAGGGGCAACAAGCAACGGCTTTCTCTGATAGAGGCTCGCTTCTTCAAGTTCCGCTTGCTGCTTTTCATTTTGATCGGAGTAGACCTAGGCGAGGCGCCAAGGGGCCTAAGCGGAGAGAACACTAATTTAGACATTCAATTACACTGTATAATTCCAAAGAGTTTCATCCATGTCAGCTAGTATTCCTAAAATGGGTTTAAGAAAGCAATTCCAATGCGAGGAGAACATAAAGTATCAAGCAGATTTAGAACTCACACAAGTTAAATGATTAAGATACAGAATGGTGAAACCATAATTCCTTGCAATGGCTGTAAACACTGATTATTAATCAAATCGGAGTTTTAAACCTAACACACATAAAATGAATTCAAATTGCAAACATGGTGCAAATTCAGACTGAAATTTGGACATGTATATACAGAGAGTAAAAGTGGCGTACAGTAGCAAAACCAGAGGGCATCGAAGCATTTGGTGCACGATAATCTTTTCGTCGGAGCGGCAGATTCTTCCTTGACAGCACTCATCTTTTCTTCTCTCTCCGGTACTGATGATTTGAAAGGCCGGACTGTATCGACTATCGACTGCCTACCGTTTTCTAACAGTAATTAGTGTTCGGGAAATTTGTGTCTATTGTCAATGAGATCCACATTTTTTGTTTTTTTCTGATATCACTCCCCTTTTATAATTAGATACATGTTTCTTTTTTTCAACCTGTTTAATGATTAAAATAAATCTTTAAGCAATTTATAAAATCTTAAAATTTTAAAAGGGGACATTATTGATATATAAAAATATATTTTTAATATTTTCATATAATTTCCTCCTTGATTGTGTTTGTCAAAGTCAAAGATTTCTAGTCTTCGTTTCCAATTTTTCCGGATATATTAAACTTAAATCATGTGAAAATATCAAAAATATCAATTTCTTTTAAACTTGATGTAAATTTATTTAATTTTAATTAATGTTATTGTTAATATTGTAACCTACTTATATATATATTTTTTAAAATAAAAATATATACAGTTTGCAATTTTAATCTTAGGACTTGACAAATCAACAATCTTTTGAGAGGGAGTATGTAAAATTCTAAGAGTTTCTGGGGTGTTTGTCATCTGCTTTCTTGCTTGCAAGAAAATATATATTTTTTTTACATGATAAAAATTTGATAATCCAAGAGATGCAGCAACTCTGTTACAAATCATGATGCCTGTACATTTATCTTACAAAAGTATT
This sequence comes from Panax quinquefolius, assembly GCA_020205615.1. NCBI lineage: Eukaryota > Viridiplantae > Streptophyta > Magnoliopsida > Apiales > Araliaceae > Panax > Panax quinquefolius. Next base: position 17,922,164 of record CM035162.1, on the reverse strand, counting down.
ATATAAATTACAAATAATATTCTATACATGAAGATGATTTTGTGCCTTATGGCTCCCTATTGTCAAACAGGTGAAGGGATGTCCTCTAGCTCCATACTGTTGAATTATCCAGCCTTCAAGTGAAACCTTGCTCTAAGATCATCCGTCTGGATCCACTTACGAGAATGAATAAACTCCAAATAATTGCCAAGAAATCTGGACAAGCAAGCATGATAGCCGTACACAATTGTAACTCTTACCAACCTCCAAATTTATATGTGTAGACTTATCCCGAGAAACGGAGATTGTCCCATTGAGTTAAATCCACTCACTACCATGATCAACAAACCATGTGAACTTGCGTTCAAAAATCTTGATTACCAAAGAGGAGCAAAATCCAAACTGCTCAGTTGTTCCAAGACTTGTGTCATGAAGTAAAGCAGCTGTTCCTTTTCTGGTCTAAGTGAAAAGCATCTTAAGTTCCTCTATACGTGCAGTCCGAACTTCCTGGTCAGTTAAGGCTCCAGATATCATCCTCTGCTTACGGGCTTGCACTGCTTCCATTCTTTCCTCAACTGTTCCCTGCCATCCCAAACATTCAAGCAAGTTTCTTAGCCTATTTTTCAATATCTTCTACACCTGACATCTGAAATCAGACCTCTTACACCATCTTAATGTCCAGCTCCACTATTCTACTTTCCCCCCTCCCCCCAAAACAAAAAAACAATCAAAAGAACCCAGATTACGCATTTTCAAAAGAAAAACAAAACAAAAATGATAGAAAATCATTTGGCAAGCACAACTAATTTTAGAAGAACTCAAGAACCTGAGAGGATATACCTTTACAATGAAACGTCTGATGGTGACACTATTAGTTTGTCCAATCCGATGGATCCGCATCACAGCTTGTTCTTCCACAGCTGGATTCCACCATGGATCCTACAGATAAATGATCATCAGATCAAAGGCAACTATAGAACTATATTCACAGGAATAAATAAGCACACGATAAAAGAACAAATGAAAGAAAGATAAACAAAACCATAGAACACACAACATCCAATCTCAAGAATTTTGAGACCACTATTTGATGATTATACAATAAATGATGACAATTGTACACCCTATATGATGTATATTTAGTATCAGTAGTCCCATTTAGGTCAAACTTAGATCAATCAAAGAAAAAAACTAATCTAAGTTCAGTTTTATGTTTCAAGGCCTATATATTAGTAACAAACTTCCAGCAAAAGTACACAAAAACCTTCTTAAACATATGCTAACTTAAACAAATCAGTGTTTTTTTTTTTGTGTGCGCACGCGTGCACGCATGTGTGTGTGTGTGCGTGTATAGATGATATGCTGGATAGTTGATCAGTTAATGTTGCTGCTCTTCTTCATCTCCCAGTAGAAGATGGCCCGGCGATCATTATTAATCTTCGTTGAAATGACATTCAGGAGGGGCATTTATGTCCCTAAAGGGAGAGCAATCTTGACAGAATTACCACTTTTAATAAATAAAAATAATAATTTAAAAAATATATAGAGAAGAATCTACATAATTTGATAATTAGGTATTCTGGACTAAAAATCTTGGATTTTGGGTTTTGTAGATGAGCAAATATTTCATTGGCTTTCTTTTGAATTAAAGAATTGACTAATGGGTTTATTAGTACTTCCCTACAAAAAAATAAAGGAAAATATATCTTACTGATGATGACAAAAACTAGACTTATGTTATACAAGAAAAACACCTAAAACCTTCGTCATGGTTTTTACACCAGGAACTCTCTGATGTTTAAGTAAGCCAATTTAAAAGAAACTTATGCACTCAATAAATTGAAATGATTTGATCCTCCTTACCTGTTTAAGATTGATCTGTCCTTTGTTCAATTTAATTAGGATTCATTCCTGTCTTAATTGAATAGGATTGTGTCACACTACTCGAGTCAAGGGAGTGTTATCCTCGTTAGGGTTGAAGTAGGATCGTGCATCCCCTTTCATCGAGTCTGAACAAGATTGTTGGGGTTAACCAGAATCCTATTGTGACCCTTACCTATTGACTAGTCTACCCTTACTCGGATTTGGCGTAGTCCACCGTGACTATTGGAAATTTTTGTGGAAATTAGGACACATGTTGCTCTCCCTTATTCAGTGGTACTTTTTAGTTTTTTACCTAAATTTTCTATATTTTAGACTTAGCTTGTGTTTGATAAAACAAAATATTAAGATCTGAACAGATTATACATCTAAATAGAATTGTATCTGAATGAAAAAATGTTGTTTGATAATTAATTTTTTCAAATTATCAAAATAACACTATTTTACTATTTTAACCCTCCATTCAACATTCAATTTCAGTAAAAAAACTCATCTTCTCTATCTTCTTCCCTTCATTCTCTCTCCTCCCCCAAACCTTCCCTTATTTCCTTAAATCGCCACTTCTCTTGTTTTCGTCAAACAAAAATATATTATGCACGTAAGCACGTCTGTATGATGAATTGATGATAGTATAATTCACCGAATCCCTTTTTTCTGGTTCAAAAATATGGACACTTTCTAATTAATTACAGTTCTCCCATCTATCTTTGTTTTACAGAGAGAAATTGGTGAGTCTATCTTTGTTTTAAATTGAAGAGAGAAAAGGAGTATATATATATATATATATATATATATATATATATATATATACATATCTCCGAATATGGTAATGGCGGTAGTAAATAGCTAGAGAGCCAGATGATGGTACAGAGAGCGGTGGATTATTATATTGGGGAGGTATGAATCTAATTAATTAGGAGAAGAAATTGAAAAGAGGACAGAACGAAGAAGCTAGGATTTGATGGGGTTTTCAATGTTTATAATTCGGGCATCTGGAGCCATTTTTACTTGTTTGGATTCATCAAAATCAAAATTAGGGCTTTACTTCCGTTTTTGTTGAATTTGCAGGTGGATCTGATCTAGGGTCAAGGAATTTAGGGATACAATAGGAATTTTGTAATATTGAAGAGGTCATTTTTGTCCAAAAAATAGTTAATGTAATTCAGACCTACCTCTAAATATTATAGATTTAATTTCATATCTTACCGATTAAGAGACATTAAGAGGCAAAAAAAAATTTACCAACAAAGTTTTGCCTCTGACCGAATCAGAGACACTCACTAAGAGCTATTCAAATGTAAACAAACACACCCTTAGTGTGCACTATATATATTCAAAATTGACTTTTTATTGAAGCAATCTTCAATGAAAGGGTAAGCTCAACCCCACTGAATTTGATTCATTAAAGAATTTCATCCGCTAATTCATATAAAGACTAAAGAAGACTGCTACCACCACCAGTATTTACGGGTTTAACCCATTAATGTAACAATGGTCAAACAAGTGTTTAGCCTGTGTGAAACAATAAAAGTAATTTGTGGTACAGAAGGTCACCATTCCAATTTAATACTCCCTCCATTCTACAAAAAGAGTCACATTTGAAAATTTTGCAAATATTAAGGATGCATTTTGTTCCATATTTACCATCAAGTTTCAAGTTACTAGTTTAGTAGTGGACGTATGGTAATGAAATTATGATGGCAAGCTTGAGGACATTGTGCCATTTTATACTCTATCAACAACAACAAAAAAAGAACTCTTTTTGTCAAACAAAAAATATTGGCAAAAGGGACTCTTTTTGTGGAACAGATTAATAAACCGTGTAACTTCACAACTTTGAGTGCTGCCTAACCAGAATGTGGCAACAAGACCATAAAGTTTTTCTGTTTTAACAGCATAAATTTCTAATTGAACCAACACATAGTACATACCAATACGAAGGCATTAGATGCTGCTGTTAGGTTTATTCCAACTCCACCAGCCTTCAGTGACATAAGCAATACCTGCATAAAAATCAAAATAAGATAACAAAGCCAAGACGGTGTTATAGATTACTAGTGCCACCACCACCACTCCCTCCATTTTTGTTTTATCATTCCCAGCCAGTTACAGATGACAAACCAGAATGTTGCTTTCCTCTGAAAACTGCTTTATGACTTTCTCACGCTGTTGCTGGTTTAGAGTCCCATCCAACCGAACAAATGGGATGCTACTCCTACACGTAGACAAGGATGACAAAATATAAAACCCAGTTCAGAGACAGAAAAGAAAAGGACAAATATACATACAAATATAAATATATATATCCTTATTGCTAGGATGAAATCCCATAGATTTTCCTGACCGGCAACATTCTTGGGATTACTGTGACCAACAAAACCAAGAGAGAGCATAATGCAGAATAGCCCAGGAAAAATGTCAAAGATATAAACATTCTCAATGGTCCTTAAGTTACAAGCATTGCTTTATGTAGCATGTATAAACTCTTATATAAAAGATAAGACATATAGATGAGAAGACGGGTATAAAATAGCAGAGTCCTGCAAAAAGAAAGAAAAGAAAATACAATAAAGAACGAAAAAGAACAGCACAACAGTGGATAAAAGCCACCTAATCACGCTGGAGATCCAATGAATACACTCCGCGAAAGCCACCAGCAGTGCAAGACAAAAGAGATTATAAAAGACCACCCTAAACAAAAGAAAATGCAGAGGGGAAATTTATCCTAAAAACTCTAGCAATGTTTTCTGTCCAAACAACCTAAAAGATTGCAAAGGAAATCAGCAGAGAACAACAGCTTTCTATCTTTCCTTCTACTAAAAAGATCTGCAAATACAAAGGGGAGGTCCAAGTTCTCCAACTCCAAGGACATCAAAAAGCCTATTCCACAAACTCCACACAACCAAACAGTGGAAGAAGATATGAGAAAGAGATTCATTATGAGATTTACAAAAGACCACTAAGGGGAAAGATCCTTGCAAGGATGCTGAATCTACAATAGGTCACTTGTATGTAATCTACTGAGTATCACACACCAAATAAAAACCTTGATCTTATAGGGAACTTTTTGCTTCCAAGAAAATCTTTGAAATTGAACAGAAACAAGAATTCTGGAATCTGAATTAGCAATAAAAAATGGGAATTCTGGAATCTGGATTGGATGAGAAAAGCTAACAAGAGTAGCATGAAAAGGAACCACAATTCTCTAAGAGCCAGGGGATAACACAAATAGTAAAAGAATATGAAACACATGTAAGAACGTAAATGATATATCTGTGATTCAATTTGCCGTTTATGATCAAGGGATCATCAGCCAATTCCGTTGAGAATATAAAAGCTTGCACATACTCCAAGAAGAGCCTTAATGATGCGCAAAATCAAGTTTTCATACAAAGGCGATTAATAGACAACGAAACAACAGGCTTCATTACCCAAAAAAATCTTTTAAAATCTACAAGGAGTAAGAGGATGCTACCTAGAAAGAGGAATCTGTAAAAGGTCTAAAAAGACTGTCCACTGACTGAAAATAATGCTTTTGGAGCCTGATGCCCGAAGATTTTCTAGTTCACGTAACAAAACAGAAACTTTAGAAGACTCCACCCAATTTTTCTCAACATCAATTTGGAATCGACTGTCAGTTGGTGCTGTTATAAGATCCTGCCTGCTGACGGTCTTTCTGTGAAATTGAAAAGATTAAATTGTAATCGTTCAACTAGGCAAATATCAGTGATATTATATCACTATCATAAACTCAGTTGGAAATGCTATGATATACCTACAAACAGGACAAAGACCAGATGTATGACTTCGCCAACTTGCCAATAGACATTCTCGGCATAAACGATGAGCACATGGTGTCAACACTGCATCTTCAAAAGCTTCAAGGCATATAGGGCATTCACCCTCTTCCCCCTTGCGCAACTCTTCCACAACCTCCTGAATATAAGCCCGTGAAGGCACATCTTTTGCTTCCCCATCCACTTGGTCCCGACCACCCTTAAGGAAGCGTTTGGCGAGCTTCTTCAGGTCAGAGAATTCTTGAGTATCACCTCGGCTGGATACATCAAAATGGGCCATCACCAATCATTCTTATTACTAAAGCTTAGAATACTAAAGTTTAAAATAAGTGTAATACGTGCACATAAAAACCCACAAAAGATACTAACAAACTCTAAAAAAGTTGTGTAACCAGATTGAAGTATTGAGCAAGTAACCATATCCGTATAAGGGGGGACAATTGAAATAGAAACATATTAGCACAATGAAGTACCACTTCTAGAGAGGTGAAAATATGACATTAATAATCAATTCATGAAAGCCTAGTAATTAGACAAAATGAATTCTAACCTATATATCAACAATATTGAGCACAATCAGTCCATCATATAGTTGTGTTTTTATGGCACATGCTAAAGGAAGGTATGCAACCAGTCACCCCCTTTACTTTTATACTTTTTTCTCCCTTCATGTAGTCATTAATGTTAATTATTCTTGACCAATTACTTTTCCAGGCAAAACAAATCATGAAATAAGTAGATTTTCATGGTTATCTCTTATAGTTCCAAAAGGTAATAGATCATGAAGGGCGATAACAACCCATTGCAGATCAAAAACCTCCAGCAGTCCAGCACCTATATATAATAGAAACCAAGTTCTAAAAGAAACTTGAGCCACACAGCCACAGAAAAAATATTATTCCAAAATGTAAATCCTACCTCATCACAAGAAATGGATGATCGCAACACTGGCGAAGACGCAAGAGTAGCTCCAAAATTGAAGCATAGTTATGAAGGACCCGTCCTTGCTCAACAAATTGATCAAACTTCACCTAATGAGATTCAAGTCAACATGTTAACAGAAAGGCAATATAAGTATAAACCCAAAAGCAAAAACAAAACATGGTCTTTTAAGATGGACCTTGGATTTTTTAAACAAAGCCTCATAGAAGTCCTTTTCCGTTTCTGTTAATTCACAATAAATAACCTTCATATCCGCTGGCGGGAGAACTAAAATTGGCCTGTAACACAAAAGGTTTACATGAACGTATTATGTACATATTAGTTTTTAAAGCAAACTGCAGAATAATAAATGATGAGATCACTTCACTGTTAAACCACTTGGCCTATTTCACACCTGCCTTCTCGGTCAGTGCTAGATTTTGTTCTTCTTAACATGATTGGCCTTAAGATAGATTGGACCAACTTTAACCCTCTCTCGTCACCCTCGTCAAAAGGTTTTTGAACGAGCTTATTCCACCTAGATTAAATGTGAAGACAAATTAATCATACCATACTCAGCTACATGATTATACATAGAAAAGGCAAATGCTAAATTCAGTACAAGTTTTTCTCTATGACGGTGGAAACTACAGCCACCATCCTTCAGTTGGGCATTGGGCCCACCTAGTGCACAAAATAGCCGACAAACCACGCACACTAGGAAAGCCTATAGTAAACAACACTAATCACTGGTCTCACTAACACAACATAGATTGTGTGTTTATATAGCTTTTCACCTAAATTCGTAATACTGTTAATCAATGTACATAAATCATGAAGAAACACCAATTAAAGCTCCAAATACATTATGTACCCAACATGAGATTATGTTCCTTCACCAATCCAGATTCAGGACTACTGAAGGGTGTCTTCAGATATCACTCTACAATGACCAAACTTGACTTGTAAACCAATATTTGGGTAGGAAGATGGACAAGCCTAAAAATGATCCTATATAGGAAATCCAAGTAAGAAATATAATAATGATGGTATGTGTCTAAATATTGTTTATATATGCCATTAAATACATCAAAACAGGTGTCTACAGTTATCTGACCTATCAACTAAAAGCTTTAGCCAACAACATCCCAACAAAAAAATCACACAAGGGCTTCAATGTTTCACAACAGAATCATCATGCATAATGTCTATATTAGTATCCATAACAAGCCCAGAGTAACCGTACAAAATTATGGATATCTTTTTTACACAATGGTGGAAAGCAAAACTTACCATGCCCAGCTTCCCCATGGTTCAATCCTCAAAAAGCGAAGAAGACTGTAGATGTCCTCCAAGTTGTTCTGCAACAGCAAACAAGGACTTCAGGAAAGATAACTACAGCTAGTTACTTATCAAAATCTAATGAAAATGATAAGCAAAACTAATAATATTCATGGTTTACAAGAAATACTTCTTGCAAACGCTGTGTAGGCAAGAGTCACAATTCACCTGATAGTGATTCAAGCTACAAAACCATCAACAAAATGAACAAAAGAATACATCTACTCATATATACACGTGTCTCAGACCAGCCTTGCGCCTGACTTCATTGGAATGGTGTCAAATTATACCGAACAACATGAAGGTAAAAATAATTTCTTTGACAACTTCCTACATTAGTTTCTAGATAGTGATCTGTGAAGCTTGCAAATGCACAATCTTAAAAATTGCATCTGAGAGTACAAATCCCAGATATGTAAAGTTTGGCTTAAAAGGAGACATGGCTATTCAAGATAGAAAAATACAAATGTATGCATATTGATGGCAAATACAGCATACTTGAGCAAACAACACATTTTGCAATATCAGATAGAAAATTGCCGAGAATTAAGCGTTTAAATAAAAGGTTTGTAAGAAACATATAAGATAGTCAAAAAAGACAAATACGGCAAGAAATTCCAAACATTACCAAAGGAGTAAGGAATTCTATAAAATGCAATCAGTTGTCAATAAGGGTTGCTTTTTCAAAACTGGAACTTAACAGCAACTGTTTACAAACTACTGAGCAGTTATAAACTTATAATTTAAAACAAAAATATGGATGTAATAGTGTATCAATAGTCAATACTGGCATCATTGTAATTGTGTTTTACTTATTAGGATGTTTCAGATGTAAAACATTGCAAATATAACGCTACAAAATTACCAAAAGTATTAATATACCTGGATCGGAGTACCAGTAAGACACCAACGCCGATCAGCAGAAAGTGCAGCTGCAGCCATAGAAATTTGGCTTTTAGAATTTTTAATGGTATGAGCTTCATCAAGCACAACCCTAAACCATCTCACAGAGTAAAGTCCCCCATTTTCTTCAAAATTCTACAATATAGAACCATATAATTAGAAAAAGAGGAGATATATAGTGTCTCATCGTAATTAGTGTGGAGCCAGTATGAGCACATGCCAAAAAACAAAAGCAATCAAGCTACCTCTGCTGAAAACTCTGAGGCTAATACTCCATACGTAGTTAGTACAACATCACTCTGAGCTAAAAGGTTTGCATCCTTTGATCTACTTTGTCCATAATGAAGATGGATAGATAAAGCCCCAGGTTGTGCATGAGTTTCAATCTCTCCCTACCAATACAAGGAACAGTTAACTTCCGAGTAATTTTTATGCAGAATAATATTACTGCAAGTCCAACTTTGATCCAAAAAAAATAAATCTAGCAAGTCGTATTGCATCACATGTACCTTCCACTGGCCCAGAAGAATCATAGGACATATTATAAGATTCCCACCACCTGTGAGAGCAATTTGTTGCTTTACAAGCTTATCGAAACCTGGAAACTTCTTTGCTTTCTTCAGAAGAGTAAGAGATTGATCGGCTTCAACATTTTGATTTACAGGCTGAGGCATGGACTCATTACCCAATGATCCACCTCTTTCTGAATGAGCAAGAAGAAGAGATATGGTCATGATAGTCTTCCCAAGCCCCATAGCATCTGCCAAAATCTTCAAATGTACTCTCCAGTCAAAAAACTTAAAATATGTAGCTTTTTAAGTATAAACTTCAGGTAATAATGACTAATCAGGACAGGAAACATACTCCTCTTCTCGCCATTTGAAGGGTGCTTGGAAATTCTACTGTAGCATCACCTGAAAATGCATTCAAGTAGACAACAAACTCCCTCCTAAAAAACAAAAATACCCATTTATGTACAAGTTACCATAAAGATCTGAGATACAATGTATGATAAACATCCACTTACTTGTCTTCAAGGCGATATGCATTCCAACACGGATGAAGAGTTGTTGCTGCCTCATCCACACATTGTCCCTTCTCTAGCTGAATCATCCAATGAAGAGCTTGCTTTTGGTAGGGGCGAAGTTCACACTGAAGGGTACTCGGGGGTTCCATTTCCTAAAACAAAGTAAATTTGGAAAAAATGTTTGTACCTTCTTTGTACATACTTATCAATCTCATTAAACACACAACACACTTAACTTGACAATACCTCTAACTCAGAGCTATCACCAACACCAACAATATTATCAAGATCAGTATCTGAAATAGACTCTTCATTTTCAACTTTATTTCCATTTGGAGATGGGTCCTTTAACTTGTTAAGATGCAACAATGTGGCAGGAATACCAGAACTGTCCTGTTTAAATAAAGAAAGATTAAAAATTAAAAAATCCATTGCAAATTAAAGAGGATCAGTGGCAAAAAGAAAATTTGTGATGTACCTTTGAGTTTAAAGGACGCTTCCTTGAATACAAATCACCAGGAGTGAATTCTGCCTGATTATATTGAGCAATGCAAATGTAGTACTCATTAAATCGTTGGAAATAAAAAGGTAGCATATTGTACTTATAGTCAAAAGATGGCAATCCTGTAAAATGGTCAAAAAAAGTAATAGAATCCCATAAAAGTAAATTAACATATCATAACTCATCCCAAAAGTCCTGGTAATCAAGAGAAATCATCACCTTCTTAGAGGGAGTTAGTCCTAGTAATCGGAACATAGTTGGTAGAGGGTGAAGAACTGACTCATCAGTTGTACTGCTAGCTGCCTTAAGTGAAGTTTGGTAGCTTTTCCGGAACATGGAACTGTTAATGTACACACTGTAAAGGAAAAAAATAATTATACAACTAGTTCGTGCATTACCCAGATGTCTTCCAAGAAACTATTTAATATATCATATAACTTCAATTCACCATAAGCATACCTGACAGACAAAAGAATGGTGTCCATAACGCTCAATACATCAGGAGCAGATTTACAAGAACCCTCAATTTGTACTTTCTTATCTCTTACTAGTGGCAAAAGACATCGAGCCCACTCATTAGGAATACGACCAATCTGTCACAGCCCCATCAACATCATGCATAACATATACAACAGATTAAATTCAGATCACAAGCACCTTAATGAGCATTATGCTTCTTAAAACCAATATATTCTTTTGTTTATCAGTCCTACTCTAAGGTAACATTTTCCACTTTCATTTCAACTAGTGACTGGACATGCAGTCGCACAATGGGAATGTTTTTTATCACTTACCATTTCACTTTTTTACCATTTTTTAAATATATCATCGTGCTTTACTTTTTCAAATATGATTGTATTTCTCATGTAATTCAAGAACCATGCAAATTGGTGTGTTCTTAATCACTTTCTAAATTTCCCATTTTTTCATAAGCATAAAATATTATGACCCTACATTTTTTCCCCATAGATGAATGCTTTATGTCCATCTCATCCCTTTAGCTATGTTCCACATCATATATTTTCCCATACCAGCATACCGGGAGTATTTATAATCAGATATCACATTTATTGAAAATTATAGAGCATTCAAAAAGTCTAGTAAGGAATTACAAAAGGGAAAGAGGTTGGAATGAAAAAATACCTCTCCACAATCTTTAGTAGAAAATCTCACAATCTCTGAACAGGCAACAGCACTTCGCCCACGACCACCACCAAACCTTCCTGCAGAGGGTGAACCCACCCTTCTCTCTGATGGAAACGTAAAATTAACCTCATCACCATATCTCAATTTCCTCCCTTTACAAGTCGACAATCCGGAAACCTCACTACAACCCACAAACCACCACTCACTACCCCCCATTGAACTCGAGCATTTATTCAAATCTTTCCTAGATTCACTAGCACCATTATTTTCCATTCCATTTCTAGAATGAGAAACTAAAATACAATCTTGGGTCACATTATTACCATTTTCCTTCAAACGCACACCACCTGCTTGATTAATTGCCTTCGAATTACGATCTGAAACCTCTGGATTTTTAGGAATTTCGGGTTTTCTGAAACTGGGTGTGTCGAATATGATGTTAATCGCAGCGGTGGGATCGTTGTTGGACATGTGAAGGGCACGGATTATGTCCATGTCGGAGTAATCTTGACCGACGATTGACCGGACCATCGTCAATAGTTCATCGGTGACTTTGTTCCCCATTCTAGTATTTCTGAGGAGGAACCCTAATTGGAAATGAAGTTATTTGATTTGATGTGGAAGAAGGGAGTTCAGGTTTAAAATCTACTGTTGGGGGTTTAGAGCATGATTGAATTAAAACCATAGACCCAGAGAATTGATTTTTTTTTTTTAAATGGAGATATGTATATCGGCGGGGGCGGTGAATATACAGAAATTTATCGGAAATTCCCGCCAGAGAAGCCTTTTTCTGTGATGTTTTTAATATTTCTCTTCACGTTATTAGAAAAAAAAAAGATAATAAAATTATAAAATACTAGAAAGAATAATGTTAGTGGTTGTAGGAAAAAAACTTACGAATTTGTGTTGTGTCAGTATTATATTAACACTATCCATTTTATTATTAAGGTTAAGATACTTAATATTAACATTAACTTGTTTATTAATCGGGTTAAAGATGTTGATCCGTTGGCTTACTATATAAATTAAATAAAATTAATAAACATCATTCATTTCTTTTATTAAATAAATAATGTAATTTATTCATCACACAATGTTTATTTAACAAAAGACAAAATAACATGCTTAGAAAAGTAACTAAAAAAGTTAAAATTCAATATTTAAAATAAATTATAACGTTATACCATATTTAATTTTAAATTATTTTAAATAAATATGTCTAATCGTATTAAATGGGTCAATCCGTTATTTATACATTTTGACCCATTTTAATCTTGTGTTGAGTGTGTTGACTTGTGTATAAAACGAATATTATTTATATTCAACAATAACCCTTTTATATTATGTCGAATTACCGTGTCGTACCAAAAATTATCACCCTACTTAAACGTTTGATAATGATCTCATCTTCTCCTATTAATAAAGCGGTTCTCTTGATGTCACTGGTGTAATTGGTCACAATATTTGTTTACCCTTTTGATTTTATAAGTTTAATTATATTACTATTTTATTTAATTTAAAACTTGTACATCTTTCTAACTAATCCTCCGAATTTATATATTTATTTTATTTTTACACTATTTATCTGTCACTTGGTGCTAGTAATTTAGAAATTAAGAGAGAGTAGTTTATTGTAAAGGAGTTGTGCTATACATTGTGGAAAATTTCACTCCAATTACGATTACGATCACGATCATGTGATAAATAAGAATTAAAAATGATTATATTTTAATTTATTATATTTTTATTGCATACAATTTGAGTTTGATCCCAATCTTACTTCCTCAAATATATTTGTGGATATAAAGTTAGGATAATAATCAATTTATATATTTTTTGAGGTGTGGAGTGTTGGCATCATTGAAGATATTAAAAACGATGAATTAATCATACAAACAAAAAGTGGACTACAATATCAGGTAAATAAGAACATATAGTTACAATCAACATTGTCACAATCTATCTAATAAATTATCTGGACCGTTTAAAATTTGAGATAAATTTTATCGTCTATACAGTCTTAGGAATTTTAATTCCCATCTAAAGAAATATATATATAAGAAAAAGATGACAAGCATAAATATGTGTTTAAAATAAAAAAAAATGAGGATACACCAATAAGAATAAACTTCCTAATGAATGTTTTGGTGAGTTCTGATTTAGATGTCTTTTTTTATCGGAGGTACATGATTGCATGCCTCAACAGTATTGTGTATAAGGTTTTTTATTTAATTAACAAATTTGGATTTTTAATGCGTAATTTTGTTATTTATATCAAACAATAAAAAACAAAACAATGTTTTAGTAATTATTTTTATATTATTTTACCATTATAGAAATTGAGTGTGAAAATGGTGTCCGACCCGAATCGAATTTGATTACACACGTAACTTGCGAGACTCGTTTTTTTTAAAATGAGGGTCAAATAATATAATCCAAGAAGATTATATAATTTTAGACACATATTTGTTTAAATTGAGATTATTTATAATATAACTTCAAATAATTTTAGGTTATGTTTGTTTTGTCCATAACTATTTAAAAGATTAAATAAAAAATTATTGTTGACCTTACCACCAGTAATAACAAATAGATCATGTTCTCAGTAAAATGAGTATAGATGAATAGAATAAAATACACCAGTCATTTTGTAAAGAGGTAAAGGTTAATTTTGTGAGACCTCGAATTTTATGAAATAAAAGTATTCAATTTTTCTATTTTGATAAATAGTTAAATTGATAAAAGTTTAAAGTTAAGGGTAATATGTGAAAAAAAAAAATCAAAGTAAGCAAAGTTGTTATAGAATATTCTTTTTGTTTAATATCCGATTTATAGTACAATCATTAGTGGACCCTACAACGGAATTATTATTTTGATTGAGAAAACTACAAAAATATTTTTATGAAAATAACTGGCGAAAATTTTACTGTTAATCGTTGGAACACTCTGGTTGTTAAAAGACAATGAATGCTGTGTATGCATAGTAGCCAATGTATCAGATTGATTATCGATGCTTATGTGATAAAGTCACTCATTTTTTTTTTATTCATTATTATTAATGTAATAAAACGTAAAAGTTTTTTATATAAAATGCGATACTTTTTTAAAGTTATTCGCTTTTATTAGAAATTTAATAAGAAAATCTTTTATATAAAATGAATACTTTTATAAAGTTATCTGCTTTATTGAATAATAATTAGAATATTTTATATTTTATTATCGTATAAGATTTGCATAGTGCACGCATAGTGTTTGCATAGTAAAAAATTTTTATAAAGTTATTCGTTTTATTAGATTATAAATAGAATATATTATATTTTATTTAAAGATTTTTTGCTTTAAATATGGATAATCCATTTTTCTATAAATAGTTCGTTCCTTCATTATTTCTTACGAATTCAATTAAAACTCCGGAGAGATAAACTATAGAGAGAAATAAGAAAAGATTCGCTATTTCTTCACTACTTATATATCCAGTACTCTTCTTCTTAAGGTAAGGGATATTATTTGTTATACTCATAAGGGGTATTATTTCTTTTGTATTCATGAAGAGAACTTCTGTTATTTCATTATTTATTATTTTGTTAGAATAACCTGTATACGCGGGCTACCCTATACTTGGTGAAATTCTTTTGTTATTCCGTTCTTTATTATTCTGTTGGAATATCCTATCTGTGACGCCCCCAAAATTAGGTATACATCACCCATCTTGGGTAGTCAGATACATGGTACAGAATTTAAATACAACTTACTAATATAACTGTCGTGTACAATACGACATAAACTGTGAGTTTGAATACAAATATTATCTACTAGATATTATACAAACTCAAAAGGATTCCTCATTACAATTATTATCACACTATTTCACGAATAGTGAGGACTACTAATCTTATCCTCCGGACCATTACTCCGCTCCCCAACTCGTCTCAAAATATGTTCTCATTTCACAAGAGAACATGAAAGAAAGGGTGAAACTCAATCTAGCCCAAAGAAGAAATATTATGACTAAGATAATGCAGAATAAATTATCATTAGCCTTCAACAAAAGTGTTAAACCGATAAAATATAATAAACATCAAGTTTAACTGCAATGAACAAGCAATCCATTAAAAAAAGTCAAGTAGAAAATAAAATCTACTATCTTTTATGATTTAAAAGGTTTTTCATCATTTATTATAGCTAAGACTCAAATTTTAATAAATAATCCACATCATTGAATCACCCCCACTACTACCAAAGATATTCTTTAAGATCACGACCACAATTATTCATGCACTACGGGCCAAGAATAGTTGTGTATTCATTAATAATCGTGATCATGCCAACAATCGTCCATCAATGCACTACTGACCACCGAGGATTTTTACCACATCATTTGTAACATTACATTCATGATTACAATCAATAGTCTCTCTAATTATATTCATACCAAGTCCATCTATGCACTACAGGAGCCATGATTTGACTTTAAAAAAATATATAAACATGAGGATGATGAAAATGATATAAGAATTCAATAAAACAAGTTCAAGAATTATTTTATCCATGAATTATTAACGTCCAAATTGTCAACACGATCTCGTTTTGTAGAGTAAAATTCAAGAATGATCGTAAGAATATTTCCATGAAAAGATCTTTGGATGAAACGCAAATATCAAGGATATTCTACTAATTTCATGGAGTATAGAAGTCAAAGTTTTAACCAACCCAGTATAATAAAGAATGGAATAACAAAAGAAATCACCACGCATGCGGTATTGCTTGCGTAGCGGAGTTATTCAAATGAATAATAATAGAACCGTGTCGGTGAAATTCACAATCGGCTGGATGTTCCAATGTAATAATAAAGATGGAACTGCATCCGGTGTAAAACACACGATAGGATATTCCAATGAATGATAAAGACGGAACCAGTCCGGTGTAAAAACACGCATGTGATGTTCCAAGAGTAATAATAAAGCGGAACCGGTGGTCCTGTAAAACACATGCATGTGATGTTCCAATGAAATAATAAAGACGAAACCAGTCCGGGTAAAAAACACATGCATGTGGATGTTCCAACGTAATAATAAAGATGAGAATAATGAAGAATGTCACCAAGTATAGGGTAGTCCATGATATCAAAGTTATTCCAATGTAATAATAAGGAATGGAATAATCAAAGTTCTCTTCATGAATACAAAAAAGAATAATATCCCTTACGAGTACAACAAATAATATTCCTACCTTAGAAGAACCGAATATTGGCAAAGTGAAGTAGCGAGAATACTTTTCTTCTTTCTCTCTATAGTTTCTCTCTCTAAAGTTTCAGTTGAATTAAGTAAGAAAATAATGAAGGAATGAGCTTTCTATTTATAGGAAAATAGAATGCATAGTAATTAATCCATGAATCGGTCAGATTGATTTACTTTAATCGACGGTCCATATTTAAAGCAAAAATCTTTTAAATAAAATATAATATATTCTATTTATATAAAAACATTACCTTATGCAAATACTATGCAACACTATGCAAAACACTACGCAACACTATGCATAATAAAATATAATATATTTTATTTATAGAAGAACTTTAATAAAGTATTACATTTTATATAAAAGATGTTTCGCTTTTATTACGTTAATAATGAATAAAACAAAAAACGTCATTATCGCTATAATAATTCATATTATTAATCGATGATAATGGAATCAAACCGAGTGACTTCTCACATAAGCATCAATAATCAATACCGCAAGTTACTACTATGCAACCACACGATTCTCGTACTTTTACTACCGAGTAGTTCAACAAGATCAACGGTAAAACTTCCGCCGTTATTTCAATAAAATATTTTTGTCGTTTTCTCGATCCGGCCAATGATAATTACATTATGGGGGTCCACCAATGATTGAGCCAGTATGCGAATATTCCTGCTAAACCGAATATTCCCCACCAATCGAATAATATAACCACTTGCATACTTTGCAAAATTTATAAATATTACCCACAACTATAACATTATATCAAATTTATTCCATAATATTCAAAAATAATATTTATAGAAAATTCATCTTTATTTATAAAAGCCGGTTCTTACATCGCTCGCATGCGTTTTACTGTGGGACCGGTTCCGTTTCTTTATTATTCTGTTGGAACATCCCAGCTTGGCGTATTACACGACTGGTTCCGTTATTTAGTATTCTGTTAGAATAACTCGTCTATCTGAAGTACCACGTGCATGGTGATTTACATTGTTATTCCATTCTTTATTATACTCGGTTGGTTAAAGTTTTTGACTTCTATACTCCATGAAATTAGTGGAATATCCTCGATATTTCGCTTCATCCAAAGATCTTTTCATGGAAATATTCTTCCCGAGCATTCTTGAATTTTACTCTACAAGAAAGTATCATGTTGACAATTTGGGCGTTATTAGTTCCTGGATAAATTAATTCTTGAACTTGTTTTATTGAATTCTTATATCATTGTCATCATCCTCATGTTTATATTATGTTGAAAGTCATCTCGTGACCAGTAGTGCATAGATGGACTTGGTATGATTATGACCGAGGATTATTCGGTATAATCATGACCGTAATGTTACAAATGATGTGAAAAAAATCCTCATTGTCCGTAGTGCATTGATGGGCGAGCTTTTGGTATGATTATGGCTATGGATTCTCTTCGACCAAGGGTGCAAATATGAATTGTTTTATGGCATGATCAGGACCGTTGATGAAAACACGATTATCTTTGGCCCGTAGTGCATGGATAATTCGTGGTTGTGATACTAAAAAATTTCCTTGGCCTATAGTGCGAGGGGATGATTCGATGATGTGGATTAATTATCGAAATTTGAGTCTCAAATGATGAAATATTAATTCATGGATGTGATAATAATGAATATCTTTGGTAGTAGTGTATGGATAATTCATGGATGTGATACTAACGAATATCATTGGGTAGTAGTACATGGATAATTCGATGATGTGAATTATTTATTGTCGAGTCTCAAATGATAAAATATTGGTTATACACTTTTAATTTGTAGAAGATAGTAGATATCATGCTTTACTTGACTCTTCTAAAATACAGTTGTATGTCGTTGGCTTGTAATGCAAATATGAATTTATTAGTATGATTATGAACAAGAATTATGATTTGGTATAACCATGATTTTTGATGTTTCAGGTGAAGATAGGTGATGAAAATTATCTTCGTCCTGGGTGCGAAGAGGAATTTAGAATCACAATTATGATTATGAGTTATTCATATGATTGTGGACAAGAATTGTTGATTGATATTACAGGGATAAAACATTATTGGTGGACTTTTAACAATGAGAAGATAATAGACCTGATGGTCTATTTGACTCTTCTAATGGATTGCTCGTTCCGCTGCAACTATGGTTGAAAAGTTTTATTGTGAAGCCCCCAAAATAGGCCCATTCCATCCAACCCATTCTGAGTCGCCAAATACATGGCACAGAAATAACTACAACTTTATTATTACAACATATAAACTGTGAGTTTAAATACAGATATTGTCATCTAGACAATATCCACATGCAAATAAATCCCCATCATAATTATTGATACATTATTTTACAAAAATGGTGAGGACTACTAAACAACTCTCTCTAGAACCTTCATTCCATACCCCGACTAAGTACTTCGCTACATTCTCGCCTCCCGAGAAGAAAAATGGAACAAAAGGAAATAGGTGAGCTAAACTAGCCCAAAGAAAGAATATTATGACTAAGATAATATACAACAAATTATTGTTAGTCTTCAACAGGAAAAATCTAATAGAATCTGAATAGACAACCGGTTTTAAATCAACAATCGCGCAATGAAACAACAATTCATTAGAAGAGTTAAGTAGAGAATGCAAACTACTATCTTCTATATATGAATTTAAAAGTTCATCGTCGACATTTTATCCCCTGTAACATCAATCAATATATATCGAATCAAATATTCATCTTTGAACTACAGCCAAAGATATTAATCGATTTAATCATGTTCATCTAAACACCTTTTCATCTTTGCACTACGGGCCAAAGATATTAATCGATTAGTCATGTTCATCTCAACACTGCTCATCTTTTGCACTACGCCAAAGATATTCAATAATATCATCATTTAGGACCGAGGATGATGAAAAATATTTTAAAGGAAACGAATCCAAAGGAAACAAAAGAACAATATTAAGGATTCGTATTTTAAACAATCCAAGTTCAAAAATACTTCATAAGTAATCGAGTGGAATAAAATTCAAGAATGATCAAAACATGGATACAATCAAAGCTAGTATCCATAGTAGATATTTTGACAAAAAGAAAAATTTCATTTTTCAAAGAATAAAGGCCGTATTCGTGAATAGTGCCATATCGTGAATAAAGGTCGATACGTGAATAGTAACTCCGACACCAAAAGATAGAAATTTCACAAAAAACATCTTCACGCCGTGAATAAGACTTTCATGAATAAGAACTCGTGAATAAGAACTCGTGAATAAGAACTCATGAATAAGAACCCCACATGAAAAAGTTCCAAATTTGATAAAATTTCCAACCAATATTTCGGCATAATGATATTGAAAAAATAATATCATTTTCAATAAAATAACATCCCTTACCTCGAAAGATCAAGATTTCTAAATTTGAAACACCTTGATATAAAGGCTATGACTTGAACTTGCACCGTATATCAATACTCAAAATATACTCAAAATACTCACAAGAATACGCTCGATAATATAGAGAGAAAACTTCAGCTTTACGGTATGATTTTCAATTCTAACCTAAGCACCCTTATTTATAGGAAAATCTTTAACACCAAAAAAGTAAAAAATTTAATATAATATTAATATTTACAAAACACATTCCTACGCCCACTTTGAAATCTGATTTCAGCCACCAAGCACATGTTAAAGATGGCCACCAACATTTGAAAAACGTTTTTCTTAAAAAAACATAATTAAAACTTCCAAAAATCAATTATTTCGGAGCTTCGGAACTTAAATAATTCATAATAAATAGCTTTTTTTTCAGAAAAATTCGAAACTCGCTTTTTTTCATAGGAAATTCCATTATCTACAACTTTACAGAAGGAAGTTTTTCCAAATTCCAAATAGAAATTAACCGAAATCCATAAACGGGCGATTTTACAGGCTATAATCAAATTTCAGTCAAGAAATGGGGTCCACCGACACAGAAAACATGTGTTAATCATTTAATGCTACAAAAATACTCTTCCTCCTCATATACTCACATATCGCACATTCATTATAAAAATATCACCATTATTATATTATTAAAATATAATAATATATTTGAATGAATTATTTTATCAAAAAAAGATAAAATTTCAATTTTCAACAATTATCACATTAAAAATTTTCTCCATATATATCCACATAAAATCAATATTTTCCTCATCATATAAATCAATAATTAATTATTCACGAATAATATTACAGAATCACAAAGATCTTGCAACCGTGCCGCTCCCTGGAAAGAGGGGGCTTTCCAATAAGAATTTCTCCTTCATGGCGCCATGATTAAGTGACCAAACCTCTCCTTAGATGTAACTTTCTAGACATTGCCAATAATGTTATCTAATAATATTATTCAGATAATATGAATTATTGTTTCAATAATGAAAAATAATTGTAAATGACAATTATCAAACAACAAAGAATATAAAATATCAACGCAGGAATTATTAAATCAATAAAATATCGAATAAGAATTATCGTAACCATTATTGAGTAGTGCCTTCTTACGTAAGAATCAATAATTGGTGCAATACTGCAATGCTTCGCTCAACAACGCCAGATTAGTGTGTTTTAACCAACGGGTATTCCAACAAGATAATCGGTAAATAACTACGCCGTTATTTATAAACAACTTATACTTGTCGTTTTCTTCATCCAATCGCTTTCCGTTATGGGGCCCACAAAAGATCATGTCAATATTTAATATTCCCAAACAAAGACGAATATTCCACGACCAAACGAATATTCTGAGCGATAATGAATATTTTATAACCACTTGCTTATTCAAAATATTTGCGTATTTTACCCATAACTATCCATATTAATCAAATCAACCCTTACTATTTCAAAATAATAAATAGAGGAAAATAAATTTCATTTATTAATAATTTGGGGTCTTATATTTATCATCTACCATATGTTCTAAATCTCTGATTTATTATTGATGAAAGCTATTGATAATTTAATTATCTTTAGTCATGATATTCTTTACTAAGCTAGTTGTGCTCACCCTTTTGAAAGTAGTATGCACACAAGCCAATCATGTTTGATGATAAAGCATATACTTTGTAACAATCTTATTCATTTATTAATAAAAAGTATTAATTTATTAAAGGCTTTTAATTATCTACACGATCTTTGTTTTATAATATGTGATAAACCCATAGTTTTAAGCAATGCTTTTAGAATAATGATGATGATCATTCTAATGAGATCTAAATTCTTAGAAAGCTTAAAACTAAAATAGTTCCCAATCATTGGATTACTAAATTGGGGATTAGTGAATCCGGATAGATTGGTACATACGTTGTTTGCTTTTCATTGGATGAGGATGATTGATCTCACGATCATTTGTGTGGAGACACTAAAGCAAGTATGTAGGTACTTATTAGAGAATAAGTTCAATTGAACGTGGCTCAAGCTAAGGAATACCTAATGGAGTTTTACTTGCTCGTCAATAGGAATTCTGTAGTGATAGTAGTCTGAGTAATCCTTGGACTTGAGATCATTATAGTATCTTGTGTATGATGAGTTATACTTTGACTTATTCCTTAAGACCCTTAGGGTATATCAAAGGGTATGCTTGGGTATAACAAGTTGTATATGGAGATAATATATGATCAATAAAGAATCTACCACTTAATAAAAGAAGAGAAATGTCCTATGTGATTCGATAAATGACAACCCAAAGAGTCCTTGGCAATAAGTAATGAAATTAGAAAGGAGTTTCTAATTTGCATTATTTGGAGTTGTGCATTTAAGGATCGAAATACATATAATTAAATAAAATAAGACTTGACAAGAATTCCATGCCTTATATTTAATTGGGACATTGTATGGTGGAAGGATTGAATTGTATTTAATAACTATTTACTCAAAGGTTCTTTTATGATTAATGTTGAAATCTATATTATCTGGAAAGTCTTTGATCGCTAGGGAGGCTTATCCTCATTGTAGAATAAATATTATTTATTTAAATAAATTAATTGTTTAATTTATTTATTTAAATAAGATTAGAATTGTTTCTAATTGATTTATTCACAACCGGTTTAATATGGAGAACCTAAAGGGTCACACCATAAAAGGAAGAATAATTATTTAAGAAGTTAATGGCATAATCGTAATAATATAATATGTTAAGTATATTTAATTTAATCTATGGTGATAGAATAAATTAAATAGCTTAATATTTATTATTTAATATTTTAAAATATTAAATATAAATTAATAAGAGGAGTCTTATTAATATTATTACAATTATTATTATTTTAATTTCTAAAAGAGTTTAGGAATTAATTTAATATAAGTACTCTCATTTATTCCTAATAGGATTAGGAGGTTAAATTAATTAAAAGTGTTTAATTAATTATCCCTAATATGATAAGGGAACTTAATTAATTAAAGGATTTTAATTAATTAGAATAAAACCCAATTCCTTAATTGTTAAGGAGGGTTGCCCACATCTATAAATAAGAGGAGTCTTATTATGGGTGTGTGATAGTTGTTGACTTTTACAACATACGTAATATTTCCAATAGTTGGGAGAGTACGTTCCTTTCTATAGAGATAGAAAACTAGGGTTTGAGCCAAATACTCATCTTCTTGAATTCTTATTATTCCTTGGTGGATCACCTCTAGAGGCCAAACACTTGGGTGGCTAACGTTGATCAAAGGAAGGAACCAAACCCGGTGGATTCAAGTTGAACGCGAAAAGGATTGAGGCGAACTCGTACTGAGGAAGCTTTGGATCTTCAAGGGTATGTTTCTTATTCATCTTTTTTCGTTTAATTAATAATTATGCATAAAGGGTGATTCGGGTATATGGTTTGTAAATTTTTAAACTCGATTTTACACGTTTCGCATAATTTTGCAATTTGATCACAAGTATTGAATATTACAAACCTAACAAAGGCATCGAGAGCCAAACCTTTATGCGAATTATTAATTGTTCAAATTTGATATGTATATTGATATGTGTTTGTAACAATTTAATTGGGCATAATTTATTGTATAAAATTTAAAAAAAAAAAAAAGACCGATTTTTTTTTTTTTTGACAAGGCCTGTTGCGTTAATCATGTTAACAAGGGTGTTTTTCAAATCTAATGCACGGAATTCAAGGATTCTAAGTTAACAGGATTATAATCATTCTTCTTTGAAAAAGGGCAGGTCCTACGAGTTTGAAAATGAAGATCATGCGAATTTTGCAATTTATTTTAGGATTCACGTGATTGTTTACTGTTAATGGAAAAACTTCTTACCTTTAACAGGTTTGTAATATATCACATGGTTATATTATATATATATAATATATTACCGTAATATATATATATATATATATATATATATATATTATTCTTAATAATTTTAGAATTAAAATAAAGTTTATTTTAATTTTAAAATAAAAAGTTCATTTTAATCTTAAAATAAAAAGTTTATTTTAATTTTAAAATTAAATTTCATGCTAACTAATTAGAGTTGGAATTGGATTCCATGATAACTAATTAGAGTTGAAATTGGATTGCCTAATTTCCTTAAATAAAGGAGTTTATTTAGATATGAAATATGATTTCATATTATTCAAAATAAAGGAGTTTATTTGTGAATAGAAAGAGAATCCTAATTTCCTTAAATAAAGGAGTTTATTTAAATATGGAATAAAATTTTATATTATTCAAAATAAAAGAGTTTATTTGTGAATAGGAAAGAGAATCCGTGTTTCCTTTAATAAAGGAGTTTATTTTATATATATATATATGGAATTGATTCCATAATTAATTAAAATAAAGGAGTTTATTTTGATTAAAGATTTTGATTAAAATAAAATAGTTTATTTTATTCAAAATTAGATAAATTAAAATAAAATAGTTTTATTTTGATTTAAATTTGGATTAAAATAAAGGAGATTATTTTGATTCAAAAATAGATTTTATACTACCTAAATTTGCCCATTAAATGATATCAATATATATATTAAATGTTTATTATTCATAAGATGAATGTTATTTATTGATGCATATGGTGATGTGTATGATAATAAATGGGATTGATTATGGACTATCACCAAATGTGATTGGATTTTATTTTAGTTGGATGCATGAATCGTAAGGGTTTTTATTAAAAGGGTCTCACAGACTGCCTTCTCTAATTTTTCTTAATGTAAATTCTATCTCTCTCTATGTACTTCTTTCCTCGATCACGATCAAGGTTTCTATTTATTTTAATTAGTTTTGTAATAGGAATAGTTAGAATTAATTTTTGAAAAATTGGAGATCAAGGAGCAAGGAGCGCTTGAAGACCCGCTTGTAGAATGGAGCCCGGGTTTAAATGTAATAGTTATATTTAAATATTATTTCTTGCACCCCTGGGGTTTGACCTTTTAGTTCACTTGGTGGCTCTAGTGAACCAAACTAGAATAAAAGTCCATAATCAATCCGTAGAATATAATATTCTATATATATGCTTATACTATATATATATATATATATTATGCAAACATGCTTCGCATGTTCATTAATATAACGCGTATTTTATATATATATATGTAAATGCGCTACTAAACAAGATGAGACAAATTAATAACAAACCCTCAATTTTTATATTAAGTCCTAAGCGTTCAAAGATATTTGGAATATCGAACGTCATTTTTCTAAAGATGATAAAATTAATAGAGTATTAAATATTTAATATGAGTTTGTTGTGTCACCACAAAGCAAGTATTAAGTATTTAAGATGTTAATTTATCACATTTGATGCTTATAAAAAAATTGAACAATATTGTTTTGTTGTGTCACAACAAGGATGATATTTTTTTTTTTGAATATATGGAGTCTTTGGAATCGAACTTAACTTGGATAATTTTGATTCGGATGTGCCACCACTGATCAAAATAATCTAAGAGGCAAAAGAAAAGGAGTTGCATAGTTGATGTAATTGACAAAAGTTGTCTACCTATTTATTTATATATAGTTTGTTGTGTCACCACAAGGCTATATACATTTGAAATGGGATCCTTATTCTCACTAACAAATCTTTAATTAGATTTTGCTTAACTATATAAGTGAGGGCAATATAGTTTGAAGAAAATAAAGGGAGATACCAATTTAAAACAAGACCTAAATTATTTTGGTAATTAATAAAAGAATGTATGTTAAAATGTTGTTAAATACAAATTCATTTACAAAATTTTTACAATGTCTTAATTACTATCAACTGCGAAACATATTAGATGTTATTTAAGCTGACCGTATTAAACGGATTGGTTAAGGAATTTGAGAATAGTTCTCATAGTGAAAAAGCTATCTTATGTCCTTAATACGCCTATCCTCGCAATGGTTGTAGATAATGCCTCGAGGAAGAGATTGCTACTTTTAGAAAGTGGCAAGATGATGCACATTTAATCGATGCATCATGCTCGCATCCATGAGTAACGAGCTTCGACGTCGATGAAACTATGGATGCTCCTACTATATTCCTACACATCAAGTAGTTGATGGTGAGGAAAGTAGGGCCGATAGATATCGATATCTAAGGAGCTCTTCCGATCTAGAATGGCCAATGGCACTATAGATGCAGACAAAAAGTTCTTAACATAATCAATTTGATTGATCAATTAGGACAATCTGGTTTTGTCATGGATGGAGAGTTGAGCCAAGATTTGATCTTGCACTCACTCCCCCGACTCCTTTCATTAATTGTTGTGAATTTTTCATATAAACAAGCTAGATATATCGACTTTGCGATTTGCTTAACATATTGAAAAATGTTGAGAGTCACTTTCCAACCAAGAAAGATCAAGTCTTACTGGTAGGGGCCAAAGGATCTTCTGAAAAGAAGAACGATTCAAAGAAGGTACATAGAAAGGCAAAAACAAAGGATAATAAGAACAAACCGACACGTATAAAGAAAGGAGTTTGCTTCCACTGTAATAAGCCTGGACACTGGAAAGAAACTGCGAGAAGCATCTTGCAGAGGCTAACCAAAGAAGCTTAGTGAAGTTTCGATTACAATACAAATTTATTCATGATTTAAAATAAAATTTTCTTTAAGTCAAGGTTCTACTTGGGTATTGGATACCGACTTTGGTTATCATAAATATAGATTTATGAAGGGACCAAGCAGAAGTATAAAGCTAAACAAATATAAGTAATCCTATGTGTGGAAAATGAAGCAAAGGTTCTTGGCATTAGCCATAGAAACTTATAGTTTAGCAATGCCTACGGAAAATCTATTAAGTCAATAAGTTGTTATTGTATTCCAATTCTTGTTAGAAACATTATTTCCATTTTATTGTTGACAATAAAATTTTTGGTATTATAATTAAGAACAATTGTTGTTCTATTTATAATAATAATGTTTTGTATAAATCGAATATTACTTAATAAATTTTGTATACTTGACTTACGTGAAAAATTATTTTATAAATTGAACAAACTAGTATAAGAAAAGGAGATGATCATTCAAAGAGTTGAATGTATGTATTTATTGAATACAAGTGTGAATTATTTGAAAGGTTCAAAGAATTGTAAGTGAAACAAATTTGCAAAAAGTATTAAGACTCTTTGATTAGATTAAGGAATAAATACTTGTGCAATAAGTTTCTAGATCATCTCAAATGGTTTCTCATAATGGACACATCACGATACGCAATAATTGATTGATGTATCTGAAAGGAAAAATCGAACATATTTGAACATGGTGCGACCCATAATGATTTTACCGACATTCCAAAGATCCTTCAGTGGTCATGTCCTAGAAATGGTCGTGCATATCTACGAAAAGGTAATCTCTAAATCCATTTCAAGACTCCATAAAAGTTATGGATGTGGAGGATTCCTAATCTTAAGTATGTTAAGATAAGGGTTGTCCAAACTTATGTGAAAAGGTTTGAAGGATAAGCTTGGGACAAGATTTGACATGTCTGATTTGTGGGACATCCTAAAGTAAGTTTAGGGCATGTGTTCTATAATCCTACTTAGCAAAAGGTGTTTGTTCATGAAACACGCGCTTCTAAGATAAAGATGTTTATCATTAAAGGGGCTAGTGGGAGGATAATAGATCTTGAAGAGTTCAAGAACCACAAAACACTATAAGTCAAATAAGAGGAACTCTATAGATGAACTATTGTACCACAACCTAATCGTAAATCTAGAATAGTATCAAGATACCTAGGAGGTATGGATTCATCATAGATGATGATGATGAGGTACACATCATGTAAGATGATGATCCAGTTATATACGATGAGGTAAGAGTTCTAGTGTGTACAAAAGGGACAGTGGGAGCGCCGTGACATTCCTAATATTATATGTTGATATACTACGGATAAGGAATGACATACTAATGCTACAATCAGTAATGATAAAGTTGTCTAAACATTCCTCCATGAATGGTTTGGGAAGAGTATCTTAATTAGGGATATAAATCTATATAGATAGATTTAAGAGGATGCTCGACTTAACCCAGGAACGATATTCATTTGATGCTAAAAATCGTTTAGCATGGCAAACTCCAAGAGATGTCTCATGTCGATGAGCTATGGAGTGTATCTCTCTTAATAGTCCCCACAGACTCACGAAAGAGAGGTCGCATGAGTGACAATCATGTATGCAATGAAATGTACGAGACATGATGTTGATCGACCATATTATGGAGAAGTTCACTATGAGTCGGTGAAAAACATCTTAAAGTGCTTAACCCAAGCACTAAGGATGTGATCATATTCATGGTGGGTCTAAATTAAAACTAGAGGGTTTAACAGACTCAAGTTTTTCGAGACGAGACCAAGATGATGAAAAAAATCCACTTTAAGGTAAAGCGTTATCTTGAGCAAAGTGGTGCAATAAATTGAAAGGTTCCAAACAAAAAAAGAGTTCTTTGGTTTAGTGATAAAGACAAAGTATATAGCTATAAATGAAGCTGCAAGTTGATTGTTTGGATTAAAAGTTCATTATAGAACTAAGAATAGTTCCTAAGTCTCATCTTGGATCTAAACATGTGTTGTGGCACTTTCATTTGATTATAAGAATCATTGAAAGATGGGAAATCACTATAGAGATGGTGGACTCTCAAGAACAACATTACATATCCATTAACTAAAGCTTATCCAACAAAGCGGGATAATCGTCACTTAGAAGAAGAGTATAAGATACAATGGCGATTGGCTTTTAGTGCAGTGGAGATTGAAAGAAATATGCACACAAAGCCAATCATGTTTGATGATAAAGCATATACTTTGTAACAATCTTATTCATTTATTAATAAAAATATTAATTTATTAAAGGCTTTTAATTATCTACATGATCTTTGTTTTATAATATGTGATAAACTCATAGTTTTAAGCAATGCTTTTAGAATAATGATGATGATCATTCACAAATAATATTCTGAGAATCACAATTATTGGCAACCAAGCCGTTCCTGGGGAAAGAGGGGCTTTCAATAAGAATTTCTCCTTATTGGCCGCAATTAGGTGACCAAACCTCTCCTTAGAATGTAACTTTCTAGACATTGCCAATAATGTTATCTAATAATATTATTCGGATAATATGAATTATTGCTTCAATAATGAAAAATCTTTGTGTAATGACAATTATTGAAACAACAAAAATATAAAATATCAACGCAGAATTATTAAATCAATAAAATACTAAGCGAGAATTAATCGTAACCATTATTGAGTAGTGCCTTCTTACGTAAGAATCAATAATTGGTGCAATACCGTGTGCTTCTTGTTCAACAACGCGCGATTAGTGTGTTTTAACCATCGGGTATTCCAACAAGATAATTGGTAACAACTTCACTATGCTATTTATAAACAACTTATACTTGTCGTTTTCTTCATCCAATCGCTTTTTATTATGGGGCCCACAAAAGAGATGCTACTGTCAGCATTTAATATTCCCCGACAAGATCTAATATTCCACGACCAAACGAATATTCCCGACGATAATGAATATTTTATAACCACTTGCTTATTCAAAATATTTGCGTATTTTACCCATAACTATCCATATTAATCAAATCAACACTTGCTTATTCAAAATATTTGCGTATGTTTCTTATTCATCTTTTTCGTTTAATTAATAATTATGCATAAAGGGTGATCCGGGTATATGGTTTGTAAATTTTTTAAACTCTGATTTTACACGTTTCCGCATAATTTTGCAATTTGATTGCGTTCTTGAATATTACAAACCTAACACCTTTCTGCTTCATAATTCCTTTCAGGTAATAAGAGTGTTGCCGTAAGAGTGTTGCCGGGTTGAGCAGGGATAACAGAGGAATAGAACGATGGTCTCTAACTGTGGAGGTTCTCCCTAAACAATATAGAAAAATGGGTTGTATTCTATACATCATTTAGTAGTTATATTTGGTGAATCAAATAGGGTGAGGCGAACCAACCTTTGGAAGGGTGTTTTGCCACTATCATACAAGATGTCTAATGACATACAACCTCGTGTTATCATAAGAGCGAGGTTTATGCGCATCCACTTCTTTGAGTATATCTACGGGCACTACCTATATGATCTTGGAGTTTATTTGAAATATAATATACACTTGGAGACAGTGGAGATTGTAAAACCCCAACTTATTATAAATAAAATCGAATTTCCTCTAATTATATTTGTGAATAATAATGTATTAATTTGATATAATTCTCTGGTTATGGGTGAAATGTGCAAATTTTGCAAAATATGCAAGTGGTTATAAAATAATTATTGTTGTCGGGGAATATTCGTTTAGTCGTGGAATATTCTTTTGTCGGGAATATTAAATGCGATGACAGCAATCATTTAATGGGCCCCATAACAGAATAACTGTAGGATGAAGAAAATGACAAGTTTGAGTTTTTATAAATAACGGCGTAGTTGTTACCGTTAACACTGTTGGAATACCCAGTGGTTAAAATACGAAAGAAAAGCGCGTGGATGCATAAAGTATTGATGAATTATTGATCCTTACGTTAGAAGGCACTACTCAATAATTGTTACATGATTCTTCGCTCAATATTTTATTTTATTGATTCAATAATTGCTTTGCGTTGATATTTTATATTATTGTTGTTTCAATAATTATCATTGCACGGTATTTTCCCATTATCAAATCAATAATTCATATTATTTGAATAATATTATTAGATAGCATTATTGACAATATCTAGAAAGTTCATCAAGGAGAGGGTTTGGTCACCTAATTGCGTCGATAGAAGAGAAATTCTTATTGAAAGCCCCTCTTCCTCCAGAACTACTTTGGTTATCATAAATGTGATTCTCAGTAATATTATTTGTGAATAATTAATTATTGATTCATATGATAAGGAAATATTTATTTTATGTGGATATAAATGTTGGATATATTTATTGTGGTTAAAAATGAAGGAGTTAATGTTGAGGTGTTTTATCAGTATTTTTGTCGGAATGAAGGTATTCAAAATTAAACCAGTATTTTTGAGATATATTGTGTGCGTTATAATTTTTAATACGACCGTTGGATCGTTGTAATTTTTGGATATGTTATACATATATAAGTTGAGTATATGTCCACAAATTTTGAACCGTTAAAAATGAATGTATGATTTGTTATGAATTTTAAGAGGTGGTGATTCGTAAATTAGGTTTATAAATGATTTTGGTGGAAAATTCTAGAATTGAGTGGGCCCCACTTGTGGTTGGTGAAGAAATGTGCTAAATTTATTTCAAATGTGGTGGGTGGGAATAATAGCAGGTAAAGCCATCAGGTTGTAGGTCAAGTCTGCTAACATTTTCCTATAAATAGAGGGCTAAGTTAGAATTGAAAATCACACCAGGAACAAGTTTTCTCTCTTTCTCTCTCTAGATTATTGAGTGTATTTTGTGAGTATTTAGATACTTTGTGAGTTTCTATTCATCGGTCTGCAAGTTTCCTTCACCTTTTATACTGATATTCCGATCGTAAGAATTGATATTTTGAGGTAAGGGATGTTATTTTCTTCATATATGATATTATTTCTTCAATATCATTATCTTGGTAGTATTGATATGATTTTTTATCAAATTTAGAACTTTTTGTGTCTGGGAGTTACTTATTCACGTATACTCTGACTTTATTCACGATATCTGACTATTCAATTAGAAAAATGAATTTTTCTTCTTTTTGTCCAAGATGTCTATTATGGTTACTATCTTTGATTGTATCCATGTTTTGATATTTATTTTTGAATTACGCTTCAAAATTGGTATTTATGAAGTATTATTGATCTTGGATAAACCGTTATACTGAATCCCTACTATTTGTCCTTCCGTTTCAATCGGATTCGCTTTTCTTTAAAATATTTTCATCATCCTCGGTCCTAAATGATGATATTACTAAATATCTTCTACCACTGTAGTGCAAGATAAATGATTAATCGATGAATATCTTTGGCCGTAGTCTGAAGATGAGCAGTGTTGAGATGAACATGACTTGGTGATATAAATGAATATCTTTGGCACATGGTGCAAAGATGAATATTTGATTAAAGATGTATATTGATTATTATTACAGGGATAAAATATTGATGATGGACTTTTAAATCTTAGAAGATAGTAGAACTCATTCTCTACTTGACTTTTCTAATGGATTGATGTTTCCGCTGCAGTTGTTGATCTAAAACTTATTGGCTATTATATTTTATCAGATTTTTCCCTGTTGAAGACTAACGATAATTTGTTGTATATTATCTTAGTCATAATATTCTTCTTGGGCTAGTTGAGCTCACCCTTTTCTTTTTTGTTCCATTTTTTTTTTGGAGGTGAGAACATAGCGAGGAACTAGTGGGTGCAAGTGATGGTTCTAGAAAGATGTTTTAGTAGTCCTCACTATTTACGTAAAATAGTGTTTGAATAATTATAACGAGGACTTATTTGAGTGTGGATATTATACAGAAGACAATATTTGTATTTAAACTCACGATATGTGTTGTCGTATTTTGCACGACAATTGTATTATTGAAGTTGTAGTTTGCTTTACATACCATGTATTTGGCGACTCGGAATGTGTGTTGTATACCTATTTTGGGGGCGTCACACGATTGGTATCGAGCTATAAGTAAAGAGCCTCGAGCCTCTCATTTGGTGACTTCTGTTAATGGGGATGCACCGGCCGGACTCTCCGTAGGGGCGCCTGCTCATGCGGTGGCAAAGCGATAGTACCAATGTGAGTCTTTGTCACCGATGGGACATTTGTCACAGTTAGTATCAAAGCTTAGGGATATGGTCTCGGGCGGAGATCGGGGAATAGAACTAGGGGGAGAGATGAGTAAATTCTTCGCTAGTGTGTCTTATCTAAGCTTATTTGTTGGTCAGTCATAATATAGGGATATTATATGATATGTTGATTTGTTTAATTAACCCTTGTTTTATGGCGTGATTTAAGAATGGCCACCGAGAACGTTAACAATGGAGTGTATGAGGCGTGGAACAACCTTTGAGTTACAAACCAGAGAGACGCGTCAGCAGAAGAAGCAATATTCCTCCTGTAAACAACACTACTACCAAGCAAGCGATGAATGATGGAATGTTTAGGAGCTTTTTACGGTTCATGCAAAAGCATTGAGGAGACTCATTACAAAATACGGTGAAAATGATAAGAATGCTGCTTGTCATATCGCCAAGTAGTTCAAGGAGTTGGGACCACGAGTTTAAGGGAAAGTCGGATCCGATCGTGGCGGAAACGTGGGTCAAAGCAAATTACAAAGATATTCGATGTCTTGGGATGCGGAGGAACGAAGGTTCCATTCGCTACCTTTATGTTCCGCGGTGAGTGCGGTATTGGTGGGAATCGTGAAGCGTACCCGGCCCATTGCTTTCAAAGATGTCTTGGGAAGCGTTTGAAACTATTCAATGACAAGTACTTTCCGAAAGTATTCATCATATGAAGGAGGTGGAGTTTATCGATGGAACAAAACAACATGACGGTGTCCCAAAGATCGAGAAGCGAAGTTTGCGAGTTATCGGTTTGCACCTCATTTGGTCGAAAATGAGGAGCGAATGACGAAGATGTTTAGAGAGGTCTAAAGCCCGAGATTCGACAATATCTTATATCTCATAAATTTTCTTTATATTCGGATGTTGTAAACATGGCTCAATTATTAGGCGAGATAATGAGTATGTTCAACCGGGGACCACAATCGTATCATACACGGGTGACAACAATCATCGAGGCGATGATAACCAACGAGGAGGAAAAATACGAACAAAGCGGTAACCACTCGGGTGGTAATCGTGGCCATGATAATAGGAGAGGTGAGTCAAGTGGAAATTTGGAAAGAGGAGATTCAACAATGACGGGAAGACATCAATAAAGAACACCAGCACCAACAACAAATTCTAGGGGAGGAGAACGACCGCCAGGTTAGATGTTACAAATGTAGGAAAGAGGACATATCATCACCAAACCGTCCACAACAATCCAGGTATGTTACAATTGTGGAAAGGAAGGCCACATAGCTTCGGGATTGTTACGTAGCAAACCAAGTTCAACGGGGATGGTGACTTCAAGGGCTGTCCCGGATAAGTCGAAATCAGCGGTTCCTGGAAGAGCATTTGTCGTGGCTGGCCAAAACGCGAGGAACCCGAACGAGGTGATTACTGGGTAAGCTAATCTTGAACTCTTGTGAAGTTTATACCTTACTAGATACTGGGATTCTACCCATTATTTTATCTCTCCTGCTTGTGCTCAACATTTAAACTTGACTCCGGAGAAATTGGACTTTGACTTATCTGTTGAAACTCCGTTGGGTGAAACCTTCATTACATCTACAGTTTATAAATCTTGCATGATCCAAGTTAGGCACTATCACATTTACTCATTGATCTTATATCTTTAAAGATACTTTCTTTTGATGTGATTTTAGGAATTGATTGGTTAACCACTCATCATGCCAAAATTGATTGTTTTCGTAAGGTTGTTAGTTTTCATATTCTAACCAACTGTCATACGAATTCAAACAACTAAACCACTAAAATCGATCACTATCATATCAAGCCATAAAGCTATTCGTTTATTGAAAAAAACGGATGTCAAGCTTTCTTAGCCCATGTTATGGATTTGAAGAAAGACAAGTCAGATTTGAATAATATTTCTGTTGTTAGAGAATTTTCTGATGTATTTCCTGAAGAACTTCTCGTTCTACCCCCAGAACGTGATGTTGAATTCTTTATTGACCTCGGTAAGTCTGCAAAACCCATTTCTAAAACCCCATATCGAATGGCTCTATTGAACTTCGTGGAGTTAAAAGTCCAACTACGAGAATTGTTAGACATAGGTTTCATTAGTCTTAGTACATCTCCTTGGGGTGCTCTGTTTTATTCGTAAAGAAGAAAGACGGGAGTATGCGACTTTAGATTGACTCTGAGAATTAAACCATGTAACAATCAAGAATAGTATCCGCTACCTCGTATTGATGACTTGTTCGACCCGATTCAGGAGGAGCACAATTCTTTTCAAAGATCGATCTTTGTTCTAGATATCATCAAATTTGAAGATTAAAACCGAGGATATTCCAAAGACGCCTTGAGAACTTCGATGCGGGCATTATGAATTCTTAGTCATGTCTTTTGGATTGACTAATGCTCCTATTTGCTTTCATGGATATGATGAACCGAGTATTCAAGGAATATTTAGATCGATTCGTTGTTGTCTTCATTGATGACATCCTCATCTATTCAAAAGTCGTGAAGATCATGAGCACCATTTAGTTTGATACTTGAAAGGCTTCGTGAAAATAAGCTTTATGCTTAGAAATTTGAAGAAATGTGAGTTCGGCTTGAGGAAGTAGCATTCCTTGGGCACGTGGTGTCAAAACATGGAGTATCTGTTGAGCCAAGAAGATTGAAGCGATCAAAGTTGGGAGCAACCAAAGTCGGTGGCCAAAGTGCGTAGCTTTACGGGCTTAAATTGGTTATTATCGGAGATTCGTGGAAGAATTTTCTCGAATCGCTACTCAAGATTAACTCCGTTGACTTCGGAAAGATACAAAATTTTTATAGAAGCGAGGAATGCGAGAAGAGTTTCCAAGAGCTCAAGAGGAGACTCATTTCGGCACTGTTACGCAATACCATCCGCAATGCGGATGGATTTGTTATATCTGTGATGCTTGAGTAAAGGGTTAGGATGCGTTCTCATGCAACATGGGAAAGTCATAGCTTATGCCTCACGACAACTCAAAGAATATGAGAGAAATTATCCTACTCATGATCTAGAGTTGGCGGCGATGATCGTCAGCGCGTTGAAAATTTTGAGACACTACTTGTATGGGGAGAAAGTGGAGATTTATACGGACCATAAAAGCCTCAAATATTTCTTCACCCAAAAAGAACTCAACATGCGGCAACGACGTTGGCTTGAACTATTGAAAGATTACGATCACACTATTCAATATCATCTTGGAAAAGCGAACGTAGTAGCTGACGCATTGAGTAGAAGATCATATGCGAGTACGAGTGCGATATTATTAAAGCCCATTATGTATGCCTTGCAAAGGATGGAGGTAGAATTAAAGATTCCAGAGACCCACATGATGATGGCGAATATACGAGTAGAA
This sequence comes from Panax quinquefolius, assembly GCA_020205615.1. NCBI lineage: Eukaryota > Viridiplantae > Streptophyta > Magnoliopsida > Apiales > Araliaceae > Panax > Panax quinquefolius. The sequence continues at coordinate 17,885,839 of CM035162.1, read as the reverse complement.
CCGACTTTAATCGATAAAGTTAAAGCTGCTCAAGCTACGGACCTGGAGCTGATACGTATGAAGAAGAAAGTGCAAGAAGGAGCTATTCCAGAAGCGAGAATCAATGAAGAAGGAATACTTAGATTCAACTCCAGACTTTGTGTTCCTAATGATTCTGACTTGAAGCATAGAATCATGATGGAGGCACACAAACACCCCTTTTGCAATCCATCCTGGGAGTACCAAAATGTATCATGATATTCGACATACATTTTGGTGGAACAATATGAAGAGAGAGATCGCGGAGTTTATCTCGAGGTGTTTAACTTGTCAACGTGTAAAGGCGGAACATCAAGTGCCAAAGGGTCCATTACAACTACTTGAGATTTCGAAATGGAAGTGGGAACACATTACTATGGATTTCGTTACAGGTCTTCCCAAAGTTTCTCAAGGCATAGATGCGATTTGGGTTATTTGTGACGCCCCCAAGATAGGTATACATCACCCATTCTGAGTTGTCAATACATGGTACAGAAACAACTACAACTTTATTATTACAACAATAAAACTGTGAGTTTGAATACAAATATTATCTTCTAGACAATATCTATACTCAAATAAATCCTCATCACATTTATTGATACATTATTTTACAAAAATGGTGAGGACTACTAAACAAATCTCTCTAGAACCTTCATTCCATACCCCAGGCTAAGTACTCGCTATATTCTCGCCTCACGAGAAGAAAAATGGAACAAAAAGAAAAAGGGTGAGCTCAACTAGCCCAGTAAAGAATATTATGACTAAGATAATATACAACAAATTATCATTAGTCTTCAACGGGAAAAATCTAATAGAATACGATGAGCAACAAGTTTTAAATCAATACTGCATGGAAATAATAATTCATTAGAAGAGTTAAGTAGAGAATGCAACTACTATCTTCTATGTATGAATTTTAAAGTTCATCGCCTATCTTTTATCCTGTAACATCAAACAATATATATCCGGAATCAAATATTCATCTTTGCACTACGAGCCAAAGATATTCATCATTAATCATGTTCATCTAAACACTGCTTCATCTTTGCACTACTGACCAAAGATATTCATCGAAATCATTCATCTTTGCACTACGAGGGCCAAAGAGATATTCCATAATATCATCATTTAAGACCGAGGATGATGAAAAATATTTTAAAGAAACGAATCCATTGAAACATAAATGACAAGGATTAAGGATTAAGGATTCGTATTTTGTTTTATCCATGTCCAAAAATACCTCAAAAATAATCATAGTGGTGTAAAATTCAAGAATGATCAAAACATGGATACAATCAAAGCTAGTATCCACAATAGATATTTTAGACGAAAAGAGAAAATTTTATTTTTCGATGAATAGTCTTAGTATTCGTGAATAAAGGTCGTATACGTGAATAGTGCCAGATATCGTGAATAGTAACTCCAACACCAAAAGTTCCAAATTTGATAAAAACTTCAGATCAATATTTCAGCATAATGATATTGAAGAAATAATATCATTACGAAAAAAAATAATATCCCTTACCTCACAAAAACAGTACTTCTAGTTGAAACACCGGATATTGACTATAACTTGAACTTGCACCGTATAGCAATACTCAAAGTATACTCAAAATACTCACAAGAATACGCTCGATAATATAGAGAGAGAAAACATCAATTTCTGGTGTGATTTTCAATTCTAACCTAAGCACCTATTTATAGGAAAATCTTAGAACACCAAAAAGCGAAAAATTTAATATAATATTATTATTTATAATAAAATTTCCTACGCCTATTAGAATTCAGCTCCTAGCATTTCCCACATGCTCACCTTCTAGAAAAAGTAATAAAAACGTTTTTCCAATTTAAAATATTTTAAACTTCCAAAAATCAATTATTTCGGAGCTTTGGAACTTCAATAATTCATAATAAATAGCCCTTTTATCAGAAAAATTGAAATCCCATGAGTTTTTATAGGAAATTCAATTCTCTACAACTTTGCGAAAGAAAGTTTTTCCAAATTCCAAATGAAATTGACCAAAATCCACAAACGGGAGATTTTACAGTTATAATCAAATTTCGATCGATAAATGGGGTCCAATTGACATGTTTAACATGTTTTAAACATTTATTGCAACAAAAATACTCTTCCTCCTCGTATACTCATATATCCCACATTCGTTGTAAAAATATCACCATTATTATATTATTAAAATATAATAATATATTTAAATAAATTATTTTATCGTAAAAAGATAAAATTTCAATTTTCAAAAATTGTCACATTAAAAAATTTCTCCATCTATATCCACATAAAATCAATATTTTCCTCATCATATGAATCAATAATTAATTATTCACAAATAATATTACGTAATCACAATATTGACAACCAGCAGTTCAGGAAAGAGGGGCTTTCTAATAAAGATTTCTCCTTCTTCTTGGCCAAGCAATTAGGTGACCAAACCTCTCCTTAGATAGAACTTTCTAGACATTGCCAATAATGTTATCCAATAATATTATTCAGATAATATGAATTATTGCTCCGATAATGGAAAATACTGTGTAATGACAATTTATTAAAACAACAGTAATATAAAATATCAATGCAGCAATTATTGAATTAATAAAATATTGAACAGTAATTACTGTAACCATTATTAAGTTGTGACGCCCCCAAAATAGGTATACATCACCTATTCTGAGTTGTCAATACATGGTACAAAAACAACTACAACTTTATTATTACAACCGTAAAACTGTGAGTTTGAATACAAATATTATCTTCTAAACAATATCTATACTCAAATAAATCCTCATAACATTTATTGATACATTATTTTACAAAAAAATGGTGAGGACTACTAAACAATTCTTTCTAAAACCTTCATTCCATACCCCACTAAATACTTCGCTATATTCTCGCCTCCCGAGAAGAAAATGGAACAAAAAGAAAAGGGTGAGCTCAACTAGCCCAAGAAAGAATATTATGACTAAGATAATATACAACAAATTACCGTTAGTCTTCAACAGGAAAAAATCTAATAGAATACAATAGACAACAAATTTTAAATCAATATTACAATGAAATAATAATTCATTAGAAGAGTTAAGTAGAGAATGCAAACTACTATCTTCTATGTATGAATTTAAAAGTTCATCGCTCTATCTTTTATCCTTGTAACATCAATCAATATACATCCGGAATCAAATATTCATCTTTGCACTACGGGCCAAAAGATATTCATCATTAGTCATGTTCATCTAAACACTGCTCATCTTTGCGATGCGGCCAAAGATATTCATCGAAATCATTCATCTTTGCACTACAGGCCAAAGATATTCCATAATATCATCATTTAAGACCGAGGATGATGAAAATATTTTTAAAGAAACGAATCCAATTGAAACATAATGACAAGGATTAAGGATTAAGGATTCAGATTTTGTTTTATCCATGTCCAAAAATACCTCAAAAATAATCATAGTGGTGTAAAATTCAAGAATGATCAAAACATGGATACAATCAAAGCTAGTATCCACAATAGATATTTTAGGCGAAAAGGAAAATTTTTATTTTTCGATGAATAGTCTTAGATTCGTGAATAATAGTGATATGAATAAGTCAAGATATCGTGAATAAGTAACTCCAACACCAAAAGTTCCAAATTTGATAAAAACTTCAGATCAATATTTCAAAGATAATGATATTGAAGAAATAATATCATTACGAAAAAAAATAATATCCCTTACCTCACAAAAACAAGATCTTACAGTTGAAACAGGATATTGACTATAACTTGAACTTGCACCATATAGCAATACTCAAAGTATACTCAAAATACTCACAAGAATACGCTCGATAATATAGAGAGAGAAAACATCAATTTCTGGTGTGATTTTCAATTCTAACCTAAGCACCCTATTTATAGAAAAATGCTTAGAACACCAAAGCAGAAAATTTAATATAATATTATTATTTATAATAAAATTTCCTACGCCTATTAGAATTCAGCTCCTAGCATTTTCCACATGCTCACCTTCTAGAAAAAGTAATAAAAACGTTTTTCCAATTTAAAATATTTTAAACTTCCAAAAATCAATTATTTCGGAGCTTCGGAACTTCAATAATTCATAATAAATAGTCCTTTTATCAGAAAATTCAAATCTCGCGAGTTTTTATAGGAAATTCAATTCTCTACAACTTTGTAGAAGAAAGTTTTTCCAAATTCCAAACAGAAATTGACCGAAATCCACAAACGGGAGATTTTACAAAGTTATAATCAAATTTCAAAGAATAAATGGGGTCCAATCACATGTTTAACATGTTTTAAACTTTTATTGCAACAAAAATACTCTTCCTCCTCGTATACTCATATATCCCACATTCGTTGTAAAATATCACCATTATTATATTATTAAAATATAATAATATATTTAAATAAATTATTTTATCGTAAAAAGATAAAATTTCAATTTTCAACAATTGTCACATTAAAAAATTTCTCCATCTATATCCACATAAAATCAATATTTTCCTCATCATATGAATCAATAATTAATTATTCACAAATAATATTACGAATCACAATATTGACAACCAAAAGCCTCCTGCGAGGAAGAGGGGGCTTTCTAAATAAAGATTTCTCCTTCTTGGCCGCAATTAGGTGACCAAACCTCTCCTGAGCAGAACTTTCTAGACATTGCCAATAATGTTATCCAATAATATTATTCAGATAATATGAATTATTGCTCGATAATGGAAAATCTTGTGTAATGACAATTTATTAAAACAACGGAATATAAAATATCAATGCAAAGAATTATTGAATTAATAAAATATCTTGAGAATTATCAGTAACCATTATTAAGTTGTGACGCCCCCAAAATAGGTATACATCATCACTATTACGAGTTGTCAATACATGGTACAAAACAACTACAACTTTATTATTACAACCAGAAAAGCTGTGAGTTTGAATACAAATATTATCTTCTAAACAATATCTATACTCAAATAAATCCTCATAACATTTATTGATATATTATTTTACAAAAAAATGGTGAGGACTACTAAACAATTCTTTCTAAAACCTTCATTCCATACCACAGGCTTCGTATCTCGCTATATTCTCGCCTCCCGAGAAGAAAAAAAACAAAAAAGGAAAAAAAGGAAAAGGGTGAGCTCGACTAAGCCCGACAAATTAACCGTATTAACAGAAAAAATCTAATAGAATATAATATACAACAAATTTTAAATCAATATTCGCAAAATAATAATCATTCAAGAGTTAAGTAGAGAATGCCTTTTATGTATGATATTTAAAAGTTCAATATCATCATTTAAGAATCAATATACATCTGAATCAAATATTCATTTTAAAGAAACGAAAGATATTCATCAATTGGTCATGAAACAAACACTGCTCATCTTTGATTAAGGATTCTTCAGGATCATTCATCTTTTATCCCATGATATTCAATAATATCATCATTTAAGACCGAGGATGATGAAAAATATTTTAAAGAAACGAATCCAAAGGAAACAAAATGACAAGGATTAAGGATTAAGGATTCGTATTTTTTTATCCAAAAAATACCTCAAAAATAATCATAGATAAAATTCAAGAATCAAAACAACAATCAAAGCTAGTATCCGAATAGATATTTTGGACAAAAAGAAGAAATTTTATTTTTCGATGAATAGTGTCAGATATCGTGAATAGTCTTAGATATCGTGAATAAGAACTCAGAACCAAAAGATAGAAATTTCCCAAAAAAACATCTTCACGCTTCATTTAATAGTACTCGTGAATAGTAACTCATGAATAAGACTCGTGAATAAGAACTCATGAATAGTAATCCCGACATGAAAAAGTTCCAAATTTGATAAAAAGTTTCAACCAATATTTCAAAGATAATGATATTGAAGAAATAATATCATTTGAAAGCAAAAAATAACATCCCTTACCTCGAAAGATTAAGACTTCTAATGGAATAATGGGATATAGTCAAGAAGGAACTTGCACCGCCTAACAATACTCAAAGTATATTCAAAATACTCACAAGAATACGCGATAATATAGAGAGAAAACTTCGATTTACGGTGTGATTTTCAATTCTAACCTAAGACCCTATTTATAGAAATTGCTTAGAACACCAAAGCGAGAAAAATTTAATAAATTAATAATATAATTATATAAATTTCCTACGCATGCCTAGAATCTGATTTCAGCCATCAAACACATGCCACATTCTAGAAAAAAGTAAGAAAAAACGTTTTTCTAATTTTAAATATTTTAAACTTCTAAAATCAATTATTTTGAACTTAACTTCAATAATTCATAATAAATAGCCCTTTCATCAGAAAATTCGAATCTCATGAGTTGTTATAGGAAATTCAATTCTCTACAACTTTCCGTAAGAAAGTTTTTCCAAATTCCAAATAGAAATTGACCGAAATCCACAAACGAAGGCGATTTTACAAAGCTATAATCAAATTTTAGTCAATAAATGGGGTCCACCGGCAAGCATGTTTAACATGTTTTAAACATTTATTGCAACAAAAAATACTCTTCCTCCTCGTATACTCATATATCCCACATTCGTTGTAAAAATATCACCATTATTATATTATTAAAATATAATAATATATTTAAATGAATTATTTTATCGTAAAAAGATAAAATTTCAATTTTCAACAATTGTCACATTAAAAATTTTCTCCATCTATATCCACATAAAATCAATATTTTCCTCATCATATGAATCAATAATTAATTATTCACAAATAATATTACGAAATCACAATATCGACAACCGCATAGCTCCCTGTGAAAGAGGGCTTTCCGATAAGAATTTCTCCTTCTTGTGCCGCAATTAGGTGACCAAACCTCTCCTTAGATGTAACTTTCTAGACATTGCCAATAATGTTATCTAATAATATTATTCAGATAATATGAATTATTGCTTCGATAATGAAAATACTTGTGTAATGACAATTATCAAACAACAAAGAATATAAAATATCAACGCAAAGAATTATTAAATCAATAAAATAATTGAATAAGAATTATCGTAACCATTATTGAGTAGTGCCTTCACGTAAGAATCAATAATTGGTGCAATACCGCAAAGCATTCTTGTGTTTTAACCAATTTAGTATTTTAACAAGATTAATTCAGAATAACTACGCTACTGTTATTTTTTTAACAACTTATATTTGTCGCTTTCTTCATCCAATCGCTTTCCGCTATGGGGCCCACACATGGTCATGCTTGTCGCATTTAATATTCCTCGACAAAGATGCAATATTCCACGACCAAACGAATATTCCCCACAACAATGAATATTTTATAACCACTTGCTTATTTTGAAGTATTTGCAGATTTTACCCTTAACTATCCACATTAATCAAATCAACCCTTACTATTTCAAAATAATAAATAGAGAAAATTAAATTTCATTAATAATAAGTTGGGGTCTTACATAAGTAGTGCCTTCTTTACGTAAGAATCAATAATTGGTGCAATAATTCTGCTGTGTCTTTCGTGTTTTAACCAATTAGTATTTTAACAAGATTAATTGATAATAACTACGTTTGTTATTTTTAAACAACTTATATTTGTCGCTTTCTTCATCCAATCGCTTTTTTAGTTATGGGGCCCACACATGGATGCTACCGTCGCATTTAATATTCCCAAACAAAGACAAATATTCCACGACCAAACGAATATTCCCCAACAACAATGAATATTTTATAACCACTTGCTTATTTTGAAATATTTACGTATTTTACCCCTAACTATCCACATTAATCAAATCAACCCTTACTATTTCAAAATAATAAAAGAGAAAATTAAATTTCATTAATAATAAGTTGGGGTCTTACAACCTCCCTCCTTATGAAATTTCGTCTCGAAATTGATGCACGCACTAGTGTTTCAAAAGGTGAGGATACCTCGCTTTCATTTGCTGCTTTCCAATTCCTGTGTCATTTCCTCTATAGCATGATTCCTCCACGTAACTTTAACTTGTGGTATGACCTTTCATGGCGTAGGGACATGCTCCTTCCTATCCAAGATCTTGACAGTACCTCCTCATACGTTAAGTCTTGGCTATCTCGTCCGGGTTCTAACTCTATAACGTGGTTCGGGTCTTTCACATATTTATTTAAGTACGATATGTGAAACACATTATGAACACGAGACATACTCGGAGGTAACGCGAGTCTATAGGCTACATTTTCTACTCGGGTCAAGAATTTGAAATGAACCAATAAATCGTAGATTGAGTTTTCCTCTCTTCCCAAATCTTGTAACTCCTTCCATGGAGCAACTCATGAACAATACATGATCCCCTATACTAAATTCCACGTCCTTTCAATGAAGATCCGCGATAACTCTTTTGTCGATCTTGTGGACGTTTGTATACGTTGTCGAATCATTTGGATCTTTTCCGTAGTCATACGTATTAAAATCCCAGTCCCAACAATGTTGCTTCACCCACCTCGTCCCAACATACCGGGAGCCGACACTTTCGTCCATATAATGCTTCAAATGGAGCCACACCTATACTTGCTCGATAACTCGTTGTTGTAGGAGAATTCCACCAATGGTAAATACTTATCCCAACTTCCTTGAAGTCTAGGATGAGAGAGTCTTAATAGATCTTCAAGAGTTTGAATAGTCCTCTCGATTGTCCGTCCGCTTGAGGATGGTATGCCAACTAAATCGCAAATCCGCGCCCATAGCTTTTTGCAAGCTAACCCAAAATCTTGAAGTGAATCTTGGGTCACGATCCAAACTATGGATACAGTGCATGCCATGCAACCTCACAATCTCATTCACGTATATACTAAAGAAGACGTTCAAGGAATAAGTCTCCGTGACGACAAGAAATGAGCGGACTTGGTTAATCTATCAACAATAACCTAAATAGCATTGATGCCTTGAGAAACCGTAGGAAGACCCGTAACGAAATCCATGGTAATATGTTCCCACTTCTATTTTGGAATCTCAAGTGGTTGCACATTGACAAGTTAAACACATCGAGATAAACTTTGCAATCTCTCTCTTCATATTGTTCCACCAAAATGTATGTCAAAGATCACGATACATTTTGGTACTTCCAGCATGGATTGCAAATGGTGTATTGTGTGCCTCCATCATAATCTTGTACTTCAAATCAGAGTCGTTAGGGACACAAAGTCTAGAGTGGACTCAAGTATTCCTTCTTCATTAATTCTCGCCCTAATAGCTCCTTCTTGTACTTTCTTCTTCATACGATCACCTCAAGCCCGGTGGCTCGAGCAACCTTAACTTTTCCTATTAAAGTTGGCTCTATGCGATATACTTGACATTTTCGCACTCATTCCCCGTGATATGATCTTCTACTCAACGCGTACCTACCACGCTCGCTTTTCCGGATGGTATTGAATAGTGTGGTCGTAGTCTTTCAATAGCTCGAGCCAACGTCATTATCGCATGTTGAATTCTTTTTTGAGTGAAGAAATATTTAAGGCTTTTATGGTTTGAATATATCTCCACTTTCTCCCCATATAGATAGTGCCTCCATATCTTTAATAAAAAATCGCATCGCGCCAACTCTAGATCATGAGTAGGATAATTCCTCTCATACTCTTTAAGTTGTCATGAGGCATAAAGGCTATGACTTTCCCACGTTGCATGAGAACACATCCTAACCCTTTGCCGATGTGACGCCCCCAAAATAGGTATATACATCACCCATCTTGGGTAGTCGGATACATGGTGCGTAATTTAAATACAACTTACTAATATAACTGCTATGTATAATACGACATAAATCGTGAGTTTGAATACAAATATTGTCTACTAGATATTATACAAACTCAAAAGGAGTCCTCATTACAATTATTATCACACTATTTCACGTAATAGTGAGGACTACTAATGCTATCCTCCGACCATTACTCCGCTCCCCGACTCGTCCCAAATATATTCTCATTTCCTCGAAGAGAACAAAGAAAGAAAGGGTGAGCTCAACTAGCTCAAGAAGAAATATTATGACTAAGATAATGCGTAATAAATTATCATTAGCCTACAACAAAGGTTAAACCGATAAAATATAATGAACATCAAGTTTAACTACAAATGGAACCAAAGAATCCATTAAAAGAGTCAAGTAGAAAATAAAATCTACTATCTTTTATGATTTAAAAGGTTTTTCATCATCATTATAGTTTAGACTCACTTTTAATAAATATTCCACATCATCGAATCACCCCGCACACTACGGCCAAGGATATTCTTTAAGATCACGACCACAATTATTCATACACTACTGGCCGAGAATAGTTGTGTATTCATTAATGGTCATGATCATGCCAACAATCGTCCATCAATGCACTGCGCCACCGAGGATTTTTATCACATCATTTGTAACATTACGGTCCATGATTACAATCAATAGTCTCTCTCGTCATAATCATACCAAGTCCATCTATGCACTACAAAGCCACGAGATGACTTTCATCACATCATTTGTAACATTACGGTCATGATTACACCGAATAGTCTCTCGGTCATAATCATACCAAGTCCATCTATGCACTACAGCCACCCACATGACTTTCAACATAATATAAACATGAGGATGATGACAATGATATAAGAATTCAATAAAATAAGTTCAAGAATTATTTTATCCAAGAATTATTAACGTCCAAATTGTCAACATTATACTGTTTTGTAGAGTAAAATTCAAGAATGATCAGAAGAATATTTCCATGAAAAGATACTGGATGAAACGCAAATATCAAGGATATTCTACTAATTTCATGGAGTATAGAAGTCAAAGTTTTAACCAACTGGGTATAGTAAAGAATGGAATAACAAAAGAAATCATCATGCATGCGATAGATCGCGACAGCAAAAGTTATTCTAACGAATAATAATAACGGAACCAGTCGTGAAATTCACACCGATGTGATGTTCCAATGTAATAATAAATGCGGAATAATAAATGATGGAACCGGTCCGCCAGATATAGATGATGTGATATTCCGGCGTAATAATAAAGACGGAATAATAAAAAATGGAACCAGTCCAAAGTAAAACACACGCATGTGATATTCCAATGTAATAATAATAAAGACTTTTAATAATAAAAATGGAACCAGTGTCCGTGTAAAACACACGCATGTGATATTCCAATGTAATAATAGAAGAATGTCACCAAGTATAGGGTAAACCACGTATACAGGTTATTCCAACAGAATAATAAGAATGGAATAACATAAAGATTTCGCCAAGTATAGGGTATGCCGCGTATACAGGTTATTCCAACCGAATAATAAAGAATGGAACAACAGAAGTTCTCTTCGTGAATAAGAAAGAATAACACCCCTTACGGGTACAACAAAGGTCTCATAACAGACTCTTTATATACATCAAGGATTGAATAAATATTACCACAAATCATTTTATTTTTAATCAACACATTTTTAATCTTTCAACAATTATTAATCATTTATAACTTGTCATTTTAATTAATAATATAACATATTATACAGATGATCTTTGTGACAATAATTGAATCAATAATATAAGAGATATGATGCAACAATTCTCAGAGAATAATTGAGTATAGCTAAGTGACTTCACGCGTAGATCAATAATCAATACCGTGTGTACTACTATGCAACCACGCCAGACATCGTATTTTTTTTACCACCGGGTAGTTTAACGGTTTTAACGGTAACACCTCCGCCGTATTATTTTATAGAAAGATAATTTTGTCGCTTTCTAACTACGACAATACTTCCGTAATGGGGTCCACTTAATGATTGGTAGTCGTATTTAATATTCCCCACAAAAAGAATATTCCCACCAAACGAATATTTTATAACAACTTGCTTACTTTGCAAAATTTATAAATATTACCCACAACTATAACATTATATCAAATTTATTCCATAATATTCAAAAATAATATTTATAGAAAATTCATCTTTATTTATAAAAGTCGGGTCTTACAACCTCCCTTCTTATGAAATTTCTCCTCGAAATTAGGGTACGATTCCGGGTATGTCAAGAGGTAAGGATACCTTGATTTCATTTCGATTCTAACTCCCAAGTCATTTCCTCAACATCGTGGTTCCTCCACAAAACTTTGACTTGAGGTATAACCTCGAGCGTAGAATATGTTCCTTCTTATCCAAAATTTGAATAGAACCTCTTCATACGTCAAATCTTCCGCTATTTCGTCCTGGTCTAACTCAATAATATGGTTCGGGTCTTTCACATATTTACGTAACATTGATATGTGAAAACGTTATGAACACGAGACATATTTGGCAGAAAAGCGAGTCTATAGCCACGCTTCCTACTCGATTGAGGATTAAAATGGACCGATGAATCGAGGATTAAGTTTTCCTCTCTTTCCAAATCTTGTAACTCCTTTCCATGGAGAAACTTAACAACACATGATCTCCTATATCGAATTCCACGCCCTTTCGATGAAGATCGGCGATAACTCATTTATCGATTTTGTGAGGTGTTTATACGTTGTCGGATCGTTTGAATCTTTTCCGTAGTCATACGCATTCAACTCCGGTCCCAACAACGTTGCTTCACCCACCTCATCCCAAAGATAATCGAGAACGACACTTTCTTCCATACAACGCTCGAATGGAGCCATGCCAATACTTGCGATAACTGTTGTTGTAGGAAAACTCCACCAATGGTAAGAACTTGTCCCAACTTCCTTGAAATCAAGGACACGAGTCTTAATAGATCTTCAAGAGTTTGAATAGTCCTCTCCTACCGTCCGTCCGTCTGAGGATGATATGCCGAAAGCTAAATCGTAAGTCTGTGCTCATAGCTTTTTGCAAACTAACCCAAAATCGTGAAGTGAATCTTCGGTCTCGATCGTAAACTATGGATACCGGATACCATGCAATCTTACAATCTCGTTTATGTACATATAGAACAAGACATTCAAGTGTATAAGTTTCTCGATCGGTAGAAATGAGCGGACTTTTGGTCAATCTATCAACAATGACCCAAATCGCATCAATGCCTTGAGAAACCTTAGGAAGACCGCAGAATGAAATCCATGGTAATGTGCTCCCACTTCCATTCCCGGAATTTTTAGTGGTTGCAATGGACCTTTTGGTACTTGATGCTCCGCTTTAACTCGTTGACAAGTTAGACATCTTGAAATAAATAAATATATCTCTCTCTTCATATTGCTTCCACCAAAATGTATGATTTAATATCACGATACATTTTTCGTACTCCTGTGATGGATTGCAAATGGTGTGTTGTGTGCCTCCATCATGATATTATACTTTTTAAATCGTGGTCGTTAGGAACACAAAGTCCGGAGTTGACTTGAAGTATTCCTTCTTCATCGATTCTTGCTTCCTAAGATAAGCACCTTCTTGCACTTTCTTCCTCATACGATCGCCTCGTGTCCGTAGCTTGAAAGCAGCTTTAACTTTATCGATTAAAGTCGGTTCTACTCAGATACTCGCTATCATCACATGCGTCCCCAGAGTCTTTAACTCTATCTCCATCCTTTGCAAGTCACACAAAATGGGCTTTATAGCGTTGACAATATCGCACTCGTGATTGCATATGATCTTCTACTCAATCGTCACCTACCACGCTCGCTTTTCTAGATGGTATTGGATGGTATGATCATAATCTTTCAATGCTTCAAGCCAACGTCGTTGTCGCATGTTGAGTTCCTTTTGAGTGAAGAAATATTTGAGGCTTTTATGATCCGTAAAGATCTCCACTTTCTCCCCATACAAGTAATGCCTCCAAATTTTAAGTGCAAAAGACAACAAATTTGTCAACTCTAGATCTTGAGTAAGATAATTTCTCTCATATTTTTTGAGTTGTCGCGAGGCATAAAGCTATAACTTTTCCATGCCGCATGAGAACACATCCCAACCCTTTGCCTTCAAGCATCACCAGATGACAAATCCTCCGAGCCAAATGGTATTATCCGAACAGGTCTTTGAAATAAGTCTCCTCGAAGTTCTTGAAAACTCTTCTCACATTCTTCGCCCCAACCGAACTTTGTATCTTTTTGAGTCACCGAGTCAATGGAGTAGCGATTCGAGAAAATCCTTCCACGAATCTCCGATAATAACCAAATTTAAACCGAAAAGCTACGACTTTCATTATTATCGATTTAGGTTGTCCCACTTTGAATAGCTTCAATCTTTCTTTGGGTCAACAGATATTCCATGACTTGATACCACGCGCCCAAGGAATGCTACTTCTTCAAGCCGTAACTTGCATTTCTTCAACTTGGCATTAAGCTTATATTCACGGCTTTTTGGAGTGTCGACCTCAAGTGTTGCTTTCATGATCTTCACGGCTTTTGGAATAAATAAGGATGTCATCAATAAAGACGACCACAAAGTGATCTAAATATTCCTTGAATACTCGGTTCATCATATCCATGAAGGCGGCGAGGAGCATTAGTCAATCCAAAGGACATGACTAGAATTCATAATGCCCGCATCGAGGAGTTCTCGAAAGCCGCTTTGGAATGTCACGGTTCTAATCTTCAATTGGTGATATCCAGTAATGAAGATCAATCTTTGAAAAGAATTTGGCTCCTTAATCGGGTCAAACAGTCATCAATACGCGGGTAATGGATACCTATTTTTGATGGTGACATGATTCAACTCCCGATAATCAATACAAAGTCGCATACTCCCATCTTTCTTCTTCACGAATAGTAACAGAGCACCCCAAGGAGAAGTACTAGGACGAATAAAGCCAATGTCTAACAATTCCTGCAGCTTGGGTCTTGAACTCCCCGAAGTTCAATAGAGCCATTCGATATGGGCTTTGGAAATAGGTTTTATAACGGGTTCAAGGTCGATACAAAATTCAATTTCACGCCTGGGGTAGGCCAGAAGTTCTTCTGGAATACGTCAGAAATTTATTAACAATAGAAATATCGCTCAAAACCGACGTATTTTTGTTTAAATCAGTGACATGAGCTAAGAAAGTCGGACATCCGCTTTTCAATAAACGAATAGCTTTATGGCTTGAGATGACCGTGATTAATTTTAATGGTTTGGTCGTTTGAATTCGCATAATAGGTTGATTAGGAATATGAAAGCTAACAACCTTACGAAAATAATCAATTTTTGCATGATAAGTAGTTAACCAATCAATCCCTAAAATCACGCCAAATGCAAGTATTTTTAATGAAATAAGATCGACAGTGTAATGTAAGGGTACCGATTTGAACCAAACAAGACTTATAAACAAAATGGATGTAATGAAAGTTTCTCCCAACGGAGTTTCCACAGATAAGTAAAAGTCTAATTTCTCCTGAGTCAAATTTAATCGATGAGCCATGAAGTAGGAGAAATAAAGAATGGGTTGAACCAAAGATCAAATAAAGTATAGACTTCATTAGAGTTTATGATAAGCTTACCCGTGATGACCTCATTCGGGTTCCTTGCTCTCTGGGAGGTCACAACAAACGCTCCCTCAGACTACCGGCTTTGACTTTTCTGAACTACCGCTGGTGTCTCCATCCTAGTTGAATTTGTCTTCTGGAAACGACAAAATCGAGCTAAGTGACCTTCTCTTCCACAATTATAACATGCTTTGACGGCATGGCGCAGCTTCGGATCGATGTGTCCCTCTCCTCCGCATTTGAAGCATACGATAGTGGTCTTTCTCCTTCCTTAACAACAAAAAAGTTGGTCCGACGCCTTTCCATCATTGTTGAATCTCATTTTCTTGAAATGTCCATTCTTATTGTTTTGGCCTCGATTACCACCGGTGGTTACCATATATATATTTGCGCCGATTCTCCACGCTTGTTGTCACCGCTCGATGACTACTCACCGGTATTATAATTTTGTCACGCTTCTCTTTTAGTTGCGGCTGACTCGTTATCGCACTCCACTAATCGAGCCCTATTTACAACATCTGAATACAAACACGCTTTATGAAAAATAAGATGTTGACGTATCTCCGACTTCAAACCTTTTAAAAACATTCGCGTCATTCTCTTCATTATCCACCAAGTGGGACGAAACCGTGATAACTCCGCAAATTTTGCCTCGTATTGCGACATACCTGGCCATATTGTTTTGTTCCAACTTGATAAACTCCACCTCCTTCATGTATGGCGAATACTTTCGTGAAAGTATTTGTCGTTGAAACACTCCTCGAACTTCTCCCAAGATATCTTCAAGACAAAGAAGTTGAGTACGCTTTTACCGATTCCCACCAAAGAATCTCCCTCCGCCAACATAAAGGCGGCAAAGGGAACCTTTTGCTCTCGGAGCATCCCAAGACATCAAATATCTTGGTAACTGCTTTTATCCATGCTTCCGCCGTAAGTGGTTTTGCTTCTCCTTAAACTCCGGTGGTCCCAGCTCCTTGAATTGTTTAATGGTGACCGCCTCGAGAGTTTTTCGTGTTTCCACATACGCTTTTGGACAGAGTCGTTCTCGCTTTGTTGTTGCATAAATTGCATAAAGCCTCTAAACATTTGATCATTCATCATTTGGTCGGTTGTTGTTGTTTTGCATGAGGATTATCGCCTTCCGATGCACAATATCCGATTATTGATATGTGGTGAATCAACGATCGCTCGTGCTCCATTCTATTCTCAACATTCTCGATGTCATTTTTAGATACCGCCACAAAACAAA